>JAJEJO010001007.1:13420-55823 GCA_020662805.1 Glaucomys volans
TCGTTTTGGTTTTTGCTCATTTTTTCCAGCGATACCCTCTCTAACCTTGGAGGTGACCCCACCTGAGATTAACAACGAATGTTGGCGCCGGTCGACTGGAGCAGCAGGCTTAGAGCCAAGGAGCTCTGTTGAGGCTCTCCCCAAATTTATAATCCAGACTAGATCCTATGAGCTGGGATCATGCCTACCCCGTCCAGTCCCTTAGTCTGCAAAACCATTTCCTCTTGCAATTGGAGAGGTTTCTGTGCGGGAAAGCTGGGGTCAGAGAGTCAAATGGGGTAAAGTTCTGCTTCCCCAGGTCAGGGCGGCGCCGGCCATGCCAAGCCCTTGGCACCGCCAGGACGAGGACCTCAGGCAGCCGCTCCCAAGATTGCAAGGGCAAAGTCCATCACTGCGCACCTACGACGGGCCCCACGTGCAAGGAAGCCTTCCCAGCACTTTATCGGGGGAAACTGAGGCCAGTCCAGCTCCCGAGGCCGCGTGAGCGCAGCACAGACCCCTGGTCCCGCTGACCTTGCTTGAGGACCCTCTTCCTGGCCTCCCTGTCGGTCACCAGGGGCGCGGGAGGCCGCTTGACGTCCTGCGAGAAAGGGTTTGGGGAACGCTCGGCGAAAAGCCTCAGGTAGGCACGGCGGATGCCTGCGAGCAGCAGCAGTAACAGCAGAATCAGTGGGAGCCACATCTTGCCTGCCGATCGGTCTGGTGCAAGACGAGGTGCACAGCTTTTAAAGCCCACGGCACCCTCCTCAGGTACCGGAGGCGGAGGCAGCTATAGCCACGCCCACGCGAAGCAGGCGTCCGCGCAGATTGGACTTCCGGTTCCCCGTACTTGCTTGGCCGCGCATCCGGCTCGCGGCCGAGGTGGCGTGCGCGTGCGCGTAGCAGACGGAGGGCGTCGTCTGGGGCCTGCGGACCCGGTGAGCCGGCGGCGCGGGAGGGAAACCGGGACGCGGGGCCGCGCACGGCCGGGAGACGTGCCCCCTGATCAAGGCCGGAGCCGAGCGGCTTGCGGGGCCCAGGCCAGGTTCCGCCACTCCCCGCCGCCCGCGGCCAGGGCCCAAGAGCAGACGCCGAGCGCGGCGAGGCGGGTTTGGCCAAGGGCGCCGTGGGCCGCCTGCAGCCGCGGGGGCCCTGGCCCTCCCTCCGCGGCGACCCGCCCCCGCCGCCTGCGGGCCCGGGGAGCAACCCCACCCCGAGTTCGCCAGGCGCCTGCCCTGTGGCCCGGGCCCTGTGATGGGCGTCCTCGACGTCCAGTGCCGCCTGAGTCCGACGCCGCGATCCTCGCCGGAGGGGACAGCGTTGGTGCCCGGCGTGTGGCTGGTGGCCTCGCGCCGCGGAAACTCCGCCTGACTGGCCCGGCTGGCGCCCTGCGGCGCCGCCGCCGCGTTTTGAGTGTCCACCGTCCTAGGAGCCAGACCTGGCCTTAGAAGCCCCCGACACCTCTGTGTCTGGAAACGAAGCCACCGGAGGCCCAGAGCTGGGGCCACCCTCGGGGGCCACCCTTCGCCTCACAGCGGGTTGGCTGGTCCCGGTCCCGAGAGCTTAGTCCGCAGAGGCAGACCCACCCTTGGAGTCGGCTGCTCTCTACGCCCTGGGGTCTACCCTGCTCGTCTGAGGTTTCTTTCCACCGCCGCCTGCGTGGCGGGAGGCATCCTTTGGCTAAGGCAGCTCGTTTATTCAGAATAAATTCACACCTGTTCAAAAAAAAATTTTTTTTTTTTTTCAGTAGAAGCATAATTGAAAGAAGAGGCTAGTTTTCTGTTTTTTGTTTTTTACAGAGCTGAGGCTTCAGAGGCCTCAGGGACTTCTTCAGTACTCACAGAAACCAGCCACATCCTGGTGATGGCGCAGAGGGACTGTTTTCTTACTCCTGGTCTGAGTGAGTGCCAGAAGGAAAACAAAAGGTAGAACAATTGGACCTCTGGCTCTCCTGCAGCATCAGATCTCAGACCTCAGTAAACCCCTCTTTGAGCTGGAGGACAAAGCTCATTTGGACAAATGACTTTGAGTCATGAATGAAAATTTTCACTCTTTCCATAATGAGAAAGAATTTAAAGACGGACAGGTAAGCTTGCCTATTTGGGAAGAAGATGTTGGTTACAGATATGTTGTTCATAATGAGACAAGATATCAAAAGAATGTGAAGTTTTAGAAATACTTAGGAAAAAAAATCTCATAGCTTTTTGTTGTATTAAAGGAGATTCTATGCTGGTGGTATTGGTCAGTGGTAGAGTGCTAAACTAGCATGCATGAGGCACTGGGTTCCACAAAAGAAGACTCTGTTCACCTCTGCGTCATCTGCCTTTCCTGATAATTTGATTTCTAAATAGCTTATGAAAGTTTGTTTGGGTTGGGGGAAAATTTTCTGAGAAATTCCCCAAGAAGTCTGTAGTTCATCAGTGTCATATACTTTTCTCTTCTCCTGGCTGTCAAACACTGCTGTACCTATTATTCTCAGGACTCTTGATTCTTGCTGATGTATTTTCCTTGGACTTGGCAGCTAATCCTGCATTCTATACCTTTCCCTCCACCATTCCTGCCTCAGAATGGTCTTAAACTTAGCTTGTGGGATTCAGTGGCCAGAACAAGGACACAAGTTTTGCTCTGAAACTCTAGGAAAAGTTTTCCTCACTGTAGGAAGACAGGTGAGCTTTCTTCAGGAAGGTGTGGACACTAGAGGGGACTGCAATGTAGAGGAGGAAGGACAGGGTGAATCCTGGGTATATTGACTCCTACAGAGAGTTGTTTAGCACCATGAATCAAAATTTTTTTGAACCAAAATATCAAGAAAAATTTGGGTTAGATGTTTCATACCTTGGTACTATGTTAAGAAGTGTGGGACCGAATGCAATGGCACACACCTGTAATCCCAGCAGCTGGGGAGGTTCAGGCAAGAGGATCCCCCTTAGTGAGGCCCTAAGCAGCTTAGTGAGATCCTGTCTCAAAATAAAAAGAGCTGGAGCTGGAGCTCAGTGGCATAGTGTCCCTGGGTTCAACCCCTAGTACCAAAAAACGGGTGTTGTGGGGGAAGCATCAAAGAAACATAAGGTCCCTGTGTGGACCTTTTACAGGGAAATTTGTGCTCTGTGCAAGGACCAAACAAAAAGTGAGGCACCATTGTAGCCCTAGTTGGTGAAGCAGGCTACTTGAGGAAGTGGAACCCAGCTGGAAGGGATACAAAGGTGAAGGGGGTGTATATTCTGCACAGAAACCATTCAGATCAAGGGGTGAAGGTCAGGAGAGCAACTGCTGCCAGTATATTGCCTTGATTTCTGTGGGCAATGATGTGTTGGACACAGGCCAGTTTTGGGGGTCTGGTCAGCTGTGATAGGTCAGGACTGCCATTCTTGCTTCCAGGATCTAAAAAAGTCAAAGCTCTATGTAAGGAGTGTTAGTTGGCAAAAATTAACAGGTTAGAGTAACAGGATAATTTAGGATTCCAGGGCCTTGATATAAGCATTGATTTCTTTGGTAGTTATTTTCTTTTCATTACTATTTTTTTCTTTTTTTTCTTCCTTTTTTTACATTTTTGTAGCTGTAGATGGACAGCATGCCTTTATTTTATTCTTATGGGGTGCTGAGGATCAAACCCAGTGCCTCACACATGCTAGGCAAGCTCTCTACCACTGAGCTACAGCCCCAGTCCTGTTTTTTTCTTTAATTCAGAGAAAACAACATTCTCGTGGTTCAGAATCTAAAAATTACAAGTGATATACATATAGTGAAAACTACCTTTCACCCTATCCCCAGCCACTTGGTTTTCCTGCTGGAGGCAACGTTACTACCTCCTGGAATGTAACTCTGGAAATAGTCATTCAGAGGTATTATGTATTTTTATAAATACAGTGGTAAGATAGCCTGCATTCTCTGCTTCACCTTTTCTTAAGAGGTTGTGAAGACACTCCCACCAGGCATTCTCCTTCTTTATGGCTTTATAGTATCTCACTGAATTCCAGTGGTGTAGTTGTTTTAATCAGTCCATTTGTAGACTTGTGGGGTTTTTTCAGCCTCTTGCTATCATGAATAGTGCTGCAATGAGTGACACCACCAAGGTACACGTCATTTTGCACAGGGATGAGTGTCTGGTAGGTGAAGCACTGAAATACACGTGCAGACCCAAGATGTGCACGTGTGGTTTTGTCGGGTATGACCAACTGTCCCCTGTGTGGGCACTATAGCCAACAGAGTCTTAGCAAATTCTTTTTTTGTTTTGTTTTGCGGGTAGCAACTGGGCTCGAAATCGAACCCAGGGCCTTGCACATGCTACGGCAAGAGCTGTATCTCTGAACTACACCCCAACCCCTCAAGCTTTTTGACCTTTGATAATCTGACAACTGCAGCATTGTGTCAGAGTATTTTTATTTGGCGTTTTCTTGTGCGGAAGTTTGAGCATTTGCTCACATTTAAGAATGATACAAGTTTCCTTTTGTGTAATATGTCCATATCCTTGACCCATTTTTCAGGTGAGTTTTTGTTTTTTTAACTTACTGATTTATAGAATTTTTTTCACCATACTAGAAAAATTAGCCCTAACAGTTGACCAAACATTTTTTGCTGTTTCATTTGGGTTTTAACTCTAGTGGAAGAAAGGTCTGGATGAGCAGAAAGGCCAGAGGAAACTGCCTCACTGAACTTTCTTACTCAAGAGTCCTGAGACCTTTGACAAATTCAAGAAATTCATATAATATTTTTGAGCCAAGTGCAGTGGTACACATTTTTTTTTTTAATATTTTGCTTTAGTTTAGGTGGACACAATATCCTTATTTTACTTTTGTGTGGTGCTGAGGATCAAACCCAGGGCCTCACGCATGCTAGGCAAGCACTCCACCACTGACCTACAACCCCAGCCCAGTGGTGCACACTTATAATCCCAGCTACTCAGAAGGCTGAAGCAGGAGGATCACAAGTTCAAGACCAGCCTGGGCAACAAGTGAGACAACCCCCCGCCCATCTCAAAATAAAATAGAAAAGTTTGGGGGTGAAGCTTAGTTGTAGAGCACTTGCCTAGTATGTATAAGTCCCTGGGTTCCATCCCTAGTACCATCAAAAAAAGATTTTGAGGTATGAAAAATGGTGGAATGAGACAGACATCATTATCCTATGTACATGTGTGATTAACAAGAATGATAAGAATATACATCAGGCACAACCATAGAAACGAAAATTTGTACCCCATATGTGTACAATGCATCAAAATGAAGTCTGTAAAAATTAAAAAATAATAAATTTTAAAAAAATTTTTTGAGATAACATTGAGTTTTTTTGTTTGTTTGTTTTTTGTTTTTAATGCTGTTGGGGATCAAACCTAGGACTTTGAACATGATAGGCAAGAACTCTACCACCCCACTCTCCCCAGCCAGCAGTTTTTCTTCACACCATATTAAACAGGTTTTTCATGACAGTATTTCTCTGGAGTTTGTATCTTACGATTCTGAGTAAAGGTGGAGCATTTAAATTGATGTCCTGGGAGATTGACCCTGGCCTGTCTTACAGGGTGAAAGAGCATCTCCTGGACGTTCTGCATCATATGATGAGGATGGTGGTGCCCTCATGGACTTCACAGGAATTCCTGTACGTATCACCCACACTCAGCCAGCACGAGTCTTTGCCCTGTGCTACTTTGCAGGCCAGGCACTGTGCTGGGCACTGGGGACACAGGCTGGCATAGGTGCTACCCTCCAGAAGCTCACAATGTGGGGTCCCAGACAGGCCACACCACCTCTGTCTAGTTAGGTAGTTGCCATAGGAAGCAGAGCATAAAGCAGTGGGGTGTCAGAGGCACATGGCAGTCCCAAGGACTTGTGTGAATTTTTGTTTTATTTACTGTTCAAGGAACACATGCACTCAAGTTGCCCAACTTCTACATTGTAATTTAAGTTTTCCAGGTATTCACTTTAAAATTCACTTCATTGCTACAGCAGTTCAATCCCCAGCACCACTCCTCAAAAAAAAGAAAGGTTTAATCAACCCATCAGTGCCAACTAGAGCCTCTGGCTTCCAGTTTCAAAGATATTTGTGCAAGGGGGTGGGAAGTATTTGTGTGTATGGGGCACATGGATTCTGCCCTCTCTCTAAAGGTGACCTGCCCCACAGATCTCAGAGTTGAAGAACCGTGATGTTCTCCAGGCCCTGACAGCAGAAGCTAATGGATGGGAGCAAAGTGGTAAGGACCCCTCAGAGCCCTGGAGTCACAGTGGGGCCCAAGCCAGATCTTCTGTGGATCTACCTTTCATCGTTGGAATTTCTCTTGTTCTTTATCCTCCAGAATTTTGTGGACTTATGTTCCTTAAGGATAATTAGAATCAACACCGGTGGTTTACTGTGTGCCACTGGGCAAGTCAGTCATGTGATCTCTGTCTAGGGTAGAAGTATTAATACCTCTCTCATCCTCAAAGGGATAGTGTGAAAATGAGTTCACCTACTTGAAAAGACTTTGGAGTAGTCTTTCCATCTGTACTCTATTTAAAGTTCGTTACACTTGCTGATTTATTATGAAGAAAGAGATCCTCACTAACTTAGAAGCAGCCATTCTGGAGTTAGTTATCTGGTTTAAATTCTGGCTTTCTCACCTATATAACCTGAAGGAAATTACTTTATCTTTCTAATCCTTTCCTCAACTGTAATTTAAATTCTGGCTCTCTCACCTATATAACCTGAAGGAAATTACTTAATCTTTCTAATCCTTTCCTCACTGTAACAGAGACGGGGGGTGGGGGGTGGCTCAGTGGTAGAGCCCAGCATGCAGGAGGCCCAGCACTGCAGAAAAAAAATTGCACCAGAATATGTATGATGGGAATTTTGTAAGGATTAAGTGAGATAATGTAGATTAAGTGCTTTATATAAAAATATATGAATCATAGTAAGTACTCATCTATATATTTGTTATCTTTAAGTCCTATACACTGGAAATGTAACCTCCAGAAATATGGAACTTTTATAAATATTATAATGATAATGTAGAAAAAATTTTTGGACATCTATAAAGTTCTCTAAATAGAATATTATCTATACTGTATGGCAATAGACCCAACATTAGTAAATAACTTTAAATGCCAAAATACTTTTTACTCAAATTTTTTTTGTGCCAGATATTTTTATCGTATCTTAAAAGTTTTTCAGACTGCTCTTGCCTAATTTCAGTTAAATAGGATGATCAAGTCAACAATGTTTGTTTATGAATACATGGAAGAGAGGGAGAATAAAGGAGACAATTGAAAAGGAAAAGCAGCTATACTAATAAAAGCTGAGTCAGTTTCCTGAAAGGTCTGCCCTTTACCAGGTGGTCCTCTGTTGCTCAGGATCATCCCTGGAAGTGGGAAGTCTCCAAGAGGACAGGAAAAGTTCTTACATGGCTTGGGTGTCTGTCCCCAGTTTGTGGGCACTGACCTGGTATCTTTAGTTGGTTTCAATGCCACATGTTTAGTTTTTCCCCAGTGGGCTCCACCCTGATGTTCTTATTTAATCCCAGTAGGAGAGTCACACTGTGTCCACCCTCTTAACAGCTCACAGTGTTAAGAAATATGGAACTTCATATTTCAACACTGGAAGGGTTCCACTTGGAGACACACTTAAGCCACATAACAGACTTCCTAACCTGCGTGCTCACCTGTGGCTGGGGAGATCCTTATCCTCACTGTTGGTAGTAAAGTCTCCATCCTTCATGTTGTTGGTAGGTGTCATACATAGAATTGGAAATGCCAGTGCCAGAAGGTGCCCAGCAGTTTGGGCTAGAGAGGCAGCTGTGGTTTGGAGAGAAAACTGTGCAGTAACCACCACCCTTTCGCTCCCACTTTCTCTTTCATGGAAGTGCGTTAGTTCATCTGACTTATGCAGAGCCCCTGCCATGCATGTGGCACTCTGCTGGGGTCTGGAGAACCCTGCCCTGTGTCTCGAAGTACAGGGAGAGACAGCCAGGCCACCATGGTAACACCATCGGGTTTCAGCACCTCAGAGCTATGGCTCCTAATCTAGATGTGAGGTCAGAGACATTGTCAGATAAGGGAGGCATCTGAGCCCACTGAACATGAGGAACTAACTGGCAGGGAACTAAGCATGCCAGGGTGCACAGTCTGCAAGGACACAAGGGTGGGGTAAGCAAAGTGAGCTGAGAACTCTAGTTGGTCCCAAGAGCCAGGCAGTGAGGGAGGAAGGATCTCGACCATGAGGGACTTAGGTGTGTACTGCAGAGTGAGGGCTCTGGGGGTTGTGGGGAATCCCTGGAGGGCTTAGAAAAGCAGCTGGAGGATATCAGTGCTACCTTCCCAAAGCTCACTCTGGCAGGACCCAAGGAGGGCTGCCAGACCCCCTGTGGATGGCAGGCAAGGCTGGAATCTGCAGTAGTGGTCAGCCCCTCTTTTCTCATTGTTGCAGTCGTGAGTGCAGAGGTGCTCAGGGCCCAAGAGGAATGGGAAACTGTGGACACCATCCAACTGGATGCAGGTAAACAAGGGTGGCTGGTGTTTCTGGGGCTCTGGGTTTAGGAGACAGTTCCTGAGTATTCTCATTTTATTATGTGACATAGAATAAAATCTCTTTTCCAAACCAAAAGATGATGACATTCCACCTTCAGAGGAAATGGAAATGAGTGCAGGGTTGCCAGCCTTCCCTGCCATCCACCTAATCTGAGAGAAGGCAGGCAGAACCTTGGACAGGGGCAGCCTCTGCAGGGTGAGGTGGATGGAGGCAGGCAGCCAGGTCCCCTGCACAAGGCTGGTCAGGTTGTTCACTGTTCAAGGACGGCTGCAGGGACAGGGGCAAAGCCATCTACTGGAGTGCTCTGAAGGCTGGGTGAGAATCTCCTCAAGTCCCTTTCTGAGAGGTCCAGGTAGAGACATGGCAGGGTAGAGGTAGAACCTGGACTTAGCCTGAGTCCCATCAAGCTCCTGGAAAGATGTGACAGGGAATGGCTTCAGCCATCACCTACATGGCAAATGGTAAGTTAATTCCCTGTAGGCTATAACAAAGGATAGGGAGAAGGACCTGTATGGTGGGGGAAGGACACAGTAGAAATTAGAATGACCCCTGAGCAAACCAGTAGCATGCTCCCTTGTGGGTATCTACTCCCAGCAGCGACTTGTTCCCTCAAAGATGGATGGAATTAGGGAGTCCTTGCAAGTCAACCCCATCCCTACTCAGTGCAGAGGTCAACTAGCAACTCTGAACAACCTGGTCCAGCAGGTAAAGCCAGCTCATTGAAAGAGGAGGTCTGCATCTGTGGGTGCCTGGTATTCAGCTGGAAGCCAGTGCTTGGCTCAGAGGTGACCACCAGGAGCCATAGGTAAAGGCTTGCTGACAGAATGAGGACTTGCAAATCCTCAACCATCTTCCCTGTTGCCACAGAGAGGCGGGACAGCTCAGACCACCCTGGACAGCTCATCTCCTTTGGTGAGGCCCTGCAGCACCTCCAGACTCTGGACCTCTCCTCCTTCAAGGTAACAGGGAGGTTTAAGTTCTCAAGATTAAGTTTCTGCTTCCCAGGAGCCAGGTTTTCCTCCCTCCAGAAGAGGGCCCTGGGCAAGCAAGGTGGAAGCTTCCATTTGAGGGCCTTATCTCACCTGAGAGATTCTGGGGCACAGGATCCCACATGGCAGGCCCACAACTCGTGCAGGTCACTGGTGGCTTTGTGGGACCGTGCCCCTGGCGTTCTATGGCCTGTCATTCAGGAGTCTGTGCAGCTATCCCCTACTCTTCCCTCTTAGCAATGGGAGGTGGGAACCAAGGACCAGGAAGCGCCCTGGGGAGGCGATGCAGCTGTCCAAAGAGCTGAATAAGTCATGGCCAATAGAGGGAAGTTCCCTGAAGGATCCAGGAGCTACTTGGTAATCTTAAGAAATATGCAGGGTCAGGAAAGGAGGGAGTATTGGGGGAAATCCAAACTGGGCTTTCTGGGAGTTGAGTGGAATTCAGTTGAAGATCGTCAACATGAAACCTGGCTCAGGAGTTGTGTTGGTCAGTAGAGTCCAGAGAACCAGAAACTACCAAATTGGAGTATCCCAAGGCAGGGACCAAACTACTGCTCAGTGATGGAACATTTGCCCTGCATGTATGAGGCTCTGGGTTCTATCCCCAGCCCCTCAAAACAAAAGAGAATATTCTAAGGCCAGCTGCAGTGGTCCTGACCATGAGGAGCCAGCACAACCTAGCTTAGGAAGTGCTGGTAATGACCACAAGGCTCTCGCCACTCCTCAGAGGCATCTCACTCCAGTGAGTCCCCACTGAACCCCCCTCCCCACTGGCTCATGACCTGGAAGTTGAGTAGTAATTCACCTCCTGAGAGAGGGAGATGGGTGTGTAAGGGTAGAGCAGCCCTGCTGAGAACCCTGGCCAGCTTTTTGTTGGACCAATGGGGGATTCCCCAGAGTTGGGCATCTGGATCCTCCCCAGGAGTCAGTGGAATAGCTAGTTCTGGAAAATTCCAAAGGACCAATGCACAGAACTGACAGGGAGTGCCAGCTTCAGGACACCTCTTTTTCCCTGCAGACAAGCTGGAAGAGCCTGTCTGGTAGGCCTGGTGGGTTCTTGGCAGCCTCTGCCTCCTTTCACTACCCAGAGGCAGGTGCTAGCTGGGGAGATAACAGACACCCGGTGATGATCAGTTCCTTAAGGTAGATGAAGCTGTCCCTCTGCCCATTATCTGCGTCTTCCTCCTCAGAAGAGAATACAGCCAACTGTTCAAAGGACTGGGCTCGCCGCCCTCCGGCACTGCCTCTTCGGGCCTCCTAAGCTCCATCAAGGCCTTCGGGAAGAAAGAGACTTGGTCTTGACCATCGCTCAGTGTGAGTGTCAGGACTGCCACAGAGCACAAGCTGCATGGGTGCTGGGACAGAGCACTGTGCCATTCAGCCAAGGCCAGGCCAGGGCTCTTGCATGCACCTGATGGCGGGTGAGATTGGGAGCTGAGAGGAGGGTATCTTGAGCAACCAGCCCTCCCGAGGGACACTTGGCAGAGAGTGTGGTGTGTTTGGGGGCAGGTGGCCTGGACAGCCAAGACCCAGTGCATGGCCGTGTCCTCCAGACCATCTACAAGAAGCTGACTGGCTCCAAACTGGACTGCGCCCTACGGGGAGACCACTGGGAGGACCTGGGCTTTCAGGGTAAGAGGAGACGTGCACTTTCCCTCCTTCCCCTGATCCAGGGCTAGCATGGAGGCTGCATCATCAGTGTAGGCAGGAAGTGGGGGGAGGCACCCCAGAGGGTGCAGCACAGCAGAGGCTGAGCACATAATGGGGAAGATCACATGAAGCCTTCAGGAGTGGCAGGACCTGGTATCTGATTGGCTTGGGTTCTGTCCTTATTTTTAATGAAAAAAGTGAAAATTTTATTGTTTATTTTTAAACCTGAAGGAAGGTGATTTCACTTGTTTTAGAGTGATCCTTTTTTTCAAGATCATATCCAGTTATATTTGTGTGTAATAGCAAATGATCTTAATTATAAAAGGAAGCTTTATGTACCCATAATTGATCATAATCTGTTGGTAGTGGCAGTGAGTTTAAGCCCCGAATCTGTAGTCTAGTTGTCCTGAGTGTCCTTCCTGTGTATTGAGGGCCACATCAGACAGTGTTGATTTTCGCCTCCACCAAATATAACATCAAAAACTCTGGAGAAAGGGCTGGGGGCAGCTTAGTGGTGGAGCATTCATCCAGCCTATGGAGGCCCTGGGTGCCCTCCCCAGCACAGAAAAAACCGCAGGGCCTTGGTGTCCTGCGCATGCACTGTTTGTGCATATTCTTCCTTCCTAATGTCCAGGACTTCCTCTCTGCCATTTTCCTTCTAGTCTCCTGGGGGAAAACCTAGAGTCTCTTTACCTGAGAATGCCTTGATCTTCCCTTCTCAGGAGCTCTCTGGGTGCAGAGTTTATCCTGGTCTTTTCCTTCAGCTCTTGAAGGCACACTGCTTCCTTCTGACCTGGTGGTTATCTGATGAGAGATCCATTGCCACTTGAATTCCCTCCCCCTATGAGTAAGGAACTGTTGCAATTTCCCTGTCTTAGACTGGAATTACAGGCATGTGCCACCATGCCCAGCTTTTCTTTAAAATTTCAGGATTTTGACCATGATGTGTCATTGTGTGAATCTCTTTGGGCTTATCCTGCTTGGGGTTAGCTCAGCTGCTTAAATCTGTTGGTTTATGTCCTTTGTGAAATTTGGCAAATTTCCAGCCATGATTACTTTGAATACTTTCTTCAGCCCCAGATTTTGTCATCTCTTGTGGGACTCAGGACACAAAGCAAGACCTTTGCTGCTGTTGTGTGCTGCAGTAGTGGGCACTGAACCCAGGGCCTCGCTAGGCAGCAGCTGCACCACTGAGCCATGGGCCTGCTTCAGTGTTCAGTTCTTTAAATCTTTGTTCTAACCTAATAGGTCTCCCAGGTCCTGCTCATTTCTGCTTTTTCCCATGTCCTCTTGCTCAGATGGGATCATTTTATTTGTTCTACCTTCATAGTCACTGATCTCTCCTTCTCTATTTCCAGTGTTTAGTTTATTTGATGTATTTTTTCATTTCTAAAGTTTCCATTTGGTTCTTTCTTCATTTACATTTCTTTAGTGAGCCTTTCTTTTTTTTTTTTTTTTTCTTTTTTGGTGGTGCTGGGGATTGAACCCAGGGCCTTGTGCTTGACGGGGCAAGCTCTCTACCAACTGAGCTATTTCCCCAGCCCAGTGAGCCTTTTTATTTTTGCAGTTGTTTTCAGGGTGGGCCTGGAGGTCTAGCTCAATGGTGGAGGATGTGCTTAGTGTGCCAAAGCCCTGACTTCTATCACCAACACTGAGAGAAGAAAAACCAAAGTATAATCCGTCATAATGGCTCATGAGAGACATAGCTGTTGTGGTAGTTTTCTGCTGTTTCTGTGACAAATCTCCACAATTTTGTAGCTTGGAACAACATAATATGTTCATCATCCTCTGATTCTGCAGTTCAGAGGTCTAACACAGATCAAGGCTTCGTGGGCTGCACTCCTTTATAGAGGCTCTAGGAGAAAATTCACTTGCTTGTCTTTCTCACCTTCCAGAGGCCTCCTGCATTCCTTCTTCTCAGAGCCAGAAACAGAGCCAAGTTCCTCTTCACACAGCTCTTGCTGGCCCTATGTTTGTGCCTCCCTTTTCTGCTTTTGTGTACCTTCCTTACTACATGGGGCCCTCCCAGAGAACCCAGAGCAGTCACCCTTTCTGCTGATTAGTGTCTTAATCTCTTTCCCATGCAACATATTCAGAGGTACTGGGGATGGAGGTGTGGACATCTTTGTAAGTGGAGCATTGTTTGGCCTTCCACAGCTGCTCTAAAGTCCTTGCCAGATCATTCCAGCTTCTGTATTATCTCAGTATTGATGTCTGTTGAGTGTCGTTTCTCATTTACATTAAGAATGAGAAATGAGATTGTCCTGGTTCTTGGTGTCAAGTGTGGTTTTCTTTTATATCCTAGACATTTTGATTACTATGTTAAGAGACTTGGGATCTCATTTATGTCTCCCATTCTAGCAGGTTTCTGATGCCATGCCAGTTGGGGAAGGAGGGCTGTTACCTCATTGGGTGAAGCCTAAGTATCCCTTTTTACCTCTGGACACCATGGCTGGGAGGGGCAGGGGTACTTCACTGCTGTTCCCATGTGACCTCCACTGACATTGTAGAGGGGACAGGGTTGTTCCTTACCACTGGGAAGGATGAAGTCCCAGTTCCTGCTTGACCTTCTCAGATGCTACCCTGGTGAAGATAAGGGGGCCTTGTTACAGACTAGCCAGGGTGGAAGTCTAGGCCCCCACTGGGCCTTTGCTGAGGAATGGGAGGAGAGACATGTTTCTCTGTCATGTTTGACTGGATAGGATGGTTATTATCTAGTGTTCTGTCTTAACCGGGGGCTGTGGTGCATGCCTGTAATCCCAGCAGCTTGGGAGCCTGAGGCAGGAGAATTACAAGTTCAAGACCAACCTCAGCAATTTAGCGAGGCTCTAAACAACTCAGTGAGACCCTATCTCAAAATAAAAAATTAAAAGGGCTCAGGAAGTGTCTCAGGGGTTGAGTACCCCTGGGTTCAATCCCTAGTACCAAAAATAAATAAATAAATAAAGTGTTCTTTCTTGCTAGGCTGCTCCTCTCCTGACCCTTTGGCCAGAGACAGCAGGCTTTTCTTGGGTTTTTTCTTTTTCTCTGCTATCTTAATCTGGTTTTTGTTGCTATATCAAAATACCTTCATTAAAAATGAAAGTAGATTTGACTCGTGGGTATGTTGACTAGAAAGTTCAAGAGTGTGGCACAGCATCTCCTAGACCTTGGCGGTGGCCATCCTACTGCATCATCATGTGACAAAGGACAGCACACAGCCTGACAGAGAAGCACATCGGCTCAGTCTCTTCCTGTTTGCAAGAAGCTGCCAGTCCCTTCACGGAGGCCCGACTCTGGTGGCCTTATCAAAGCCTGGGATTACCTCCCAAAGGCACCATCTCCAGTTGCCACCAACATATCAATTTGGGGGTTAAGTTTCGAACACATGAAATTTGGGGCATACATTCAAAGTATGGCATGCTCCCTTTGGCATTTCTGGGTCACCACTCTCTCCAGCTTTTGGATGGAATATACAGGCAAAAAGAAACCTGAAAATTTCACCACAATGTCATTTCTCAGTATTCAAGGCTCTAGTCAGTTGGAGGCATCTGACATTTGCAGCTGTTCTTAGTGGGAATCATAGGGGGAATCCATTGTTCTTCTTGCCCTGGAACCAGAAGTTCAGTCATTTCTTGTAAAGGCTTACATTGGTATTGTGTGGAGAAATGACTCCAGGGGGCCATGTGAGCAAGAGAAAACTGCTGTTGGAGGTGACCTCCAGGGTGCTGGGGGACAGGCCTGGGTCGACCCAGAGAGCCAGTCTCAGGAGTGTGGCAGGAAGCAGACCTGTGTTTCTCACGCTTCTGTAGCCATGGAAAGGGGCCCATGTCAGGACAGCTCACCAAGCCAAGTCCCTGGAGCTTAAAGGAGCAGGGCTTTCATGGGCCCACTTACCGCATTTTCTCATGGCTGTTACAGGAGCGAATCCAGCCACAGACCTGAGAGGGGCAGGCTTCCTTGCCCTCCTGCATCTGCTGTACCTGGTGATGGATGCAAAGACCTTGCTAATGGCCCAGGAAATTTTCCACCTGTCTCGTCACCATATCCAGGTGGGCTTTGGTGGGAAACCAGAGGAGAGGGCTCTGGAGGAAGGACCTGAGGAGCCAAGAGGACCTCACAGGTTGAGAACTGGTTGCTGAAGGCTCTCCAGACAGTGGAAGCAGACCCTGTGATCTGACCTATGTTGTTGGAGTCTGAGCTCCACCACTTATTAGCTGTGAGTCTCGAGGAAGTTCTCAGCAGCTTAGAACCTTGGTTTCACATCTGTAGGATGGAAATCCTAGCAACTGTATCTGGCTCCTTGAGAAAATAAAATGGGACATAAAACAAAGCACTGGACACACACACAGGAGTCTGTTTCACCCTCTGCTCCCTGTAGAGATCCTTGCTCAGTGTTGGTGGCTTCTCCTGACCCTAAAGGGAAAGAGCCTTCTACTGACTCCTATACTCTCAGACTCCTTGTCTCTGTCCAGTTGCCTTCTGGGGATAGGGCTGATGGTTTTCCTAAGCAGTAAAAGGCAGTAGTCCCTCCATTTTAGGAAACAACTTTGACCTGCTTCCTTCCATTCATCTAGCCCAGATTCATGGGAGCTGGAATTCATTCATCACTGAATGAAGATTTATTCAGTATCCCCTATGCTAGTTATTTCTCATTTCTTGTGGTGCTTGGGATGCCTCAGGGAACAAAACAACAGGATTCCCCCACCCCACAGAGATGGCAAGACATAGACTCAGTGCCCAGGTACATTAGAGCATGTCAGAGGCAGTAAGCATGAAGGGGAGGCCCAAGTGGGGTGGGTCAACAAAAGAGGAGGAGCAGGTGACAAGAGCTCATGGGGGTCAGCAGCTCTCATGAGAGGTAAGCCAAGATGTAACCACGCCTTGAAGGAGGTGGGGGAAGGACACTCCAGGTGGAAAAGAAGCAGCAGGGAAACCAGTGGGAGTGGAAGGGACACAGGAGCACAGCAGGAAGGGCCCCAGAGGTAGCAGTCAGATGCTACAGGCTTTTCCAGCCACGGGAGGGACTCCAGGTTTTACCTTGTGTCAAATGAGGAATCCCTATAGGGTTTTGAACCGCTGTTGTATGAACCAACTTAGATTTTTTTAATGGCTTTTACCAGCTGCTAGGTTAAGGGTAGTGTTTAGGGAGGGCTTTTATCATAGTCCAAGTTGGAGATGATAGTGGATGGAGCTGGGGGATTTGTAGAGGAGATTCTGGTTATGCAGAGTTGAATGTGGGCTTAAGAGTACAGAGCTGGTATGTCTTCCTGAGAGTTGAGTAGGTTTTAAGACAAAGCAGGCAGACCATGGGGATGGTTTAGTACAAGCCACTGAGAGGAAGAACAGGGCTGGGGGTTCTGTTTTGCCACACATATTTTTAAAGGTCCATCAGACTTCAAAGTGGCAATGTTGGTAAGCAATTGGATACATGAGTATGGAGTTAGGGAGAAGGTTGTAGGCTAGATGAGTGACTCTAGAGATCCCAGCCTCATCCAGTAGCATTGGCCTCACCTGGAACTTGTTAGAAATGAACCTCTGTGCCCTTCCCAGGCCTCATGCATCAGAAATTCTTGAGTGGGGCCAGAAGCCTGTGTGCAGGACACCCTGCCAAGGATTCTGGAAACCACTAGTGTAGATCTTTTCTACCTCCAGTGTGAGTGGTTGTCAGGGGATGAGTGCAGTCTGAGCCATTCCATGAAGTGGGCAGAGACAAGGGTGGAGGGGGACCATGGTGGAAGGAAGGCGGAGGAACCCAGAAGAGGATACAGTTCTGGAAGCCATGTGGAGCAGCTTGAGCCACCTGGGCCAGATGGTACTGATCAGTGAGATGATCAGTCTGCAGTTGCTGGATTTGTCCCTTGGGGATCTTGATGTGAGCATTTTCAGTGAGTTTTAGATACAAAAGACCTTGATTTAGATTGGGTTTAAGAGGGAATTGGATGGATAAATTGGAGACAGTAAATTAGACAACTTTTTCAAGGAATTTTGTTGCAAAAGGGAGCAAACACAGGTGGTAGTAGGGAAGGATACTTTTCAGTAGTTTTTATTTTCATATACTTTCAAATATTTGAAAATTTGCAAGTGGGCAGTATCGTCTGATAACACGAGAATCAAAGCTGAAGGCTGTGGGAGGAGCGTGGAGCATCTGCAGCAGAGTTGCCTCCCCTCCATGCCCGGTGGCAGTAGCACTGGGCACACAGCCAGGGCCACGGGTCAGTGAACAGTCACAGGAGCACTTGCTGGCAGTGCACAGCAGCAGCATCTGGAGCACAGAGCATTGAGCAGTACCATTCTGCCAGGGACCGTGGCAGGATTTGGGGAGTTGCAGAAAAGTGAAAGGTGGGGACAGACCAAGGCTTATGCAGAGGCTCCTGAGGCTGCAGTCCGGGAAACCGGTCTTGACCTGAGGGAGGGGTTTACGGCCACTACATGCAGAGCTTCAAAGAAGATGAGCTTGGCCCTGATGCATTCAGGATAGATAGGTGGGGGGTGCAGTGGCACACACCTATGGTCCCCACAACTCAGGACGCTGAGGCAGGAGAACCTCAAGTTCAAGGCCAGCCTCAGAACTTAGCAAGACCCTATCTCAAAATCTCAGAATAGAAGGGCTGGGAATGTACCTCAGTGGTAAAGTGTCCCCCGGGTTCTATCCCCAGTACAATAAGTAAACAAATAACTAGATGGGGCCACGAAGCTGTGTTGGAATGAAGGGGGGTGTTGGGACCCCACACACACCCTTAGCCATCAGTCACATTGTCGTGAAGAAGCCTAGTCTAAACAATGCATTTTAATTTTTATTTTGAAGTAATTTTAGATTTACAGAAAAATTGCAAAAGTAGTCAGAAAGTTCTCATATACCTTTCTCTCGTTGTCCCCTAGAAATAATCTTACATAACCCTAGAACCATCATGAGAACTAAGAAAGTGTTAGCTGAACTACAGCCTTTGTTCAGATTTCTTTCTGTGTGTGCTGTGTTGGGGATCACAACCTGGGCCTCATGGTAGCCAGACAAATGCTCTGCCACTGAGCCACACCCCAGCCATGGAGTACATAACCTCAGTGGAATCCTGGTTCACATGCTGTAGGAGAGCCGCTTAACGCCACTGAGCCTCAGTGTTCTCACCTGTAAGATGGGACAACAGAGTGTGAGCAGCATCTTCTACCTCTGACTGCCTCTGCCTACACCAGGCTGAGCGTAAAATAGGGCAAGACGGGGAGCCACTGACCTGCTGCCCCTCCATTCCAGCAGTTTCCTTTCTGTTTGATGTCTGTGAATATCACCCGCATCACCATCCAGGCCTTGAGGGAGGAGTGTCTCTCCAGGTGAGTCCCCAGTTGATTAATGTGACCCAGCAGAGCCAGGTCTTTCCCACCCCACCTCCTCTGCAACTCAGTTCTTCACCAACTAGTCCTGGTGGGCCTGGGCAGAGTTCCCACATACCCGTCTCCCGTCATCTCTGCTCCCCAACCTGATGCGGGTGTGGAGCTGCCTGGAGAGTGGTGGAGAACCCCCAATTTGTCTGGCTTCTCTTGGGCACCCAAGAGGGTAGGTGGGAGGGTGCCCAGGTGTCCACCTTCATCTGTGGCTTAACAGGCTACCTTCCTGGTCCCATAGGGAGTGTAATCGGCAGCAAAAGGTCATTGCTGTGGTGAACAGCTTCTATGCCGCCACTTTCCTCCGCCTCGCCCATGTCTGGAGGACCCAGCAGAAGACCATCTCAGACTCGGGCTTTGTCCTCAAAGGTGTGCTCTTTCTCCTGGGAGGCCCAGGCCCCTGGACATGTCTCAGGTCCAAAGACCCAGGTGGTTTCTGTTCCGGGCTGTAGTGTCTCATGCCCCCACACAGCAACCACCCTCCAGAGCCTGCTGCTCTGTTCTCTGCCATCACTCCCATCCTTCCTGGCCATATGCCTCTGGGGTCACATTTTCTGTTATCAGATACAGGAACCAAGGGTCCAACTCTTTAGGGTTGAGATCAGCTGGGCAAGGCAGCATGTTGGCCTGGGCTCTCCATCCTAGGTGGCTCTTTCACCTTGACCTCCCTAGCCTAGGGGTTGAGAACGCTCACCAGAGCTGCTAGGCTCGGTGCCCTGACTGTTATATACCCAGAGCTCTCTGAGCTTTCTTTTTCCTAATCCTCTCTCCTCCAGATTTGGAAGCATTGGCCAAGAAGAGCCCACGGCGGCTGCTCAAGACCCTAGAGAGCTACCTGGCCCGGGCGTCAAAGGGACAGGCCTCCTTGTTGGCACAGAAGTGCCCTGGGCCACAAGCCCCTCGCTCCACAGATCTCACCTTCACAGGTGTGTGTGACCTGCAGCCCCACTCCTCCGAGGGTGCAGGGCTGATCTGAGCAGCCCAGAGACCAGCTGGCAGGAAGACTCCCTGCCTGGGCCACCAGGCTTCAAAGGTCACATGGCAAACCACATCTAGAGCCCCTTGACCAGGCCAAGCATCTTCTGCCTTGGCAGGTGAGATGGGAAGCTCCTAAGTCTGGTTGCAGAAAGCCAAGCACCCTTACCAGCTCACAATGCTCTGGGCGACTAGACCTGATCCACTCCCCACAGACCTGTCTCCAGAGCAGCCATAGTCTTGCTGATCAGCTGTACTCCAGCCCCCAGGGCTCTGTTCCAGGAGTCAGTGGCAGTGAGTGGAGCTTGAGACTCAGTAGCCCCATCTTGCCGTGCCACACACCCTCCATGGGAAAGGAGCCTGCCAAGTGGAAACATCTGGAACTCTGCCTCCTAGCAGCAGTTGGGCCTGCCTCTGCTTCAAATCTGAGGGGAAGAGCTGTGACTCCAGCCAGCAGTGGGCAGCGCTGACAGCTGGCAGCCTGCTCCTACCCAGCCCTCCCCTCCCCTCCTCAATTTGTGAGCTAGAGATGGGCTTTGGGCTGGTGTTCCCTGGCTGCCCCATCCCAAATGCCCACAAGCTAGGGCTTCTTCCTGGGAGGCTGTGCACTTCCTTGCAATGATTTTCTACCTGGGTGGAGAAGGAGGAAGTCACTCACACCAGCACTTTTAGAATAAAGCAGTTGCTGTAGTTGGAGGCTCTGGTCCCTGCTGTGTCCTTCCAGGACCTGTTTTGCAGGGCCTTCCTGTGCCTTGTCCCAGGATCCAGTTAGAGCCCTGCAGGTAGAAGCACATGGCCCAGGAAGGAGCAGCTGGTTTGCCAGCCAAACCCAGCACTGAGCTCCTGCAAAGCCTATCCTCACTGGTTGCAGGTGCAAACTCTGGCCAGTGGACATGGCGGCCCTGGTTCTTGTCGGGGTGCACTAGCATGGCATCTGCATTTGCTTCTGAACAAGCCGGGTTCTGTTGCTCCCCTCAAGTTGGGTGCCTCTCCTCAGGCATCCAGGCTGGGGGTTGGGGGGTCAGTGAGAGCCCCCTCCCTGCCTCTGTCTTTCCTCCAGGGGAAGCTGAGGCTTCTCCAGGCCTGATTCACTGGAGGTGGAACCCATCTCAGAGATGGGGACAACAGATGGCCTTCCAGGTGCAGAAGGGAATTCTCCCAAGTGTAGCTGGTGACAAACCCTGCAGTTTGCCTTGTGTTATCTTTGCTGGGCTTAAGGCCTTATTCTGTGAATTCCAACCAGTGCTCTCACCAGCAGAGGGAGGTTACAGGATGGTGGGCTGGAAGGGGAGGAAAGCTGTACCTCCACTGCAGTGCAGGAGCATCAGCCAGATGGTCCTCCCCTCCCTTCCCTGTCACCTGACGCTGACAGGAGCCAACCCAGCAGCCCTGCATATGGGGGCCAGACTGCATACTAGGGCCCTGGCTGAAAGAAAGCAGTTGCCCCCACAGAAGTAGCAGTGGCCTTTCCTCCCACATCATGGCCTATTCAAGGCTCCCCAGACCAGAATGCTCACAGCTGCTGCCCTCAAGACCTGAGCAATGGCATAATCCAAGAGTTGTTAAGGTACAGGGCTGTTGGTGGCCTGGTTGAGGGGGATAAACCCTCTGAAGGGAGACAGAAATCTTAACCCCTGTTTCCCTTGGGGAATGGCCTAGGCCCTTCAGGGGGCCTCCATAAGTCTAAAACCATCACCAGAGCCATGGAGTTGAGTGCTGGCCTTTCCCCCTTTCAAAGCAGTCCCCGGCACCAGCTCTGATTCCTGTCAGGTGAGGGCTAGGAGGTCTGTGAGGAGAGGATGTGGGGATCTGCAGGGCAGCTGGTTTCTACGCTGTGTGGCACAAAATCAGCAAGAAGTGATCAGTGTCAGAGCCCGAAGCCACCAGGTGAATCTGCCAGCCACAGCCCTGCCTGGCTTCAAGGGCCCAGGCCACATCGCTCCATCATCCCTCTGCTCCTTGGCTCTTACTCCCCATTACAAAGTGGGATGGAGACAAGGAAGGGCTGCTTGCCCAGGAGTAAGAGAGGCAGAAGAGAAGGCCCAGGCCTCTCCCCTAGAATGGTGCTTCTCCCTCAGCCCCATGTGGCCCAACAGCCAGGCAGGACCCAAGTCACCAGCAGGGGAACAGTCCCACATCTCTGCCACCTCTCATCAGGTTCACAGCAGAGCCCTCCATCCCCCTGCCTCCATGGGCTGGGGACTGTGAAGCATCTCCCCTGCTGGCACAGTGGCTACGGTGAGAACACACCACCACCCCAGGGAGGCAGGCAGCAGACTGAGTGGGGACAGGCACTGGTTTCCTTTATTGATGGTAGCAGGGCTCCTCAGCACTGAGCAGGGAAGGAGACAAGGGCAGGGGCCGGTGGAAGCCCATCCTCACTTCCAGTCCTTGAAGAATTGCTTGAAGATGGGACTCTCACGGCCCTGGGGCAGAATCTCCACCTGCAGGACAGTGGAGAGAAGGCTGGGTTGGAAGCTGCCACCTGTCTCTGCCAGGGAGAAGGGTGTGGGACAGCAGGCCAGAGCACATGCAGTCAGGCCAGGCATGCTCCTCCAGATCGGCCAAGAGGAGACCCTGCTTCAAGGATCAATGAGGTTTGACAACTGCCAGCATCAGAATGATGGGCTAATCGCTTCTCGGCCTTTTGGCTAAGATCAAGTGCAGAATGATGGGCTACCCCAGGGTGGTCACAGCCTAGGACAGTGGCCCTGAGGAGCACAGGCCATCCAGAGACCAGCCAAACTGGACAAGAAGGGCAGGGAAACCTGGGGTAGGAGGCCACAAGAAGGGCCCAGGGGTGGGGCCTGGGGACTGGAGGCACCTCCCCACCTGAGTGTTTGCGGCATACTGCATGCGGGAGATGAAGCCTTCTGCCACTTGGAGGGCCGCCTGCCGCTCCTGCTCATTAGCCTTTCGCCCTGGAGTACAGGAAGAGTTTTTAAAAGAACAAAGATCCTCTAGAATCCCCATCCCATTTTTCTTCAGGAAGTTTAAGGCGGGCCATCAGTTTTAGAAAAAACAATAGCCCCCCAGTTTTTTTTTTTTTTTTTTTTTTTTTTTTTTTGAACCAGGGACACTCAGCCACTGAGTCACATCCCCAGCCCTATTTTGTATTTTATTAGAGACAGGGTCTCACTGAGTTGCTTAGGGCCTCGCTAAGTTGCTGAGGCTGGCTTTGAACTCGCGATCCTCCTGACTCAGCCTCCCAAGTCGCTTGGATTACAGGCGTGCGCCATGCGCCACCACACCTGGCTCAGTTTTTCTAATTGGAATGCCAAAGAGCTCTTTGGAAGTATGAAATCAGCCCTGTAGTACTTTTTCCAAACTGGCATCTCAAAGCTAAATGAAAATTTCTGCCCTTCTCAAAACCTGCTCTGGAACACTTGACTACATGCATGGGACCCTGGGTTCCATGTCCAGCACCACAAAACCACCTTCTGCTCTGACAGGACATATGAGAAAGAATGGATTTTCTCCCTTGAATCAAACTAGAGGTAGTACCCTCACCTGTTGTGCCTATCAACTGCATGGCTAGAAAGTCTTTTTCTTTCTTTTTTTTTTTTTTTTTTTTTTTTGTACTGGGGGTTGAACCCAGGGGTACCTCACCACTGAGCCACATTCCCAGCTCTTTGTTTTGTTTTGTGGTGCTGTGGATTGAACCCAGGGCCTTGTGCTTGCAAGGCAAGTGCTCTACCAACTGAGCTACATCCCCAGCCCCCCGGCTCCTTTATATTTTGTATTTTGAGACAGGATTTCACTAAGTTATCCATGCTGGCCTTGAACTTGCGATTCTCCTGTCTTTTCCTTCCATATTGCTGGAATACAGGCGTGGCCACCATGCCCAACTCAAGCCTTCTTTATAAAACTAAAACAAAAGGGACAATTTATTATGGAGGGGAGCAGACTCCTATGATGCCAACTAGTCTACACTGGCCTAACAGTGATGCTACCAAACTGCTTATCAAGACAAAGGCCATGCAGAATCCACCCACTTCTGCAGACAGTCCCTAACCCAACCTGTGCTCCAGTTCAAGGCATTTTCCCAAAGAAACGGTGCCGGGAATGGTGGGGGGCAGGCCGTGGGGATCCCTTGAACTGCAGCATATCTGAACTAATATGCTGCGTCCTTCCCAGTGAACACACTAGTCATGCCCAACCCACAGGCACCTCTCTTCCTTCATGTTTCTCCTCAGGCTTCTCTTTCTGTAACGATTCCTTGCTTGGGGCTTCTTGTGCTTGGTGTCAGTGCCATGGTGCACATCCCCTCCAGGGAGGGAGAAGGCAGCCCCAGCAGGAGCCTCTCAACCCTAGAGATCAGCTATGTCTCCAGCAGCCGCAGGCCTCCGCTGGGTTTGGAAGGCCACAGGACAAGCCCCTTGGAGCCACCATCCCTGGACCTCACCTCTCTTCCTGACCAGGCTGGGGGCTGGCAAGTCCCTCACCTGGTTCACCCTACAGCTATTTCATTGAGACCCTCAGAGATAGAGTTCCTGCTTTGCGGAACCTTGTCCTCTGGTCAGGAAGGTGGAACACGCTCAAGGAAGCACAAGCACAAAAGCAAGCCTGGGCCTGGGATCACGCCATTCCAGCGCTTCTGAGGCCACAGCTGGTTGGACAGGCTTCTGCACAGCAACATTTCTTTCCCGCCAACACCATCTTGGGAAACAAGTTCTGCAAGTTCCCCACCCACTGCATAAAGTGATATTTAATTTATATAGAATTTACCTGTCACACCTCAAAGCAGAGTCCCAGGATAGGGGTCCCCAAGCCCTGAAGGCCTAGGAGCAGGCTAAGAAGTGATTCTCAAAGGGTGGTCGCTGGGGCCACACAGGTCCCTCTGGGAGCAGTAGCTCCCCCAAGACCTAGTGAACCTGAATATCGGGCAGGACCCAGTAACGTGTCTGAAGAGGCCCTCAGCAACTCTTCAGCTGTCTGTGGCTTCGGAGCCCTGGCTGAGAACCAGGCTGAGCCAGCAGTGGGGTGCCTGCTCGGGTCAGGGCAGCTACAGGGCCCCAGGTGGCTGCGGAGGAGTCTGCATACCCTTCCAGATGTAGATCTTGCCACAGAGCCCATTGTCCAGCACGAAGCAGTCATCAGGTATCAGCAGCTCAGAGGCAAAGGGGCTGGAGTCAGCCACCTTGGTCAGGTTCATCTGCCCAGTGGCATCAGAAACCTGAGGGGAGAAGGGCAGGCCAAGGCTGACTTCCCCACACACCAGCCCTCATCTCAGCCCAAGGAGGGCCACCAGGGGCCACTCTAGCCCCTTCCCACTCTGCTGCTCTGAGGAGCTTGCATTAGCCCTGAGGAGACCCGAGGCAGCCCCCACCCCTGCCCTCCTCCCTCATCACTGCTCAGCAAGGCCCTGAATCTGCTTACAAAGGAGAGGAGTCCAGATTACAAATACACAGAATTCGACAAGAGTAAAGTTTGGAACTAGCGTCAAAACTTCACCAAGAGGGGCCTCAAAGTGAAAACGACAGTTATGTCCACCACCCACTTCCCATCCTCCTGCCCTCTGAGCCCTGCAGAACCTCACAGGAACCTGGCCCAGCCTTCCAACAGTCTCCTCTCACTTCAGCCCCACACCCCGCAGCTGCTGCACAAAGACCTGGAGTGCCCACCTTATACAGAGCCGCAGCCTGGGCGTTGGTCTGGTCAGCCGTGAGGTCTTCTTCAGGGTTTCCCTCCCTCAGAGCAGGCCTGGGGCCCAGAACCTGCAGAGCCAGAGCAGGCCAGGTTTACTGGAATTCCTGCCCCAAACTGCCAAGCCGTCATGCCCAGGGCCACCACCATGGTGTGGCCTGCCATGTCCTGCACAAGGGCACTAGGAAGAGTGAGTACAGCCCACCCGCCAGCTGGACTCCTTGCTCCTCCCTCACACAGATGCCTGTGCCCCTGGCCCTGCCACCCTCCATCAGCCACCCTGTGTCCAGCTCATTGCTGACTCTCTTGACCAGCTGCCCATAGCAGTGCCCCACAACCTGGATCATCTCAGCAGGCTCCTCCCCGTCGGTGACAGTCTCCACTTGGGCCTTGCCCTGCCGCTCACTGTCCCGGATGGCCAGGGCCAGGTCCCGGGCCTTGTTGCGCTCCAGGATGTTGGACTTTCCACCACACCAGGCAAAGATGTTCTGCAGGGCAGGGGGCAGCCCTGGTCACAGCCAGCTACTGCATCCTGCCCCAGTTCAGGAGCCCCCTGTCCTCCCTGGAGGGCTGTCCCCAGAACTAGGACAATCGAGAAGGCAGGGACAGACCCACAGCCTTGGAGAAAGGCAGCGACAGCTCTGCAGGAGCGCTGCCTCTGCTCCTTCGTGTCCCTCCACCTCACTATCACCATGTAGCAAGCTTCTCTACCTGGCTGGAGCCAATCTCTCCCTCCAGAAAGGAAGCCTGAAGGTTGGTGCTCTTTGTTCCCTGCCCTGTGCCCTCACTAAGCTGAGCCGACACACATTTAGGTACAGTAAAGATGTGTGCTGAATGGGTGACTGAGGGAGAATGGGAATGCCATCCTGGAGCTCTCTCCACTCGCTCCCCCATTACCTCCTGAACTGACCTGTGCCCCTGCCTCATCTACCACCGATAGCCCTTCCTGAGGACAGATAGGTGGATCTTCAGCCAGACTCCAGCCCAATACAAAGTCCCCAAGACCTTCCTTGGCCACCCGCCATTTTGCTTCCACAGCTCCCATCTGCACTCCAGGCCCCAAACAGCCCTGCTTGGCAGCCAGCTACACACCTGCCCCTCCCCACCTCAAGGCCCCGCTCACCTGATCCCTCCCATGAAGGTCTATCCAGTGGCTCTTCCCTGGAATGACAGGCTGGTGACCCCTCCCCGCCCTGAGAGCCCCAGCTCCTGGCCATTGCCCTGCCCACTGCTGCAATGGGCTAGGGCAAGGGACTGCCATCTTGGCTGCCTCCCCAGACCCCAAGTGCTGGCCCAGAGAAGCATCATGGACTTACTGCACGAGTAGGTAAATGAATGAGTGAACAACTGACCTGGCAGGCAGCTAACCAAGCCACCATGGCTTCCCAGAAGGAGGGAGTGGGTTTGGAGCCTCAGAGAGTGCCTGACACTACCCAAGGCCCGCTCTGTCCACAGTGGCCCTTCATAATGTGGGTTCAACCAAATTCAACCAAGGATCAGAAATACTCAGAAAAAAAGTTGCTTCTGTACTTCCTGCCAAACATAGTGCAGCAACTGACTTCCCTACACTCACCCTGGTAGGTGCTGGAAGTCACCTGGAGGGGACTAAGTACATGGTGAAGTATCTGAGTCCACACAGACACCTCACCATCTACACAGGCCTTGAGCATCTGGGGATTTGGTGGCCATGAGGTCCTGAAGACAACCCCTGCAGCTGCCAAGGGCTGGGCAGGGGAATGGCGTTCCCCGGTGGAGGGTCCACCCGGGAATGGGGTACTAGCCTCACTCCTTGCCCTGGGCAGTGCCCAGGTAAGGGCTCAGTGTGGGTCACCCACCTGGCCAAGGTCCAGAATGAAGCAGTCCCCAGTGTTGAAGCTGTCCCAGCTCAGAGCCCGCTCAGTGGCCCGGATGTTCTTCTTCCCTTTCACCTGGTAGAGCTTCTTGATGGCAGCCGGGGCTGCCCCAGGGGAGGTCTTGTGAAATGCTGACTCCACACCACCTTCCTGCAGCCCAGAAGGTACCTGAGTGACCAGAGCTCTGCACCCCACCCATGAGGAGACCAGCAGGAAGATGGGACCCAGCCCAGGGCACCAGGCCCGGCTCTGAGGAGTCACAGAGGGGGACCTGGAGGCACTGACCTGGTAGGTAAGGCCCCGCGGGAAGTAGCTCATGAAGAGGTCTGACTCATTGCCCTGCACCTCCCGGTGCTGCACAGGCCTCTCCCCCAGCAGGGTGTTGAGGTGCACAGCCAGCACAGCGCAGGCCCCCTGCTCATCCCGAGAAGACTGCTGGCCTGGGACAGGTGGGAAGTGGCAGGGCAAGGTCCCTGAGATCCATGCCAGCCCTCACCCTGAGCCAGACCCACCACCCCACCCTGTACCTATCCACAGGTGAAGATGAGAGAGCTCTTCTGGGCCATTGTGCAGCACCAGGTAGGAGTCCCCCGAGAAGAATACACCCTGGCTCTCACGCGCCACGGGCACTGGCTTCAGCTTCTCCACCCGCCACACGTGCAGGCCAAGATCCTGCACGGAGGCCGGGAATGGAGAGCCACTGCAGGGAGAGAGAGGTCGGTGGCCAGGTCTAGAGGAGTGAGCAAGGGTGCAGGGAGTGGGCAGCCCTTGGGGAGCTGGGTGGGGCGGGGGGCAGGCTGCCTACCTCTTGGGGATGGGCGTGAACATGCTGTCTCCAAACCTGCAAGACAGAAACCCAGTTGTCAAAGAGGCCTAAGGGGCCTTGCACACGGGCCTGGGAGGCCCTGCCAGGTGGCCAGGTATATTCAACTACTTCACCTCCAGAAGCCCAAGAGGGATTGCCCCATATCCATTACACAGGCAAAGAAAAGCGGGTGGAAAGTCGAAGTTCAAGGTCACCCAGGGTCACTCAGCTGGGCATGGCTGATGGAGGCCAGATCTCTGCACCCGGCCAGGTCGCCTCTGTGCCTGACCTCTCAGCCACACCTACCTTCCACTCAGACCCCTGATGAGCAAGGCTGGGATGCAGCTCTCTAAGCAATAACTACTATTAGAAAGGTCAAAAGCCAAAGGCTTCGCTAACACCATAGAAAAAAAGTATAAATGAAACCCAAAACAATCAGAAGAAATTAAATAATGAAAATAAAAGCAGCCAGGTGCAGTGGTGCACACCTATAATCCCAGTGGCTCAGGAGGCTGAGGCAGGAGGATCACAAGTTCAAGGCCAGCCTCAGCAATTTAGCAAGACCCTGTCTCAAGACTGTGGGGATATAGCTCAGGGTAGAGCACCCCCGGGTTCCATCACCAGTTCCGCATTAAAAAAAGCTGTATCTCCCTTCTCTTAACCTATTTATTTCATAAGCTAATCAACAATGCACAAGTAATTTCCACAAGAGGATGGTGAATTGCAGGAATACCTGAGGCAAGTATGGAACAGGCAGACCTGCTCCTCTCAGAAGCATAGACAAATCTGTGCTGTGAATTATGCTCTCTGTGAGCACCCAGAGCCCAAGCACTTCCTCTTCCCTTATAAGGTTTATCAGGAGGGCTGGGGATGTAGCTCAGTTGGTAGGGTGCCTGCCTTGCAAGCACAGGCCCTGGGTTCAGTCCCCAGCACTGTGGGGGGGGGGGCAGTTATCAGGAGCCTAGCACAAGGACATCAAGAAAGCTTGCTCACTGATAACTGGTTGTATGCATCCAGGACCCAGGAATCCAACCAGGGCCCTGGTGCTTCCTCTTCCCTTATGTGGCATGATCACGAGCCTAGCACGGGAGCATCAGAAGAGCTTAACAGTTGGTGATTGGCTATGGAGTACTATATAAGCTTTGTAGTTCCGCGTTAAATGTGAGTTTGCGTCTATGAGAACCCGCTCCCGGTGTGGTCTGTTAGCGCCCCGCACTCACCCTCCTTACTCCCACAGGCCGCTCCTGTCCCACTTTACAACAGTGAATTTATGATAACTGTAAGATTTACAGATCTCCAAGAAATGTGGGAGACACAGGCCTAGGGAGACAGCTTGGGAGCGAGAGACCTGGAAGGTGTGTGTGAAACTTCAGATTAAAATCGCAGTTCCAGAACAAAGAAGACCCTAACCTATAAAAGATGTAGGGTGCGCTCACTTCTTGGGCGATTCCAAAACATCAGCCATGGCCCCCCTTCTCCCTCCCAGGAGAAGTTTGTATTACTACTTTTAAATAAAACCTGCTTAATATGCTTGCAAATAAATAAATAAATAAATAAAAATTGCAGTTCCTTGTCCTTCCCTTTGTCTCTTTTCTACTTGCCTTTTTATTTCTTCTAACCTACCTCAACATCACGATGGATTCTATAGATATTAAAATGATAAACTATTACAAAAACTTTATGCCAGTATACTTAATTTCTCACATGAAATGAACAAGTACCCTGAAAGATACAAAGAGTGAAAACTCACTCAAGAAGAAACAAACAACCCCAGCTGGGTAGCTGGGTAACAGGTGTCTCCCTCTGCCTCCTCCAGGCTCCAGGAGCAGCTTCCTGCCTGAGGGGAGTTTTTCCAGCAGAAGCAATTGCCTGGCCCCCTGCTCCCCCTGCCAGAGAAGCCTAAACAAGCAGCCATGATGCCCAGAGCTGGCGAGGCAGCCTCCTTCTTCCTCCCAGGGCCTGTGCCCACCCCAGAATGCCAAGCCTGCTCCTTTCCACAGCTCAGAGTGAAACTGCCACCTCTGCATCCTGCCCGCCCCCAGACACAGCAGGACAGTGGCCGTCCCTCCTGGTATGCATGTCAGCATATCCTATAGACTCATATCGAACATTGGGAAGGCTTCCCTTCACCCTCACACCTGAAGAGGCCCAACACCTGTTAAAGAAATTGGATTTGCAAGTCAAACAAGCCGAAAAACTTCAAGCCCATGTGGCTTCATTGGTAAATCCTCCAAAAATTTAAGGAAGGCACAGCACCAATTCCATGGACACTTCCCAGTTCCTCCCAGGATGCCAGCATCATCCTGACACAAAACCAGATAAAATGTTATAAGAAAAGTACAGACAATGTCTCTCAAGAACACAGACACAGAAACTGACAAAATGGAATTCAATAATGCATTATTTAAAAAGATAAAACATGATGATCAAGTGAATACAAGTTGGTTTTAACATCTGAAGCTCAACCAGTGGAATCCACTATACTAACAAGCATGATTGTGCTATATATTTTATATTTGTAAGCATCGCACACATATCCACATCAAAAGATGCAGAGAAAAGCACGTAGCAAAATTCCACATCCATTCTTGATTTTAAAAAAAGAAAGAAAGAAATCTTTTTTTTTTTTTTCAAGACAGAGTCCTGCTAAGTTGCTTAGGGCCTTGCTAAATTGCTGAAACTGGCCTCGAACTTGTGATCCTCCTGCCTCAGCCTCGTGGAAAAAAATCACGATGGCACACTCCTGTCATCCCAACAACGGAGAATCGCAAGTTCAAGGGCAGCCTCAGCAACTTAGCGAGGTCCTGCTTTCAAAACAAAAAATAAAAAGGGTGGGATGTAGCCCTTTGTCTCTTTCAAAGGGACGAACCTTTTTGGCACTGGGTTCAGTCCCCAGTACCAAACAACGCAAAACTTTTAGAAAACTAGGAATAGAGGGGAAATTCCTTGACCTGATAAAAGGCATCTACCAAACACAACACAAAATAAAACCCTCAGGTAACGTTTTACTGAAGCCTGCCTGACTCTAACCACCTGCCCTTGGTGGCTTCTCCCAGTCCCCGTCATCGCCATCACTGTGTGCCTAGCTCGCCTCAATGCTGGCAAGAAGAATTCCATCTTTATTATTCCGTGGGTCAGTAGGGACAATGTTCAGACAAAAGATACTGGTTGTAGGGAGAATACTAAAGGCAAGCATTTTTAAAATACATCATCTTTAAGATTCAGAAGACATGATGGCTACAGCTTTGCCAGCTAGACAGCTGTGCCCATCACCTGCTGGTTCCTTCCCCCACCTGCAGCCTCCACACAACACACGTGCGTCCACCCAGCTCAGCTCTGCAAGGGGAGCCCTCCAGGCAGGGTCAGGGCCAGCAGAACGGGCTGAAGAAGGCAACAGGCATCCCTGGAAGGGACTCAGAGCCTGGGGCTGCAGGAGGAGGGGGGAGCCACTGAACGGAGGCCAGGCAGGCAGCGGGGTATCTGAGCAGGAAACGGGAGGAGAGCAGGGTAATGGGTGTGTGGTGCCTGCCAACCATGACTTTCCTTCTCCACAGCCAACTACAAAATAGCGAAGGCGTTCTTTTGGCATCCCAGGAGGTGGAGAGGAAGGGAGGGGTCACATGCTGTGCCCACAGGCCCTGCCTGTGAGTCACCGGTGGGAACAGTCCACGGAAGGAGGGTGGAGTCAGACAACTGGGGGCTTCCCTACCCTCCATTCTGTGCCACTGAAACGGGAACTCAAAACTCAGTCAAGCAGCGGCTGAGGGCACGTGACCTCAGGATCTTAGAGAACAGTGGGTGCTGGCGGCTGGCGCTGCACTCGGTGGCAGAGCATTGCCGGCGTGTGTGAGGCCCTGGGTTAAACGCCTAGCACTGCAAAAAAATACTCAAAAACTTTTTTTAAATAAAATAGGTGCTGACAATGCTTCAGGGAGCCTCCCAGGCCCTGCACCCTCTCAGGGCCACCTGTGCAGCTCCCTGTAAATCCAGTGTTAGCCAAGAGCCTGCCACGCAAGCCTCCAGGGAAGCCATCCTCCACATCGGTTACCTCAGCATCATCAGCCCTTCATCCTGTCTCCCCAGGACGTCAGGTCAGGGTCCACCTGGTTCGTCTTCAACAGGTGTCCCCAGCGGCAGTTCAGACAGAACCCTGTGCCCTGCTGCTTCCCTGGAGTCATCTGCCATCCCCGTTGCTGTGGTCCCCGTACCCTGGACGGGCCGATAAGGTCTTCCTTGTCTTGCTTTAACTGGGCTCAGGGAGTGAGTGGTCCTCTAATGGGGTTCCACGGCCCAAGGCCTCACTCCTACGGTCTGCAGTGGGGTTGAGCATCCATATTTTGAATGTACCTTGAAGTCACCTCATACTGCCTGTGGACTCTGTCAGGAGCAGTGTTACCCTTGACATACTGTGATCATCTGAGGGGACTGGGCCAGCTACAAAGAGACCCCAGGTCAGGGTTGGAGCTTCTACTGCCCCATCAGATCCCTGCCCCTCCACCTTTGCTCCAGGCTCTGCCAGGAGGGTCCAGCTCAACTCTGGACTTTCCTCTTTTCCCCTCAGCCCAGCCCGTTGGCCTGAGCCCACAGCTCCTCAGCCTCCTGGGGTGCACCTCCAGCCTCACACCCATTAAGCCCCCCTGTCCGCTGTCTGGAATCTTCCAGGTCCCATGTCTCAGCCTCCTCCAGTGTTTTGCCAGCCCCACCCTCAGGAAAGTTCCAGGCTCTGCCTGCAGGCAGACTTGAATGGAGACCTGAGCAAGGGAGCACTGCTGCCTCCCTCTGTGGTTCCTCGAGCAGCCTGCAGCCATCTCTTCCACTCCATTCCTTCAAGGCCTGTCCAGGGGCTCAGCACAAGGCAGGCTTGGGAGCACAGACCTGAAGAACAGCCCAGGCCTCCAGGTCTAGCTGCAGGGTGCAGTGAGGTGGAAGGTCACCACACCCCAAGGAAACCTCAACCTTCTCCTACCAGGGCCCTCACAGAACCACAGCCCCAGGTCTACAAGGAGCCTTAATGCTTTTCTAGCTCAGTCCTGCTCCACATCTGCCTCCCAACACACACCCAAACATGCACAGCACGGAAATCCCTCAGGCAGCATCCTTTACCAGCCCCTTCTGGGATGCTCCTGGAGATGGGGAACTCACCTCTAGACAGAACAGTCTCTTCTATGTCTTTTTTTTTCTCAGGTACTAAGAGTTGAACCCAGGGCCCCTCCCATGCCAAGCAAGCACTCTACCACTGAGCTGCACCCCAGCCCTTTTTATTTTTATTTTGAGATAGGTTCTCACTTGCAATCCTCCTGCCTTGGCCTCCTGACTGCTGAGACTACAGGCATGGGCCACCAAGCCCAGCTGATTCACACCTTTGATGAAACGATTAACAGCCATCAGTGTCCCCATCCCTCTGGGTACCTGTGGGATCTTTGCCCTCCTCAGACCCTGATTCCATGGACCCCGACAGGTCTTTTCGTCTCACAGCCCCTGTCTGCCCCTCAGTGTGCAATGCACATGTCCTTCTGGTGAAGGGTAGAGAGGAGGGTGTCTGCACTTCGAGCCACACCAGATCCCCCAGCCTGGAAAGGGCTTCTCCCCAGGCTCCACCCTCACCTCCCACCCCAAGCAGGCCCTCAGCAGGGGACTTAGACAAAGTGCTTCCCGCTGAAAGCCAGACCTACCCTGCCTGGCTGGAGCCCCTCCGGACTGCCAGTGGTCCAGACCCCTCACAGTGCTGTCCTGGGGAAAGAATTCACACTAGGGGCCTCAGGCATCTCTAGGGGTTCTGCCACAACCTCCCACATCCAGGGGGAGCCCTGGGCTCCTCCATCTGCAACTCGGACACAGCCCACCAGGATCCACCCAGAGGGTCCTGGTCAACCCCACTACCAGTTCCCACCCCCTGTCACCTGTCTTGCTTCTGCTTCTGCTTCTCCGGATCTTCCTCTCCCAGTCTGCCCTGCCCCGCTTCTTACTTCCCCCTCTCCTCCCGGGCTGCCCCACCCACCTGCCCCGCCCTGAGAAGCCAGGCAGGTCTGAACAGGGGAAAGCAGTCATGCGGTGCTGTTGGGCACCTCCTCGGGGGCATCCACAGGAAGACCAGAGGTGGCCTCAGGCCAGGAGGCCCTCTCCAGCAGCTTTGAGTCTGGGACCAGCAAGGAAAGCCACGTTCCCCACTCACCAGTCCAGCGGGAGCCTACGCAGCCATGCCTGGCGGGGCTGCTCACATTTCCTGGGCGGGGTCACTGGCTCTCTGGGTTTGTTTTCCCCTTGCCCTGAAAGCTCTTGATTTTGTTTGTTTTGGGGTTTTTTTGTGTCTTTTGTTTGGGGTGCTGGGGCTGGAAACCAGGGGCACTTAACACCTAAGCCAATCCCCAGCCCTTTGTACATTTTATTTTGAGTAGGGTCTCCCCAAGTTGCTTAGGTCCTCACTAAACTGCTGAGGCTGGCTTTGAACTTGCGATCCTCCTGCTTCAGGCTCCTGGGTCCCTGGGATTATAGGCGTGCACGACTGCACCCGGCTTAATTAGTTGTTTGTTTTTTTTTTTTCCTTTTAATGTTGACAGACCTTTATTTTTATTCATTTATTTATACGTGGTGCTGAGAAACGAACCCAGTGCCTCACACATGCTAGGCAAGCGCTCTACTACTGAGCCACAACCCCAGCCCCTTGATTAATTTTTAAGTTCCGCTCTGAGGGAGTTCTGAGCCTTGGCGTTCTTAGTGCTCCAAAGTACTCAAGATGACTGCTCACTCACCAGTCCAGGCACTGGCCACTCTTGGGAAGCAACAGAAACAAACACAGCTCAGTCTGACCGAGTGCCACCAGCCCTCCAGAATCACAGAGATGCACAGCTGATCTGGTCCAGCTCTCTGACCCTGAGAGCACAAATGGCTGCCCGTTGGCAGCCACACAGAGAGCAGGAAGCCCCCCACTCCCTCCAAACAGGCAAAGAAAGAAAAGTGGGGTCCAGGTGAGACTCCAGGAGAAAGTGTGCGCCCATTGATACCACATGCTGGCTCACTGCCTTCCCTGAGAAGCCGAGATCCACAGGGCTCAGTGGGAGTCAAGGCAGTGGCAGGGGGCAGGCAGTGGAGCGAACTCTGGAATGAACCTCTCGTTAGCTGACTTCCCACCAAACTGAGGTGTGCGACTGCTTGGGAAGTCTAAAGAAAAAAGAGTGCTGGACAGATGCTTCTTTTCCTTTATTATTTCATTGCGCGGCTTTGCCCAATCCAAAAAGTGAGCATACAGATGAATGGAAGGTTTAATGAGATGCTAAAAGTAATGAGCAAATAATTGATGCTCAATAAATCTAGACTTCTTGTTCTTCCCTCTAGCTTGCCACTGTCCCAGCTGAATGTTTACCAGAGAACGCCAGCAAAGGTGCCCACCACTAGCCAGATTTGGGGCACAGGCCTGTAATCTCAGTGGCTCATGAGGTTGAGAAAAAAAATATTTCAAGTTCAGAGACAGCCTCAGCAATTTAGCAAGGCCCTAAGCAACTTAGTGAGACCCTGCATCAAAATAAAAAGTAAAAAGGGTTGGCGATGTGGCTCAGGGGTAAATTGCCTCTGAGTTAAATCCCTAGTACCCACCCCAGCAAAAAACAAAACAAAACAAAAATCCCGTGCCCAGCACTGGTGAAGCAGCCTGCTCTCCCCAGCCCCATGGGGGAGGAAGTTAGCTGCAGGTCCCACCCCAGAACTAGCAGGGTCATGCAGTCTAGTCACACAAGTGCATAACCTGGGTGACTCTTAGATTCAGGACTCTGTGTACCCACCTAGGCTACGAGGATGAAGGGGAATCACTGCTCCCTACACTGGAGCTTCTCCAGGTTAAAACAGGGCCTAACAGTTGCAGGTGGGGGAGCAAAGGACAGAGAATAGGCTATAGCTCAGCCTGAGGGCTGGGGGTTGAGCTGGGGTGGAGTGTGATCCTAGCTTGTACTGGCTTCCATTCCCAGCACTTGGAGAGAAATAGCAAGGAAGGAGGCAGGGAGGGAGGGAGGGAGAGAACCTGGTGCAGCAGTGGGCAGGCCCTAGAGTCCCAGCTGCTCAGAGTCTGAGATGTGGGGACCACCTGAACCCAGGAGCCAGCCTGGCCAACACAGTGAGAGAGGAGGTAGGTCATGCCACCTGAGAACTCACTGCGCCTGCCCACAAGTCTCTGGTACAAGGCTCCAGAGCTTGTTTTAAGGCTCAGTTTTCCTTCCTTCAGTTCCCTCAAGCAAGATTGTGACAAATTTGTCCCAAATGCAGTGAAGGAAGCAGTTCCTCCCAAGGCCCATCTCCCCTCCTCCCTGTGGATCACAGGGTAGGCACAGGGAGATGGGCGGTGCCACCAAGCCCTCCAACCCCAAGCCCCAGAGGGCATGCTTAGTGACCCCACCACCTCTGGAGTGAGGGCCCAGCTCAGGACAGTCCCTCAGGGCAAGTTTGGTACTAAGAGACCTAGCAGTGGGACCTTTGGGTGCTATGTATGGGGCAGCTAAGGACAACAGCGCTGTGTAAAACTCTACAGCATGTCGCAGTGTCCCCTTTCCGTCCAGTCCATAGGTCCTTGGTGTCTCATGCTACCGTGTTCCATGAACTTGGTGCTTTAAATGGAATCTTGCCCAGTCCTTGCATCTGGCAGCATCATTCAAGCTTAACAAATGAAGTCTCAGGGAGACCCAGAGGCAGTCCTGCGGGCTGGTCTGCACAACACTTCAGAGAGCACAGCGGGCATCAGGCAGCAAAGGCCCCTGCTCCCACCCTGCCTCCAGAATGTGGCCGCTGACCTCAAGCTCAGTTCAGCCTCCTCATGCGGAGGAAGGAGGTTCCACTTCTTCGGAAGCAGCTTCGTGGAGCCAGCAGAATAGTTTCTCTATGGCTCATGATTGGGTGTGAAACCATGCCTACCCTGGCTCCTCCTCTGGTGTGGGACCCAGCAGCCACACTCCAGGAGAAAGTAGAAAGCTCTCTCCCCTGCCAGTCCCCTCTTCACCCACCTCTGCTACCCACAGACACAGCCCAACATCCCTCCTCTGAAACCCTCTGCAGTGCCCCTGGATGCTCTGGGCATCAAGGCCACTGGGCCATGTAGTCTGCAAGGGGGAAACTTTTCTGCCACACCCCACCAGCAAGTGTGTGCTAGTATACCCAGGCACTCTACTGGCCTTGGCCTGCCTCCAGACAGCTGGGCCCAGGAACATTCAGTCTTTCCATTTTTTAGGCCAAATTTACATTGAAATGTACTGACCAACATAGCTTAATGATTTTGACCAATGCAACAAGCATCTGACCCACATCCTTACCAAGGTGTCAAACATTTCCACCACCTAGAAGCTTCCACCACCTCCTCACTGTGCTACCATATGCTACATGAATGTGTGCCCACCATGTGTCAGCACCTCAGCACCCTGCATAACACCCAGCAGGTGAGACGCTCCAAAATCTCTACCAAATACCTTAACAGATTAGAGAGCAAAATCCCCACATCCCAGTACTGCTGCAGCCTTGGTCCCTGATCATCACTGTAGTCTTAAGCTTCCGGCCCCCAGGGGCAGAAACCCCAACCCATTTGTGCTGGAGACTGGGAGGCTGCAGCCTGGCAGCTGGTGGGGAAGGGTAGGGGCTTAGAAAAGCATGAAGCCCTTTGTGGACAGGGGCTGTTGCCATTGCTATTAATAAACTACTTCTAAGAACACACCTGTAATCCCAGCACTTGGGAGGCTGAGGCTGAGGCAGGAGGATCACGAGTTCAAAGCCAGCCTCAGCAACTTAGCGAGGCCCTAAGCAACTCAATGAGACCCTGTCTCTAAATAAAAATACAAAATAGGGCTGGGGATGTGGCTCAGTGGTGGAGTGCCCCCCGGGTTCATCCCCAGTACCAAAAAAAAAAAAAAAAAATCTGGTTGAGGAAAAAAGAGGAGAGCATCAGACACTGATTCCCAGACTTGGCTGCTTGCTTGGGCTTTGACTTCCCCAAACGGCCAGCTTCCTACTGCTGTGTCCAGAGACCCGGCCGTGGATTCATTTCCAGGGATAAGAGCTCCTGTAACTGCAAAGAAGTCTCCCTAACAAGGTCCTGCACTGCCTTTCACTGCCCTGCCAGGAGCCCTCCTCAGATCTTGGAGCCCTAGCACAGAAGATCCCCTTCTGGCTCCTCTGACTCCTGCCCAGAGGTGTGGCTCAGCCACATTTCCTCATCCAGGGGCCAACTTGAATCTGCTGCAATACTTCACAATCCCAGCCTCAGAACTGCCCACAACACTCGGGGTGCTTCTAGCCTGTGAACTTGACCTGCGAACCTATTTTTCTAGATCATTTCACAGAGCCTGAGCAGACTTGGTGAACATACTGTCTAAATAAGACTTAAGATTCAGGAAGATCTGTTTATCATACGTGTGTGGCCAGTGCTGAATGGGACCCAGGGCTCACTGTTTCCCTCTTTCTTTCTTGGTACTAGGGATTGAACCCAGGGGTGCTTACCACTGAGCCACATCCCCAGCCCTTTTTAAATTTTTTTTATTTTGAGACATGGACTTAGTAAGTTGCTGAGGCCTTCCCTAAGGTGCTGAGACTGATTTTAAACTTTCGATCCTCCTGCCTCAGCTTCGCCAGTCTCTAGGATTACAGGTGTATGCCAGGACATCTGCCAGGACATCTCTTTTTCTCTCCCATAATTTTTTTGGAGCAGTACAACTATACATAATAGTGGGACTCTCTGTTAGCTATTCATACATGCACACAATGTTAACAGTATACTTTGGTCAACATCATTCCCCAGTATTTTCCTTTTCTCCCCCACCCTCTCCTGGTCCTCTACTCTACCGATTTTTCCCTTCAATTTTTGTAAAATACTCCGTCCCCTTTTCCTCTCTGGTTTCCACATGTGGAAGAAAACATCCCACTCTTGACCTTCTTTTTTCTTTATTTGTTACTGGCAACTGAACATGGGGCCCTTTACCACTAAACTACACCCCCAGCTTTTAGAGACAAGATCTTACTAAGTAGTCCCGGCTGGCCTTGAACTTTCGATCCTCCTGTTTCAGCCTCTGGTATACCTCTGGATTTCAGGTGACCTTCCTTGTTTTCTCTTTTGAAGTGAACACTCCTTAAGGGACAGAGCCAGAGTCCAGATTCTCTCACACCTTGGGATTTAGTTTACTTAATTCCCACACGCAGACCCCCATTTATTTGATTCCCAAAGCAAAGTATGGGCCAGAGTTGCCCATGTATTTTCTTGGTCAAGACAGACTTCCTGGATGTTCCCCTTGGAAGAGTTGATTCCATCAGTCCACTCTGTAAGGTAATCAGCCTCAACGCGCTAGGCCAGTCCTCTGAGGGCCTGTTATTTGAGTCACCACTGATCTCTTTTTTCCCTGCAGTACAGGGGATAGAACTCAGGCGTCCTCCACCACCGAGCTACAGCCTCCGCCCCTTTTATTTCGTATTTTGAGGCAGGGTCTCACTAAGTTGCCCAGGCTGTCCTCACAATACTCTCCTCCTGCCTCGGCCTCCTGTGCCTCTGGCCTTACAGGCGGGTGCCAGCGAGCCCTGTTACCGGCCTGGACTATCTCGTCAGGCAGGCCTGGGTCTCCCAGGCCACGTCCTCACTCAAGGGATGGACGTGGCAGGGGAGCGCTCCTCTCCGTGCCTCCGTTTGCCCATCTGAAGGTGGGTCTTGCAGGTACGTCGCAGGGTCTGCGGGGGTCCCCGCCCGGCCGTGAGGGATCCGGCCATGACCCGAAGTCGTTGGGAGCGGCGGTCGCAGCCTCCCACCGCGCCACGCCCAAAGGCCCCCGGGCGGCGTCAGCAGAGCCCGCCACCTTCCTCGGCAGGCCGCACGCACGCACGCACGCACGCACGCACGCACGCACGCACGCCGCCGGGAGCTCTGGCCCCGCCCTGTAAGCCGCGCACCCAGCGGGGCGTGGCCTCGGACATCGCGCGCACGCACGTCCGCCGTACGGCCTGGCTCCGCCCCCGGGGCTGCCCCACCCGGCGGCCGCGGGCCGGGCCTTGGCGCGGCGTTGTGGGGGAGTGGTGCCTTGGGTCGCTGGTGCTGCCCAGCGGCGGAGGGAAGGGTCATGCACTCTCGCTGCCCGACTTTCCTGCCCTGCACCTGACGCGACGCTGGGGCCGACCCCTGCGTCGGGGGAGGAGAGCCTCCCGGTGCCGAGAGGGAAGTCACCCCGGACAGGAGCTCCCGCTTTACTTGGGGGGGAAGGAAGTGAACTCCCTCAGTCCTAGGAGAGGAGACCCGCCCCCTTGCCTCCGAGGGCTGGAGGACACGGTTGTCCTGCCACGGCCCCTGCAGGTGCGCCTACACGTCTGCGGAAGTGGTTGGGGGACGAGTCCCTGTGTCCCCGGTGCGGGTCCCAGGATGCTGGCCTTCCCCGGGCACCCGCCCCACGGAGCGAGACCAGGTGAGGGTCGAGAGCCGCAATGGCAGGTCAGAACCGGGTGCTCCCGCTGAGCATCCTCTCCCAGAGTTCCCCGCTCACAACTCAGGGTCATTGTCACTGCCTTGCCCCAACTTTCTGGGTGGTCCAAGGAGACTCAAGGAACTTACCCAAACCCTTCCGTGCAAATCAGCCTGCTCTGTGGGGTGAGCTTTGCTGAGGCCCCACTTCCAGCACCTCCTGAGGCCTCTTCTCAGCTGATTTCTGGCTCCCCAAGTGGGGCTCAGGTTACACCTCTATCAGGAGCAGTGACACCACAGTGACTAGGTACCCGTTGGATTTCTGTCTCCAACCCATTTTCAGGTTTTACGCGTCCTGAACTGGGCACAGAACTGCGACCTGCCTGATGGTTAAGGTGGAAGCCCGTGAAGATTAACCGTGGCCCTGTATGCTAGTGAGCACTCAGTCTGATGTAGTAAGGTGGACCTGCTACTCCCTAGAAATACTCCATTTACTCCAGAAACAATTAGAAACTCTCCAGAAGAGTTCAAAGCAACTTGTGCAGATTCTCTTGGTAGCAGGGGAGGCATTCATATTGACTGGTAAAGTGGTCAGTAAGCATGCCCGTTTCTACCTGGAAGATTCTAGAAGACTAGTTTTCCTGAGTCTTTCTGTTAAGACCACCATTTCCCCCCCAGTACTGGGGATTACTGGGGTTTGAATCCAGGGACACTTTACTCCGGAGCTACACCCACAATTTTTGTATTTTTTGAGTCAGGATCTTGCTAAATTGCTGTCTGGCCTGGCCTTGAATTTAAAATCCTCCTGCTCCACCCTCCCCAATCGCCGGGATTACATACCCACCATGCCCAACTGACAGTAATCTTTTTATGGAGTAGCCAGTCTTCTGCCCCTAGAAATCAGAGATAGGTACCTAGAAACTTGAGGACAGCACTGTCTCAGTTCCTCACTCTTTTTTTTTCTTTTTTTTTTGAACCAGGGATTGAACTCAGGGACACTGAGCCACATCCTCAGTCCTATTTTGTATTTAGAGACAGGGTCTCACTGAGTTGCTTAGCGCCTCGCTAAGTTGCTGAGGCTGGCTTTGAACTGGCGATCCTCCTGACTCAGCCTCCCAAGTCGCTTGGATTATAGGCGTGCGCCACCATGCCCGGCTAGTTCCTCACTCTTAAGAGACCATTCTCGAACTGGGGATGTAGCTTAGTTGGTAGAGTGCTTGCTTCACATGCACACGGCCTTGGATTCAATCCCCAGCACCAGAAGAAATATGTTTTATGTCATAGAAAATGATGAATTAAGCAGAAATTTTATTTATTCTCAAAAATTGTTACAAAGTTTTTCTAAAAGTGTCCCAAGTTAAATCAAAGGCAGATTTTCAAATAAAACACAGTGAGGTGAAGAATTTTTTTAGGTTGTGCCAGGTACAGTGACATGCCTAAAGCAGAGGCAGGAGGATCCAAGTTCAAAGCCAGCCTCAGCAATTTAGCAAGACCCTGTCTCAAAATGAAAAATAAAAAGGACCCTGTCTCAAAAAATAAAAATAAAAAGGCTGGAGATGTGGCTCAGTGGTTGAGAATCTCTGGGTCCAATCCCTGATGCAAAAAAAAAAAAATTCTTTTAGGTTGTAATATTTTCACATTACTCTGTTTTTAAGCAGTTGCACATTGTAAACATTTTTAAACAAACAAATTAATGCAGAAACTTTTTTTTTTTTGGTTACCAGAATTGAATTCAGGGACACTTTACTACTGAGCTTCACCTCCAGCCCTTCCTTCCCTTTTTTTTTTTTTTTTTTCCGGTGACAGTCTAAGTTGCTGAGGCTAGAGTCAATTCTATGATCCTCTGCCTCAGCCTCCTGAATTATTGGGGTTACAGGCATGAGCCACCATACCCAGCTAGAAATTTCTAAAAAAGACAACCACACTGTAATTGAACTTAATTTAAGAAGACAAAGATGAAATCTGCTTTATACACAAGATGGGCCAACCTCATATACAACATAACATTAATCTTCCCAAACATGTTTAGTGTTTAATAAAATACTCTCATTCAGCTTGGTGTGTAATCCCTGAGGTTGGGGAGGCTGAAGCAGGAGGATAGTGAGTCCAAAGCCAGCGTTAGCAGCTTAACGAGGCCCTCAGCAACTTAGCAAGACCCTGTCTCAAACTAAAAATACAAAAGGGGTGCAGATGTGGTTCAGTGTTCTGTGGTTAAGCACCTCTGGGTTCAATCCCTGGTACCAAAAAAAAAAAA
>JAJEJO010001007.1:55923-66908 GCA_020662805.1 Glaucomys volans
AAAAAAAAAAAAAAAAAACAAAACCCTCTCATTTAGAAAAGTCAAGACAACAGGACTTAGGTGGCTCAATGGTAGAGCACTGGTGGAGCATGCACAAGGCCTTGAATTCACTCCCCAGCACTGCAAAAACACACACACACACACACACACACACACACACACACACACTTCTGAAAGGCATTTGACCAGAGAAGTGTTTTCACGTGAGTTGGTGGCCATTCCTTGTGTCTTCTTTCCCAGTCTTGAGTCAAGCACAGGACCCGGTCCCTAGCAGGAACTCAGCATGCTGCACTGTGGAAGCTCTGTGGCTGCTGGGAAGACCCTGCCTGCAGGTGCTGCAGGGGCGTCACACTGGCCAGTAGGATGTGACAGGCCTGGAATCATGTTGGAATGTAAGCTTCCTTATTCAGGGCTTAGCACCAAACTCCAGAATCCTAAGCACCTGTGTGGCCTGCAGGAGGCCATCTACCTGGCCAGCGGGCTGCAGAGCAGTGTTACCAGGTCTTCACAGAGAATGTGGAGGGCAAAGAGCAGAGGAAGCTGGGTTCTTTTCCCTAAGGGGCTTTTTTCTGTTTACCTTTCTCAGATAATAAGGCCTGGTCCTGTGGGCCACGCCCCTTCCTGTCATCCTCCGGGGCCTGGGACTGAGGGACAGGCCACCAAGCATCTCCTCATGAAATGGGAAAGAACCAAAGTAACAGCATTTTGACTCCATTGTATGCTTGCTTAAAATGTGTTCCTTTCTGCCTCCTGAAGCTGTGTCTATGTTGACAGTACAGGGGACCATCCTTTGTCCCTGACGGTGGCCCTGATGTATGACAAAATGATTGTGAAATGTGTAATCAAAACAATTCTCTCATGTAATCAAAACATCTGTCACAACAGGGTCTTTCTGACCTAAGTGTGCCTCAACTGTTCTTGTGTTTTTCATGGGTTTTGCCATTAAAAACTCTGTACTTCCAAAATCCACATGCTGGGAGTTCTCTGGGGTGCTAACTTGATCCCAGCTGCTTGCAGAGCTTGCTCGTTAAAGGATTTTTTTCTCTTTCAATTTGGCTCCAGATGCATGGTGGTCTGTAATTCTCGCACTCTTTGCGATACTCGCCACCAGAGGTCGGCCTTTCCCGGGGAACAGCTTCTCAGTTCTACAGTGGCATGGGACAGGGTGAGGGGACAGTAGACTTTGGCCCTGTGTATATGATTTCATGGCTTTTATTTTATTTATTTATTTATTTATTTTATTTTATTTTTTTTTGGAACTGGGGATTGAACTCGGGCACTCGGTCACTGAGCCACATCCCCAGTCCTCCCAGTCCTATTTTGTATTTTTATTTAGAGACAGGGTCTCACTGAGTTGCTTAGTGCCTTGCCCATGCTGAGGCTGGCTTTGAACCCGAGATCCTCCTGCCTCAGCTTCCCAAGCCACTGGGATTACAGGCGTGTGCCACCACGCCCGGCTGATTTCATGGCTTTGATCCAACACCTGAAGTCCATCTCCTTGGTCACCTGGTAAAGGGCAGGGCGGCTGATGTCAGGGCTCTCCACACATTCTTCAAGGATGGACATGGGGATGGAGACATACCCTGAGCCACCATCTGGCCTCTCCTAAGGGGGAGGTGGAAGTTCAGCCAGTTTTCTAAACCACCTCCCCTTACCACTCTGGAGAAAAAGAAATAAGGAAGGGTCAGGGCAGGAGATCTTAACTGTCTGACTCCAAGCTGCTTCACTAAGGGAGAACCATGGGGAGAGAGCAGAGGGGTGCCTTGGAAGCCAGTGGGGATGTCCATCAAAGGACTCCAGAGGGGACATGCCTGCATCTAGAGAAGGGGGTGTGTTCAGCAGATAATCAGACCAGGGCTCGGGCCCTGGGCTTTAGCCCAGGCCTGATAGTTGGTGACATGAGCAAGAAAGGAACAAGACAGGGGCCTTTCAGAGAGGCCCGGGGTGTTTGCAGAGAGGAGGGCTTTCCGCCGGCCACTTGGTGAGAATGAAAGGCAGACACGCAGGTGGAATGCCCACATGAGGCCAGGTCCTGGCATCTTGCTGTGAACCTAGTGGACAGGGTGACTGCCCACTGTGGAGCTTGCAGTATCGAGGGCCTCCAGGAGCTGGCTCTGAGCAAGCATGTGGTTGCTGTGGGGCCCACAGGAGTGGGGGCTGCCCTGGCGTGGGACCCACATTGAGCAAGGGCCCCTCAGCGGTGGCCTACAGGAAGAAGGGGGAGGGGAGGGCAGGCCAGTAGGGGCCACGTGACATTCCATCTGCCCTCGCTTGGTCAGGCTTCCTGAGCAGGCACCTCCTCCTGTCTGGGCAGAGGAATCCAGCTGAAAGGGCAAGGAAGCTGTGGGGATGCGAGGAGCCACCATGAGGGCCCAGGGCTGGTCTTGCGGGGAAGGACATTCCAAGGGCAGAGGCATTGCCGTTGGAGGTGTGTGTGTGAAATTGAAGTGCAACATACCTATGAAGAGTCTTCCTTTTTTTTCTTTTGACTGTTTCCTTGTGTATCAAGAATGCCTGCCAGAGAACTGAAGAAAGCCCTTAATTTCTTCCAACTGAAATTTCTTCAAGTTCAAGGATGCAGAATGGCCACCTCAGGCCCACGGATCCTGAGAGAAGGTGGTTGTGCCAAAGTCCTGAGGAAACATGGAGGAGTAGGGGTTGCAGAAGTGGGTGGAGCCTGATGGACAAGAAGGAGGCCAGGCTCCATGGCACATCCATGCTCCCAGCTACTTAGGAGTCTGAGGCAGGAGAGTTGAGAGTTCAAGGTTCTCTTGGACCATATCACAAGACCCCATCTCAAAAACACAAAAAACAAACCACACACCTGTAATCCCAGCAATTTGGGAGGCTGAGGCAGGAGGATTGCAAGTTCAAGTCCAGCCTCAGCAATTTAGCAAGGCACTGAGCAACTCAACGAGACCCTCTCTAATAAAACATAAAAAACGGGCTGGGGATGTAGCTCAATGATTAACTGCCCCTGAGTTCAATCCCTGGTATGGAAAAAAAAAAAAGAAAAACAAAACAAAACAAAACAAGAAGCATGTGATCGTCATTCAAGGAGCCATGGGGATCACATGTGGGTTTTAGGCGGAGCAGAGACACTGCCAGACCTACTGGGAACAAAGGTGCTAGAACGGGGCAGGGCAGGCCAGTGGGACAGAGGGAAGCAGGGTGGTGCCATCTCAGCTCCTGCACCTTGGTCTAGAAGCCAGAGAAGTCCGTATCCCCCCTCACCCCAGTCTCAACCCTCGAAGAGTCCAACCAAAGCCAGGGAACCATGCTTGAGAAGAATGTGACCTTTCTGTCCACTTTCAGGGGAGGTGGAGGGAGGATCTGACACAAACCTCTGACGTGGCAGCAATAAACAATCTTGCACCAGGAGGGGCACAGGACAGATGGCTCCATAAAGGGGTCTCTGCCACGGTGGCCTCTTACCCCAGGTCTCACCTCAGCCTGGCTTCTCTCTCCCAGGGCCTGGCTTCCCCTGGCCCAGTAGCTTCCTTACTTCCTCATATTGGAAATCCTGGTCACCTTCCTCCCTTTTTTTTTTTTTTTAATTTACCCCCATATTTATTTTATATGTACATTTTATACTGGGGAATAAAAGGCAGTGAGGGGCACTCCACCAGTGAGCCACATCCCCAGCCCTTTTTTGTTTTTTATTTAGAGACAGGGTCTCACTGAGTTGCTTAGGGCCTCACTAAATTGCTGAGGCTGGCTTTGAATTCGTGATCCTCCTGCCTCAGCCTCCCAAGCGGCTGGGATTACAGGTATGTGGCACTGCTCCTAGCTTATTATTATCAATAATATTATTATTTGTCATTTTGAAAATTCCAAGGGTTCTCTTGGTCCCTTCTTCTCAGGTGACACCCACACCTGGGCTCCCTCTGTGGGTTTCTTGGCATCCATTTGGTGTGACCCCACTGATGCTGTGGTTTCATCTCTAGGTTAGAGTTCTTAATTGAAAGTAAGAGAAACCAACTCTAGCCAGTGTAAGTGGAAAAATGATTTATGACAAATAAATGTGCTGTAGGGTCCTGGCCTGGGTGGAAGGCGAGCTTGGAGCAGTGCTCAGTTTTGAGACTGGCCTGGACTTGTGCTCTTCCTGCCTCAACCTCCAGAGCTGCTAGGATTGCAGGTGAGCCCCATTTATGCCTGGGTAGAACCTGGACTTTTGACGGTCCCCTCAGCAATTCTTATGATCAGGCAAATGGGAAAACACTGCTCTAGAGGGTCAGATTTTCCCCCATTTTGTTTTGTTTTGTGGTCACCAGACCCAACCCAGGGCTGCAGATGTGATGGGCAAGCACTTTCCCGCTGAGCTGCCTCCCCATCCCTTTTCAGTTTGAGACAGTGTCTAGCTAAATCATATAGCCTGGCCTCGAACCTGGGATCCTCCTGCCTCAGTCACTAGGTGACTGAGATTACAGCACCACCATCCCAGCTGGCTGTTTGTTTCCAACAGTGAATTTAAGCACTCTTAGAAATTGTGGCCTGCTCTCATTGGACATCAGTAACTGATTTCTGAAAAACCTGGAGAATCACTCTGTGCTCTGGAAGGACCATAAAACAGGCTGTCAGGTGCTACCGGAGAATGTGACAGTAAACTTTCAAAATGTGGGTTCTACTAATTCTTCTAGGAGCTCCTCCTGAGGGAACATCTGTGGCATAGCAAAGCAACCCGGTGCCAAAGATGGAGGAGGAGGTGTCCACATCAGCTTCCGTGACCAGTGAGCGGACAGTTCTGCAGGGCTGACAGTCACGGAGCCCAGCCACTCTCCTTCCCTCCTCCTACACCTGTGCTGATGGTGGCCTGCCCAGGTGGCATGGGCTGTAGCCTCCACCCAGGCCATGGCATTTGCCTATGCAAACCCCCAGGCAGAAGGGAGAGGCAGCTGTGGAGCCGGCAGGGTACTCTGGGAAACACTCAATTTGGGTTTAATGGTGAGATGTGTCCAGAACTTTCTGCACACTCTGACTTGTGGTCCCTCATTCCATAGGAAGTCTCCGTAGGTGAGGGAAGTTGCCCCTGCCTTATGGTCAGCTGGGGAGTGAAGGACGGAAGTGGGCCTGTGTACCTAGCTTGATTCTTCATTTTCTTTTTCTTTTCTTTTTTTTTTTTTTCATTTTTCCTGTACCACCAGGGCTCCCTGTTAAACCATACCAGTGACTCTTCATGGCTTTTTTTTTTTTTTTTTTTTTAATGTACTGGAGATTGAACCCAGGGTTACCACTTAGCCACATCCCTAGCCTTTTAATTTTTTATTTTGAAACAAAGTCTTCCTAAGTTACTGAAGGCCTTGCTAAATTACCCAGGCTGGCTTGGAACTTGCAATTCCTTTTGCCTCAGCCTCCACAGTCCCTGGAATTACAGGCATGTGCCACTTGTACCTGGCTCTTCATGACTTCTGAAGTGCAGGTCCCATGACTCACCTGGGCTTCTTCTCTTAAGGCTGTGGCCAGCTCCAACCCCAAACTCTTTCCCCAGTACCCCAGCTTGATGCCCTCCAAAGGCACAGCCACCTGGGCTTTATTTCTTCTTTGTTCCAGTGGTCAGTCATCACCAAAATAGTAAATGCAAGAAAGCCATAGAGGCTGAGAAGTTCTCATATCCACTATCACAGTGTTTCTTGGTTTAAATGGTCAGGCACCAGGCCTACCCTCCCTTTATCCCATCACTTTTCAGAAGTCAGTGTTCCAAAATTCACTTGGGTAACAGCTCCTGAAAACCACAGTGCTCAAGTCCTCAAGGAAGCCCACAAATACCAAAGACTCTAATTGCATTGCAGGGAAGCGGGGGGTCCAGACTCCAAGCTACACAAGGATCCATAATGGTCAGTGCCCAGGCTCTGGGCCAGGCAAACCTCAGGATGAAGCCTACCTCCAGCACACACTGATCACTGGCTTTGGGGAAGCCAGGCAGCCTCTCAGAGCCTCAGTGGTAGAGACTGAACTGTGCCCCACACTGATATGCTGAAGCCCTAACTCCTAGTGTGGCTGTCTTCGGGAGATAGCTCTGTGCACAGATAAGAGGACTGTGAGGATATAGGGAGAGAGGCCACACCAGAAACCAACCCCAATGCCTTGCAGAAATGAAATGTCTGCTGTTTAAGCCACTTGCTCTGTGGCATTCTGTTATGGAAGTCTGAGCTGATCAGTACACTCAATCTCTTCTTTGAAAAGCATAGATAAAACTAGTGCTTGCATCATGAGGTTCAACAAGGAAATACAGTTGTAATGCCTGTTCATCTTTCTACAGCATCTTTACCTCCTGGAATAGTGCCTAGATGTTAGATAAATACCTGCTGAATGAATCCATCAAAAAGTGAAGCTGGGGCTGGGGATATAGCTCAGTTGCAAGCACAAGGTCCTGGGTTCAATCCCCAGCACCACCAAAAAAAAAAAAAAAAAAGTGAAGCTGTCACACTAAATCCCAGAGCCTATTTCTGAGCTCCTCACTAACCTTCATCTCTGGGCTCACTGATCATCACTCACCAGCAAAGGGCAGCAGAAGCTAGGGTTTAGGAAAGTGTCTTTAAGGGTCATTTCATTTTTAATTGGACCTGCCAGTTAATGCAATGTTGTCTGTGAGGGTTGGGGATATGGCCTCAGTGGTACAGCCCTTGCCTGGCACACCTGAGGCCCTGGGTTAGATTCCCAGCACTGAGAGAGAGACGGGAGTGGGGGAAGGGGTGGGGGAGGAGGATAGGAGCAGGAGGAGGAGGAGGAGAAGGAGGAGGAAGCAACATTGGAATCCAAGGAAGTCTGTGTGCTGTGTGTCCTGGTCCAGCTTGGCTCTGCTCCTAGGGGCAGAGAAACTAGAGACCACAGCTAGGGGTGGGGTGGGGAAGCTGGGACTGGGATTGGGCCCTGGGAGTGTCCTGGGTAAAGTCCACTAAAGTTGTAGGCCACAGTTGGCCCCATTTCCTGGGTTAGAAGATGCAAATAATGGGAACAATAGGCCCCTGTCCCCAGGCCATCAGTAACAGATCTTGAGTTCCAGGGAGGCAGAGGTCCTCTAAACTGACATGGTGAGACTTGGTTGTCCCAGGATAGCCGTAGCACACAAGCCTATCCATGTCAGGGGCCAGGTACAAAAGGCACTTGCTGTGCTGACCGCCCTGCTCCTTCCCTTCTGGCTCTTTCCAGGAGGCGCACAGGAGCAGCAGCAGCAGCAGCAGCAGAACCCGGTGAGTACCAGGGCAGGCTTTCCTTTCTCTTTCCTCCACTTTGCCCTACCCCTCGGCAAAGCACCTGCCCCACAGGCTGTGCTGAGTCTACCCCATCCCAAGGACCCTGCCTGTGCTTCTACCCTCTGTCACCCCAGGGCCAACTCATCCATCTTTGCACCCAGAGGGCATTAGCTCTGTCCTCAGCCTTCTGTTCTTGCTGCCCTGGTACCAGGGCCATAGTGTCCCACAACTCCAGGGTGTTCGCATTGTCATGGGCGAGAATGTCCTAGAATGCAAGGTCTAGCTGACTTGAACTCAGAAGCCCCTTGAACAGAGTTGACTGCAGTCTGCTTGCAGGTTGGGGCCACCACTTCCACCCCCCAGATGTGTAGGTAAGTAACAGGATCCCACAAGTCAGGTGTCCCCTGGGGGCCCTGGAAGCCTCCTGCTGTAGCCCAGCACTTCTTGGTCTCTGGGACCCAGCTCTCCCACCTGTCTTGGTCAACATCTGCCGTGCAAAGGCAGAGGACTAGCAGGGGTGGGAGTGTGACTGGGCAGCCCCTTGTTTCTAAAATGCCTACTTAAGGCCTCCACACTGACCTCCCACCTGGTGCATGCCAGAAACATCCATCGTGATGTGTTCCTTTAGTTAAAAGGACCAAGAGAGGGTACTAGAGGAGGGTGGACTGGGAGGAAGTGAGGCCTGTCTGTCTGTCCAGATGCCCCAGCTTGGAGAGAAGATGCCCTGTGCCCCTCTCCTCTGCCTGCCCCAGAGACCTGGAGACAGAGGGTAAGTCCAGCTGCTGAGGCTAGGGTGGCAGGGAGCAGCAGGCAGCAGCTACCAGCCAGGGTCCTGGACCTACTCCATCCTTCCCGTGCCCAGCATCCCTTCCTGAAAGCCCGGGAGGAGGAGGAGGAGAAGGAGGAGGAGGAGAAGGAGGAAGAGGAGGAGGAGGATAAATATGAGCTGCCCCCCTGTGAGGCTCTGCCCCTCAATCTGGCCCCTGGGCGTCCTGGCACCGAGGAGGAGGACTCCTTGTACCTGGGTGAGGACTGGAAAAAGGAGGGGCGGGGGGTCATTCACAAGGGAAGAATGCTCAGGTCTTGCCTCTTCTCTGACTGCGCAGGAAGGGAGGGGAGTCGCAGCTGGCAGCCCCAGGGGGACCTCTTGACAGGGCAGAGATGCGGGAGGAAAGGAGCAGGCAGGGAGCGGGAGGAGGGAGAAAGGGAGAGGAGAGGGCCGGGGGCGCGTAACCCAGGTAACCGCGCGAAGCGGGGCCGCGCCCCGCTCCCTGGGGGCTGGGTTCCCTCCAGCCCGGCGTCACCGGAGTGCAGCCTGCGCTGGCATCCCACCCCCGCAGCTTCAGCCCGCGGGCCAGGGAAGCTGGCCTTCTCGGTTTCCATGGCGACGAGGCTGTAAGCAGCCAATGAACGGAGGGAAGCGAGCGAGGGCGGCGTGGTGGGGTCGGGGATGGGGGGCGGGCAGCCGAGGACAGGTGAGGGCGGGAGGAAGCCCGCCCACAGAGCGCGGGGTCTTTTCTAGATCGCCCAGGCCCTGGGGGCCCACCCAAGCCGCTGCCACCCCGGCCCCTGCCCGCAGCGGCGGGAGGCCTCCCTGCACGCCCCTCCCCGGGCCAGCGGTTCCCGGTGAGTACACCAAGCACTTCCTCTGCAAGGTCGCCCACATTTCCATTCTAGAGGCCTCTGAAAATTCAGGGGCGAAGCGCGGAAGATAGAGCCCGGTAACGTGGGTCGCCGCACCACCGCCCCTGGTCCTTTCCGTGACTTCAGCAGGACACCTAGGGCAAGCTGGCGGAGGGGCCAGCTCGGGGGCCTCCCGGAGAGTGAATCGTCTCTCTCTCAGCTACTGGTCACTGCCAGCCCCCACTCCGAATTCGATCCCAGTGACGGACTTTGAAAGCCACCACTTTCATTCTCTATTTTACTGGAATAAAAACCAGGGAGGAAGCCGCCACAGAGTAGCGGCAGAGAAGTGTAGTCCCTTAGTACATTTCTTCTTGTGTCTGCTGGCGGTTTTTAAAGCTGCAGGGACATTACATTGGCCATCCAGGCACCCCATCCCTGCCTGCTGATGCCTCAGGGGCCTCCTCCCTCCTCCCTCACGAGCCCCACTGTGTCCACAGCTGAAGGCAGCAGCCAACCCGAAGGTGGCCACCAAGCAGGCACCTGTCTTTGGGAGGCGAGGTAAGCAGTGTCCTCTCCTTCCTGGCAGCACTCTGGGAGGGGAGTCCTCACCCCCATGGGGTAGGGTTGAGCCCCCTAATCACCCTCTCAACTGCGCTTCCCTTCTACCTACCAATCCCCTGAGGTAGGGAGTCTAGGTAGGCAGTGAGTGAATGAGGGGCAGAGGCCCAGACGCCAGCCTTGTCTGCACCTGGAGTGATCTCTGGGTCAGGTGAGGGACACCCCACAATGAAGCAGTCATCTTGGAGGATCTCCTACTGAGATGTCTGAGCCAGTCCCTACAAAGGGCACTTGGGGCCACCACTCTGATTCCACCCAGTAATCATTGCCACCGCTGCCCAGAGACTCGCCCTTATGGTCATTGCCCTGACGTCTGTTGCCCCAGAACCCTGGGAGGTCAGGACAGTGAGGGATCTCAGGAAACAAGAGGCCTTGCAGAGGTGACCTCCTCCTGCCCAAGGTCAGCACATTCCCTTCTACTGTGCTCAGTGGTTGGTAAACCCTCCTGACCTTCAGGGTGGCTTTGTTTCTTGGACCAGGCCAAAGTCTCTGGAGCCAAGCTTGGCAAATGGGTGGGGAGGGGCAAGCTAGACACCCACAGGGTCATGCAGAGTGTGGATTTCCCTGGGGCCTCAAAGCTGGCTCTGAAGACCCTCTGCAGGGACCTCCAAGGGTTCTAACCCTCTTCTCTGCTGGTTCTCTTTTTCCATGCAGAGTGGGATGCACTGTCCAGAGTGGTGAGCAGCCCTTCCCCACCTCCATTCTTGGATTCTGGCTGGAAAGCTGCAGGGGTGGGTTGGGCCTGGGAAGGCCAGGAAATATCCCAGAAGCTGTGGGGAAAGGCTCACTTCCCAGTGCTCAGGCCCCTGGCATGTGTGCGATTGCTGCCCAGAGGCTCCTCCTTAACATTTCCTATACTGCCTCTGAAGGGAAGGGTGCTCATAGGATGCCCCTCCCAGGCAGAGGAGCAGTTTTGATCACTCATGCTGATTCCCAGAAAGGGCACACGGTGAGGAGGGAATGAAGTCCCAGAGCCTCCCCTCATCACTACCTCCTTCCCTGCCCCTCCCCACTGCTTGGGAAGAGGCCTCCTCCTAAAGTGAACCGCAGGGCTGGTCACCCATATCCGTTCCTACCCTAGGTGCCAGATCCTGTAAAGAAAGCTGACGAGCATATCTACCTGGAGTGTGAGCCCAATCCAGGTGCACGCCTCCCTTCCCTCCAGACCTTCCTGTCCTACTGCCCTCAGCTGCCCCCAGCAGACTCCCTCTCCAGGTCCTGTCTTCTTCCCACATCCCTCTCTCTACCCACCAATGCACAGTCTCCTTTAGACACCCCGAATCTCTTTGCTTCTTTGGCTCAGGCTGACCCACCGGTTTCTACCAGGGAGGTGACCTGACCCCCCTAGAGCAAGGTCTGGGTAGACCTCTCAGCGCTGCAGCCAGGCAGGCCTCTCCCTCAGGCTGGAAGGACTCCAGAAAGCCCAGGCTGCAGAGAGGCAGCAGGCCCTGCAGTTGTTCTAGCTCCTCCCCACCTGGATATCCTGGCTGCTGCCCAGCTAAGCCCAGCCCAGCCCAGCCCAGCCCAGCCCAGCCCAGCCCAGCCCAG
>JAJEJO010001007.1:66918-146518 GCA_020662805.1 Glaucomys volans
AGCCCAGCCCAGCCCAGCCCAGCCCAGCCCAGCCCAGCCCAGCCCAGCCCAGCCTGCCCTCTCTGTTTCAGTTCCGGCCTTGACTCAGACTCTGAGCTCTCAACTCCTGCTGCCCTCAGTCCCTCTGTCAGTGACACCTGTGGTGTCCAGGTGAATGCCCCATCCAATGCATATGCACATGCCTGAGAGAGATTGAGGGGGCACCCATCAGGCTCCCCAGCCCTCATGCCGGGTGGGCCCTCCTTGTAGCGTCCCAGGGTTGCTGGCAGTGGTGACAGGAGCAGCTTGGGAGGCTAGGGTCTTTACTGCGAATATGACAAAGACTCTGCTATTCCCCAACTTGCTCCCTGCAGGCTCACCACAGCCCCCCAGGAAGCTCGGAATGTAAGAGGCTAGTGGTCAAGGGGGGGTGTGAGGGTTGGGAGGGAGGAGCAAGGGGAACTTCAGGAGTGGGGAGCAGGCTGCTCCACTTCTCTTCTAACCAGACCTCTGGTGTCCCAGGTAGCAGCAGAGGCCACCTCTAAAGGTGAGTGCATCATGTTGGGCACAAACCTTGCAGTCCTGAAGGCCCCAGACTCTGTAGGCCCGGACTCCCTCCCACTTCTGCAAGCCATAGATCCCCTCTCAGTCCTCCTTCCCAGGTCTGCAGACTCCCTGCAGTCAGCCATGCAGGCCACCTGCAGACTCCCTGCAGTCAGCCATGCAGGCCCCACTTTGCTGTGATCAGGCCTGAGGGGACCCTCTTGGGCATTTTCCAGGTTCTGCACCAAGTGGAGAATCCATGATCACACCTCACTTGGAAATTACACAAGGGCTGGCTGGTAGGTCCTAACAGGGCACAGGACCTGGAGGATGGGGGAGCACAGGGTGCCCTACCTTAGGCCTCAGGACTCCTCACACTCCTGCTCCTGGACCCACCCCTGAAGTTGCTCCCAGAAGCTTCCTTTGCTCAACCCCCTCCCAGCCCCAGATCTATAGTCTGCTTTTTCCAGCAGGAAGGAGATTATCTTTTCCCTCCATGGCACTGCCCAGGAGCACCTCAGCTGCCCAGGTGAGCAGGGGCTGGAAGCTGCCTGGGGTAGAGGCCAGTGGGGAGCAGACCTCACCCAGGAACCCTCCTGGGCTGAGGTAAGCTGCTCCACCAGAATCACAAATTCGAGCACGTGTCTGCAGTGCCCTGTGGGTGGAACAATACTGAGCATGCTTGTGGTGCCATGCTACACAGCAGGCATGAACACTTGGCTCTGCTGTGGGGCTCAGAATGGGGCTGAGACACATCAGGCCCAGCATCCTTTGCTCCCCACATGCCATCCAGTGCCCACACATCTCTGAGTGGCTGTGTGTGTGCATGCAGGATGGCAGTCTGCTGGGCCAGCCTTGGTATGCAGGGAACTGCGACCGGCATGCTGTTGAGAGGGCCCTGCTCCACTTCCAAAAGGTGGGCAGCTGCAAACCCCAGGCTTTCTCCAAAATCCCTTCTGCTCACAGGCTGTGGCTGGCTAAGCAGACAAGAGCAGGAGGCCCAGGGAGGTTCTGGACTTCCTGAATCAGGGCTGGGTTGGGCAGTTGAGATGAGGTTCATGGCTGAGGTCTCCTTCACAGGACGGGGCCTACACAGTACGCCCCAGCTCAGGGCCTCACAGCTCTCAGCCCCTCACACTGGCAGTGCTCCTCCGAGGCCGGGTGTTCAACATTCCCATCCGGCAGCTGGAGGGTGGGCGCCACTATGCCCTGGGCCGGGAGGGCAAGAACCATGAGGAGGTGAGTGCTGGAAAAGGCAGGGGCCCCTGGGCCAGGAGGACACAGAGCACAGTGCTCAAGACCCAGTGAAGAGCTTGTGCCTGGGGAAGCTCACAGTTCATATTTTTCTGGGGTAGTTAGAAATGACAGCAACCAGAGTCCTTGCTTCCTTCAGAGTCACCTGGCATTTTTAGAAGAGGCCTGTCCCTCTTGCCATGACTCAGTCTGCACAGGGTGGGGGCCTGTCATGAATCCTGCTGGGTGGAGGGCAGGGTCCCAGGAGTTGACACATGCCGACTTGCTCCCAGGACTCAACTTTGGACCTAGCATTTGCAGGGGCGCAGACTAGAGGCAGCCACCCACCACTCAGCTCCCCGTGCCAACGATCTGTCAGAGGTGGGGCCCGCCAGTGATTTTCCTTAGTCTGACCAACAGGATCCCACAGGTGGCAGTCATAGGGAAGTTACCAAGGCTTGTTACAATTGGGTAGCAAAATGACAAGCTTCAGGGGCCACACAAGAAGGAAAAATACCTAGAGAGATGTCAATAGCCCCCTCACCAGGCCCACAGTTGCCTCAGGAAGTTGTTGGCAAACAGAGCTCAAGGGACTCATGGATGCCCTGTTCCGCTCTACAGCTCTTCCCCTCCGTGGCAGCCATAGTCCAGCACTTTGCGAAGCACCCCCTGCCTCTTGTGGACAGACACAGCGGGGGCCGCGAGCTCACCTGCCTGCTGTTCCCCACCAAGCCCTAAGTCTACAATGACATATAAGCCACCCCTGTCCCCACTGTGTGCTCCTAGTCCCTCCACCCCCCAGGGATGCTTTAGAGTCTCACCTATCTCCAGCACACTGATCCCTGCAGGACCCAGATAAGAGGCACTGGCAAAGGTTGACCAGAGGGAGGAAGGATGCTGAGAGCCTGCACCATCCCTCCCTGCAGTCCCTCCCTGCAGCACCCTGGGCTAAGAGCAGCAGTATCTGCCCTGTATACCAGGGCCACTCGAGGTGCCCTGGGTGGAGGCAGGATGGTGGCCCCAAGAAGGGGACCTCCTCAGGGAAGCTGAGCCACAGGGACCTCACAGCACTGCTGTGATAGCAAAAGGAATCCCCTCACATTCTCTTGGGGACATAGCACCTTTGTGAAGGGCCCAGGTTACCCTACATATGATACCCTGTCAATAAACGTTTGTTAGATGGATTATTTTGTATTTGGGGATTGGAACCAGGGGCACTCTACCACTGAACTAAATACCCAGCCCTTTTTATTTTTTTATTTTGAGGCAACGTCTTGCTAAATTCAAGCTGACCTTGAACTTGGGATCCTCCTGCCTCTACCTCGTGTTTCTGGGATTACTGGTGTGTGACAGCACAGCCACCTTGTTGAATGAATTCTTGAATCCGCTAAGAGAAACTGAGGTGGCGCCCAAGAGGCTCCATGGTGCCCGAGTGTCACAGGACAGACTGTCCAGGAATGGTGGAGGAGCGGTGGGCTAGGCACAGCAGAAAGGGACAGCCAGGTCTCTACTGCATGGGGGCTTTCCGCAGCGCCAGGAGGAGGAGGAGTTCAGGCCAGTGGTCGATTTCTGTTTTGCTTTGCTGTGGCTGCCAGGGTGGGGCGGGAGAGCCTGAGGGTGTCTCTGTCACTCCTTTAAGCCCTGAGAATGAAGTCCCTTACCCGCTGCCCGCGCCTATTTCCCGTAGTGTCCCTGCAGGAGTCTCGAGGGAGGCGGGATTCTCCGCACCCGCCCGGAGCAGGGCTCCGCCTGACAGCTAGAGCGGCGGCGGGGCGGGGCGCGGCGGGGCGCGGCGGGGCGGGGCGGGGCCGCGGGCCCTGGCGCGCCGCTCGGGAGGCCCCGTGCCGGAAGCGCCGTGACCGTCACTACTCAGACCTCGCGAGCGCCGCGAAACAGAGCGCGACCTTGCGGCGGCGGGCGCGGAGCGGGCACCCGCGGCCCCGTGCCCGCGCCCCCCTCGGTCCCGCCCCCCCCCTCGGTCCCGCCCCCCCGCCCCAGCCTCCGATCCGCCCGGGGCCTGGCCTTGGTCCGCGGCGTCCTCCTGAGGACCAACGGGAGGCCGGGAGGGAGGACCCGCCGAGGCCGCCGGATGGCGCGAGCGAGGCCGGGGCGAGGCGGGCGGCGTCGCCTCCCGCACCGCTGCGTGACGCGTCCCTCTCGGCCCCAATTCTCTGTCCGTATCGACCGGAAGAGGGCTGGCCGCCGCGGGACCCTGGGCCGCGGAGTGGGGGCGCGCCCCGACTCGGGTCAGCGAGTACCCTGACGTCACCGCGGGCGTGCAGTTCCCAGCGGGCGCCTGGAAGAGGCCGAGACCAGGCGCCGCCGCGCGCGCAGCCTCCGGGGCAGGCTTTCGTGGAGGGTCCCAACTCCCCAGCCACCCCGCAGGGGCTGTCAAGGTGGGGGAGGCCGGGGCCTTTGGTTGGGCCTCAGGGTACAATCAGACCCTGCGTCCCCCACCGGCTTTGCAGGTTCCACTTCCCTGGAGGGGCTGTCTCCACTGAGGACACAAAGGCCCTCGGACCTGTTTTTGCTGAGCTCTGAATTTGCCTAACCCCCAAGCCTGGAGAACCTGAGTTAATGGCCCCAGGGGGACACATTGCTTCATTCCAGATGGGAGACTCACTTCAAGGAACTAGCCCGCAGCCTCCCTGTCCCCAGGGAAGGAGAGGAGGAGCAGTCCAGGAAGTGGAGTCCTTCTGTGACTAGAGTGCTTGAGGGCAGATGACAGCATAGCCTGAGCTGGGCTGTGGGTTGCACTAAGGTGTCCCCTTCCCCCCTCAAGCTCCCAGCCACCTGGCTGCTGAGCCCCACCAGGGTTGCCCTCCTGGGTGCCCTGTGGGGAGAAGTGCCCATTCCACGCGTATGTTCTGGTTTAGATGATAAGCCAGAAGATGCCATTTGTAAAAGGAAAGCATGGGTTTCAGAAAGCTGATGTTTGTCCTGGGTTTGGCCCTGCCTCTACACAGGCCTGAAGGTCAGGAGGGCAGATCAGAGGCAAGGAGGGACACCACCACACAATCCAAGGTCCTCGGCGACTAGACAAGTAGAGGGCATGGAAGGAGATGGACATTCTGTCAAAGAATAAGATGACAAACTCCTGGAACATCTGAGTCAGGGAGCTCTCACTGCTTTGTCCTGTCTCCTCATGTTGCAGATGAGGAAATTAAGGCCCAGGAGGGGAGGGGAATCTGAATGGAGGAGAGAAATATGCATAGTTTTCATCCAGAAGGAATCCAGGGGGAGAGTCCTGGAAACTAGGACCAGGGGAGGCCAGAAGCACTGAGCAAAGACTGACTAGAAACAAGGGCCGCAGCCCCCAGGAGCCCGATGTTCCTGCTTCTGGCCTGCTGCCTGCCCAGGCCCTTGTTGAGGTTCCTTTCCTTTGCCCACAGCCCTCAGCTCTGCTCTAAGGACATCCTAGAAGTAGCCTATGGGCGTGGAGCAGGAGGCTGACCAGCGAGTGCAGCAGGGCTCTGAGAGCTGGCAGTTGTCCTTCAGAGTGCCTGCCATCCATCTCAGCTCTGGAACATCCCCAGTGGAGACTTCGAAGGGGGAACAATGACTAGACCAGATAGTTTTCCACATATAGGCGCTTTCATACTCCAAGAGGATCCAGGGACAAGAGTAGGTACATAGCAGGGGTGATAGTCCTGAGGAGAACCAGAGGACCAGGCTTCCTCCTGTGAGCTTCCTCTCACAGTCAGCCCTGAGCTGCAACAGTAATAAGCCAAAGCCACAGTGGCATCTCCATATGGCTTCTATCTTTAGCACCTGGAGCTAATGGTGGATGGTCACCTTATTTTTTTATTTTGTTTTTGGTACTGGTGATTTAACCCAGGGTGCTCTACCACTGAGCTGCATCCCCGGTCCTTTTTATTTTCATTTTGAGACAGGATCTTGCTGAGTTGCTCAGGCTGGCCTCAAACTTGGTTTCCTCCTGCCTCAGCCTCCCAAATTGCTGGAATCACAGGCATGTGCCACTGCACCCTGCTATAGTGGAGGGTCACTTTTAAAGTGGTGATCTCATGGGCTAGAGAGAACTCAGACCCCAAGTCCCCAGGTCCACCTAGGAGACAGCAATCAGTTGTAAGCAGATGTCCAGCAGAGACCTTAGCCCACTGGGTTGTCTCCGGCCCTCCCCTTGCCTATCCTCTACCACACATGCTGTTTGCTGCCTGGGTACCTGAGTGACCTGGAAATGGAAGGGCTGAGGAGTCCCTGGTTTGGCTGATCCCTTGCTGTGTTCTCCCCTGACTGTAAGAGGCAAGATTGGGAGGCTCCTGGGAGCTGCCTGCCTCATTCCCAGGGTCTGGCAGCCAGCCCTGCAGCTGATGCAAGGCCTGGGTGGGTGAGCTCAGCCTGTCCCTGGCACTAGGAGCCTCTTGCACCCAGCCTGCCCACAAACATCCACTCACACCCCCTTCTAGCTCTACTCCCTCTGGAAGCAGGCCCTCCTTTGGCACCAAGTGTTTCTGACCCCACATGCACCCCAAAAGCAGAGGAAAGGCAGGCCCTAAGCACCTCCAGGCTCTGATCCTCAAATCCTGCCCATGCCAGTCATCTTTTCTTCCCTTGGGAAGTTCCCTACTTCCCTCCACCTTTCCTTAGAAAGGAGGACTTCCTCCACCTCCCCAGGGAGGCATGACTGGCCCACCACAATCAAGGACACTTGGGGTGTTGCCAGTTCAGAATAGGATTTGCTCAGTCTGTTGACTAAGCTCAATAACATGGTGAGTTTCATGCGGTCTCTGCTTACAAAGTGCTCTCTGTGTTTCAAGGATTCTCATGGTGAGAACAAGGCCTACGGAGAAACAGCCCAGAGAGCTGCAGTGGCAGAGCAGGATCCTGCCCACAGCTCTCCCCACATCTGCACACTGCTCAGTCTTGCCCACCAGCACACACACATAGGCAGGAAGCGGGCTCCCACCGCAGCCTTGAGTCACTGGACATCCACGAGGCAGGAATGGTGGCTTCTCAAAAGCAATGGGCAGTTAGTGGAGGCAGCTGGGAGACCAGAATGTGGATTGGGTTAGGGGGCCACACCTCTCTGGGAGGCACCGGGGGCTTTAGGGGAGCACATGAGGCACATAGGAATTGCCCACTCATACAGACTCATCCGTCACTTTGAGAGCAGGCTAGTGCTGGCAGAGTGGGGCTGCTGCCTGGGGGCTGAGGCTGGCAGCAGGACTGGCCATGGCTATCGCTGGCCTCTCTGCTGACTGGGGCTGGGCAAGGCCTCCACACTCTGTGCAGTCCCCCCGGCCCCTACCTTATCCTCAGCCACATCAAGTCCCCTTCCTGACCCTCTCACCCACTTCCTCAGCAGCTGCGGCAGCTGAAGCAAATTCTGAGGCTGATGAGCTCCAGGGTCTGGGCCTGTGGGCAGGTGAGTACATAGCACCTGTGCTGGAGGGCACAACCTGTACTTGCTGCACCTGCCCCTCCGGGCTCCAGCTGGCAGGCCTGGCAGGCAGGCCAGTGGTAAAGCTGAAGACTCTGAAAAGTCAGAGGTGAGATGCCCAGCCCCAGAGCTGGCCTGCAGGGTACTGCAAGCCCTTCTACTTTCCTAGCCCCTCAGGGTCAGAGGAAGGGCATCTAAAGAAGAAAGCCCCACTCTGGCTCTGCCCCAAGCTTGAACCCATCCCTAAAGCATGATTCACTTTTACTATTGGGAGAGGTTTCAGCCACATGCATTACAGTATAAAGGAACACAGGAGTATGACGCAGCACAGCAGGTCTTGCTTCCCCTGCCCCTCAGCTGCCCTGTTCTCTCCCCAGGGGCCCACAGAGTCACTAGTCTGTGGTGTGCCTCCCAAGAGGTGTACTGGATCAAACACTTGCTTATCTGGGCGCAGAGATAGCTGGGCCACAGCCTGCTTAACTTATGCTTGGGTGGAGGAGGACAAACTCCTCTGCTTTGACATTCCTTGAGAAAGAACCAGAAATAACCAGAGATTAATTCTTCCACCATGAGCCCACAGTTCCAGTCCTCTGTCCCCTTGATCCTCTGCCTATTGCTCACTGGACTTCCAGGCACAAGCAAAGGAGACAGATGACATTGCCCTTGTTTCTTAGGGAGATGGAGAGAGGGTCTTCTGCCAGGGGTCCCTCCTGTCCCTGAGGCTTTAGGATGCACCTACATCCCTGACCACCAGACTTGCTGACCCGCAGGCTCTGAGCCTCATTAGTTCTGTTCTGTACACTTGGCTCAGTTCAAGTTCCTGCTCAGAAGTCCAAGGCTGTGGGCAGACTCCCAGGGTGGGATCATCCTGTGGAGAGACACTCTGTTCCTTGTCTGTGAACTCAAGTGTTGCAGCTTACAACTGGGTGGCAAAAAGAGACTACCTCCAAGAAACGCAGATGTGTGGCTTCCTCTGTGACCCCACCCCCACTCATCCTCACCCACCTCTGTAATCTGTGGGGTTTTAGGAGTGAGGCCTCATCTGGCCTCTGGTTCCATCTTTGTTATGGAAGCCAACTTCAATAAAGCAGTTTTCTCTCTAAAACCCACAGTGTCCAGAAAGGTCAGGCACAAGGAAAACAGTGAGGAGGGACAGGGTGTTCAGAGACTTCAAGCTATACCTGACTAGGGATGCCCGGGGAACCAGTAGGAGACAAGAACCTCAGACTGTCCCTGCAGGACTGAGTCCCTGCTCATGCTCAGATGACCTTCTCCAGATTCATGGCTTTAAGATCTATGCTGACTGCTCCCAAATGTACAGCTCCAGTCCTGGCTTGTTCCCTGAGCTCTGGTCTTGGAAGCCCAACTTCCTACTCAGCACCTGGACCTGGGCATTTAATAGGCATGGCCAACATACTATCCAAAATCAAACCTCATTTGGTTTTGGAACCTCATTTCTCCCAAAACCTGCTCCATCTGCAGCCTTGCCTGGCTCAGGAAATGTCGAGGAAAAGACCAAGGACTTTTTCTTGAAGAGTTGCTTTTTTTGCCCAGTGGATTGAACGCAGGGACATTTTACTGCTGAGCTACACCCCCAGTATGTTGTTGTTGTTGTTGTTTGTCTTTTCGTTTGTTTGTTTTTTCAGACAGGATTTGACTAAGTTGCTCAGGCTGGTGTAGAACTTGTGATCCTGCTGCCTCATCCTCTCAAGTCTCCGGGATTATGGGCAGATACCACCATGCATGGCAAAGTGTTGCTTTTACTCAAATATGAGAGGATTCAGCGGGCTCCACTTTCAATGTCCATTCATTCGTTTTGTATATCGACGGGAGTTCCACGTCTGTTCCTGATCACAGGCTGGCTCCCTTACCTCCCTGGCTTCCTCTCCTGTAGCTCCTGCCCCTGGGGTTCTCCTTGCTCCTGGTTTCTGGCCTTTGTATGCTGTCCTTTTGGCCTGGAATTCTCTTTCCTCTGGTCTCTGCTTAAATGTCTTCTCCTCAGTAAAGAGTCCCCAGACCACCTTCAAATGACAACCTTCCCACATGCCACCCTCTAGACTTCTCCTTTTGGGAGGTAGTGTGTTTGTTTGTGCGCAGTGCTGGGGATTGACAGAGGCTTGTGCATGCCAGGCAAGTGCTCCACCACTGAGTCACATCTCAGCCCCACCTGCTCATCTTCCTCCTGTCTTCCCTCCCTTTCTTTCTTCCATTTCTGTGGTACTGGGAAATTGAGTCCAGGGATGTTGTCCCACTGAGCTACACAGTTCCAGCTCTTTTTATTTTTTATTTTGAGATAGGGTTTTGCTAAGTTACTGAGGCTGGCCTTGAACTTGCAATTCTCCTGCCTCAGCTTCTAGGATTACAGATGTGCACTATTTACTTGATGTTTGATAGCATTTAGTCACCATCTGGCACATCATGTGTGTGTGTGTGTGTGTGTGTGTGTGTATAAACATGAATGTGTGTGCCTGTGTGTGTGTACACACATATAAAATGTCTTGTGGGAGATCAAGGCAAGAGGATTGCAAATTCAAGGTCAGCCTGGGCAACTTATTGAGACCCTGTCTCAAAAAAATAAAAAAGTCAGGGTGTAGCTCGGTGGTAGAGCACCCCTGGGTTCAATCCCCAGTGACACACACTTTCAAATCTTGATGTGCAGATACATTTAGGAAGAATACTTTCTAGAGTTTTATAGCACAGTTGGGTGACTGTGGTTAATAATGATTTATTATATATTTTAAAACAGTGAGAACAAAGGAGACAAGAATGCCAATGACCCAATTTACTCTGTACATACTGCACACATGTTTGGGAATACCACACCATCCCCCACAAGTGTGCATGAGCATTGCATGTCAGTTAAAATAAATAAAGTGAAATACCACACATTTCTTGGTTGTGAATTGTCTGCCCCTCCCTCCAGAACGTGGAAGTCCACGGGGTGGAGACCTGTGGGACTACTCAGGGCGGAGTCCCCTCCCAGCTCAGTAGGAATGAGTGCTGACCAGCGAGGGAAGCGTGAGGAGCCTCTCTTAGTTCCTAAGGCCATCTAACTAGTGACTCTAGGAACCCAGGCAGCAGGGAGGGGGCCAAGCCAGGGCTCAGGCTAGGTGGGAATGACCAGGGTGTCCACCTCACTGCCCTCTCAAGGTCAGTCCTGGGGCGGGCCACACCCCATCTGGACTGACCCAGCACCTTCCCGATGGTGCCACACGTGGCCTCTCCCTGCTCCATCTGCTCTGTAGAAAACATGATCAGGTTTATGTTCTTTGTGTCATTATGGCAGCATTTGTGTGCAGCTGAGAAAACAGAAAAATGTGTTCAAAAAATGGAAAGAAGCAATCGCCCGTCACTCGGCTTCCAGAGACTACTCTAGAAAAACCATGTCGTCATTTTCTTCCAGTCTCTGTGTTGACATTTGTGCATAACAGAGGTAATTTCTATTGTCCTGCCCAGGTTCTGATCCCAGGCAAAGTGAAAACGGCACCTGATGGGCGAAGACAGGCTGGCTGAGGCTAGAAGAAGCAAGGAGGAGGCCTCCCCTGGCAGAGGCCAGATAAGCAAAAGGATGAGGAGGACCTGAGGGGCAGGGCACAGCACCTGTCTCCAGGAGCACCTGGAAGGTGGAGGTGAGACAAGGGGAGGGAAGGTGTGCAGAACTGAGAGCAAGGCCAGGGTGTGGGGAGACTGCCTAGGCACCCGAGTATGTTGAGAGCACTCAGGCAGAAGCCAGAGAACCTGCAGGCAACAAGGAGAGGGCCCGAGCTCACTGCCCAGGGAGTGGCCGAGGGGCTGGGTGGGCCAAGACTCTGAGGGGTGGCTGGGCTCAGTTCTGGATCCTGAGACTTGAGTGGGAGCGCATCTGCACGCCACTGTGTCCTAGGGAGATGGTCAACACACGTGTCGCCCTGGGAAGGAGGGGAACCATGGGCAGAGGAAGGGACACTTCCCCACCAAGACCTGTAGACGTCCCCCAGGCCAGCCTGCACTCACTGGTGCTGGAAGGGCCCACCCCACCAGGCCTGCTCACCCTCCTGCCCACCTACCACCTCTACCAGGGGAGGTGCCACTCCTCCTGGCCTCCATTCCCCATGGCCTCCACTCCCCACAGCCTTCACGCCCCATGCCTTCCACTCCCCATGGCCTCCACTCTCCAGGCTTTCCGTGTACTGGGCCATGCTGTACAGCTGGTTTGTCTCCATGCACAGGGATGTTGTTTTCCCACATCTTGCCCCAGCCACATTGTCAACTCCAGAGCACCGGTGCCTGGAGCCAGGCAGTGGCACACATCACAGCCTCACAACTGCCCTTGACCTGATTCCCCTTCCATTCCCCACCTGGTCCGGGCTCTGTCAGCTTCACTCCCCACCCACAGTTGGACTCCAAGCTGCAGGTGACCTTGGCTGGTCAGCAGCCAGACCTGCTGACCATGGCAGGCGTAGCCCTGTCAAGACACCCAACACAGAGTACCACCTGGGCCAGCCTCAGCGTGCCCACAGCTGTCCCGGCCCTTGTTGAGCTGCAGACTCCAGTTCTGTGGCCAGGGACAGGCTGGAGATCTTGGGTTTCTAGCCAGTTCTTGGGCACACAGATGGACCACAGTTTGAATAATGCATGCATGACCAGGTGGTCAGTTTAACCTCTCTTGATCCAGTCTTCTCAAACAGGGCTCTGACCACTTCTCAGGGTTACCACCGAATCAAAGGAGTTTGGGAAAATAAAATCCAAAGTGGAGCCAATGCCAGGTACACCACCTGACTCAAGTGAGCTGCCAGGGTGTGTGATAACATGCTGGGCTGTGATAGCCAGAGGCTCCTCCCCAGGGGCTCTGGGTCAAATGAAATGGTCTGATACCTGTAAGCAGGTGGAGGCAGGAGGATGCAACAGAGGGAAGGCCTGGCCTCCTCAAAGAATGGCTACCCCACCCTCAACAAGTTTTTTGTTTGTTTGTTTGTTTGTTTGTTTACTGGGAATTGAATCCAGGGGTACTTTACTCTTGATCTATATCCCCAACCCATTTTATTTTTTATTTTGAGACAGAGTCTTTCTAACTTGAGGATTTTGCAATATTGCTGAGGCTAGCCTCAACCTTGTGATCCTCATGCATTAGCCTTCCAAGTTGTTAGGATTACAGGCATGCACCTGTAACCACACCTGGCTTCAGAAAGCAAACTTTATCCCTCGAAACCAATCAGAGATCCACATTCTGTTCTGCGAGCCCCACCCCTACCAGCCCAGACCCTGGGCCTGCTCCAGCTCTCACTTTGGACCCCATGTTTTCCTTTGCATGTGACCATGCTCTGGAAATCTGGTGCTAACCTTGACCACATTTCCCCATACCCTCCTGGGGGTCCATGCCACAGGCCAGTTTTGAGGTTTGTGAACATCTGTACCAACAGCAGCCTGCCTATGTGGGCTTGCTCTGCCTGATCTGACAGGCTTCTACCCACACCACCTTCTGCCAGATCTGAGGGGGTGTGCTACCTGGCTGGCTGGGTGCCTGTGCCAAGGGGATGCAGGGTTGAAATAATTCCCAGTCATCAAGCCCAGGAGTGGAAGAGGGATGAGATAATTTGGGAACATTGAGCCTTGGGGCTAACTTCTGTGTGACAACAGAGTGGAACTGTCCCCAGGCAGTAGGATTGAGGTTGCCATAGAGGTGGGCAGGACAGAGGGACATCCATGCAGATGTGATCCTGGGCAGACAGAAAAGAGCAGGCCAGGAGTCAGACCTCGTAAGTGTCTCTGTCCACCCTGCAGCCAAAATAAATTCCTAGGACAAGGTGCTTTTGAGCAGATTCTCAAACAGGCTCTTCTCCCTCACAGCCCATCATGGAGGTAGAATTGACACCAGGCAGGAAGGCAGTTGGGCTTGGGTCTCACAGTCTCAGTTTAGACTGTTTTTCCATGCTACCTGGGAATTGAAACCAGGGGTACTCTACCACTGAGCTACATCCCCAGTTCCTTTATATTTAGAGTCGGGGTCTCACCAGGTTGCTTAGGGCCTCGCTAAGTTGCTGAGGCTGACCTTGAACTCTTGATCCTCCTGCCTCTTCCTCCCAAGTCTCTGGATTTAGAAGAGTGTCCACTGTGCCCATCTTCAGTTTAGAGTCTTGATGCTATTTCCAAATAGGGCTATACGTACAGTGACGGAGAAGCCGTTCCTCCTCACTGCTACCCATTAGCACCAAGGATCAGAAGTTTTCTGTAGACATCCAACTCCTGCCTAAGAACTAAGGGGCCTCACCTCTCATTTCTGCCCTCATGACTGAAAAATAAGATGCACAGAATAGAAAGAGCCCTGGAGTTAGAATCAGAACCTTGGATTTTAACTTCCTATTTCTAGCTGTAGTAGATCCTGTTCAAAAACCCAAAGACCTATTGCTTTTTATTTTTGTGCTAATAGTTGAACCCGGGCTCTCCAACATGCTAGGCATGTGCTCTAGCCCTGAACTACATCCCCAGCTCCAGACATCCACTTCTAAAGATGGCCCTTCCCCATCTCCGTGGCCACAGGAGCTGCCGTGCTTGTTAAGCATGACTCCATGCCCCGGCTACACCACTGGTCTTGCTTGGGACAGGGATCTACTCCCCTTGCCAAAATCACTGGGGAGATACCTGACTCAAACTAGACAATAGGTCACTTCCTCAGGGTTTTTGGATTCAAGTTCAACGTCAAATGTAATTCTCTACATAAAACGTACATGGATTTAAAAAAAGCAGAAATCAGTTCAAATTTCCCCTTTAAAATGAGAAGTAATTAGGAAAAACAAAACTACAACAACAACAACAAAAATATAACCCATAAATGAACAAAGGAACAAGAACAAAACGTATGTGTTGTGTGTGTCGAGCCCTGGGTTCCATTCCACCACTGCTGGAGGCCAGTGGCAACTGAGAAGGCCAGGAAAACCAAAGCTGTGGGAAGAACCAAGAAACAAGCCATTCAGACCTCAGGACCCCACAGAGGCCTGGGGTGGGAGGCTCCGGACCCACCTGAAGTAAGGTTAAGGGTGGGCTGTTGTAGGCACCATAAAGAAGAACCAAATGATGCAGTTTGCAGGCAAATGGTGGAACTGGAGAGCATTACCTTAAGTGAAGCCAGTCAGACTCAGAAGGCAAGGGGTCACATATATTCTCTCCTCTCCTATGTGGAAGGTAGAGAGGAAAAAGGAAAAGAAAGATAGGGGTGGATCTCATGAAAGTCAAAGGGAGATAGGTAGAGTAGAGGAAAGGGGAGGGAAGGGGAGATGTCAGGGAAGGAACTGGACCAATTATGTTGTGTGCATTTTGAATATGGAACAACAAATCTCGCTAATTTGTATAATTATAATGCACCGATAAAATAATTTTAAGTGGTCCTAAGAGCAGAGGGACTGATTAAATGTCTATTTAAGAAGCAGTTAGCCAGGTGCAGTGGTGCCCATGTAATCCCAGCAATTTGGGGGCCTTAGGCGGGAGGATCACAAGTTCCAGGCCAGCCTCAGCAACTTAGCAAGACCTATCTTAAAATACAGATCAGCTGGGGAGTGGCTCAGTGGTCAAGTGTCTCTATGTTCAAAAATAGAGAAAAGCAATTAGGCCCCAAGTCCCTCCCCACTGTCCTTTAGAGAGTGGTGGTCCCTCCTCAGCCCCAGCCACAGACACCAGCCTTCTGTGGGGGACAGATGAGCAGGTGTTCTGTCTGGAGACACGAGTCACAGCTGAGGGCATGGGAATCGTGTCAGAAGCAGGAGGTTTCAGGAGGGCCACCCTGCACACTAAGGAGGATGCCCACTTCTCTTCCTCTGCTCAACAACTAGAAGGCAGGCAGCCAGACTCATCCCTTCCTGCAGAGCCTGGGAGAAACTGTTCCAGGAAATCTGAACAAGTTGGGGGACAGGGAACCCTACAGATGTGACACCAGAGGTTTCCCAGTGCATTGGCCCAGCCAAATGCCTCTGCAGGGAAGCCCAGCTGACAAGTCCGTCGTGTTCAGCGAGGCATCAATGAATGCCTGGTGCCCCACTTCTAAGTATGTTCCCAGATGGCCCACAAAGACTCAAGGCCACCTATGTCACAGGCTTTAAAGAATAGCCCATGAGAAGGGACCAGGCCAAAGGCCCTGGGAGAGGTTTCTTCAAGATGATGAAAAGAATGGAACAGCATTTGAGCACGCTGAGAGATTTACACTACCCTGGGGACTGTGAGGGCCTGGGCCTGAGCTAGCAGTAAGCACAGAGGCAACCAGGCAAAGGACAACAGGACTTGACTAATCCTGGGATCAGAGAATATGCAGGAAAGGGACTTCGGGCCATTGGGACCATGGGGTGGTGGGGCTTGGTCAATCGTCACCCTCCAGACAAGGCTTTGCACACAGTACCCAAAACTTTTCCCAGGGTGCCAGGAGCAACATCACCAGCTCTCTAATAAATTCCTCTTTTTATTTAAGTTCCATGGAGGTGTTTTCTGTTGCTTGAAAAGGGAAAGAATGACAGCGGCCAATCACGCCCACCTCTGGGCAACAGGCTCTGATTCCGTGGGCTCTTGGCCCTTCTTCCCCTTCAGCTCCACCCCTCCAGCCTTCCCACTTGAATCTGCCACACCCATTTACCAAAACCAAACTTCCTTTGGTGGGGGCGGGGGCGGGGGCGGGGCCAGGAGGGCACTGAGTCACTGTGAAGATGTGGAGGGGGCCCGCCCAGGCAACCCCAGGGAGGGCAGCAGGAGCCAGATGCTGAGCTCCCCGTCTTCAGACATGATTCTCCCCAACCTCAGACTTTCAGCTTGGTTATCTAAACTTCAATTTGCAAGTTGACTTTTAAAATAATTTATTGCTTGTTAGACAAACTGGGATTTGATTGTTTACAAAATTATAAAATCTAAAACAATAAAAATATACAGATAGACCAAGACTCAAGCAAATGCTCCAGGGAAGCCCTGACTTTTGTTCAGAGTGTGATGGGAGTCAGAAGGGACAGCAGTCACATGGCTTTGGAGCTACTCCACACTCTACACACACTTGGCAAGCACTGACCAGGCAGCATTGTGTTGGGTCACATCTAAGGATAAACAGCCAAGCATGTTCTGTTTCCTTCCAGGGTAAAAGAAGTCTGGAAGGAGGGGGACCAGGAGTGGGACCTCTGACTGTTCCACACACGTGGCTTTCCATGCTTCTGCCCTCACATCTGCATTCCAGGCAGAAGGAAGGAGAGTCTCGGGGGATTTCCCTCCATCTTAAGGAGACTTCCAGGAAGTCCCACCTGCATTTCAGCATCCTGAACTCAACCACAGGACACACCTAGCTACCAAGGAATCTGGGAAACTAGCCTGCTAGTCTGGCACATGGCATCTGAGGCAGGGGGTGTTGCGTTTGGCAGCATGCCTTCCTGCTCTGCTGCGGGGCCAGGACAGCCAGGCGAAGACGGCACAGTGCTCCTGCCCAGGAGCTACGGCTCTTAGGAAGGCATGGCTAACTGAGTGGCCTGAAACAACCAGAAAAAAAGAGTTTGTAGAGATGTGACTAGGATGGTGGGGGAAGAAATGGGGCTGCTGCCTGTCCAGAGAGTCATGGAGAAGGGACACGGAGCTGGGCTTTGACAGGAGCAGGAATGAAGACAGGGAAGTGTTCCCGGCTCAGGAAGAACATGCACAGGGAGGCGTCCCCACAAGGAATGTTGATGAGTTTTGCACGTCCTTAAATAGCTCTGTCAGAGTCCTCCTGGAAGATGAGGCCGAGCTAAGGTGGCAAAGAACCTGAGACACCAAGAAGAGACTGGCAGCTTCAGGGAAAGAGGAGCTCCATGGTTCATGGTGAGGGATATCCTGAAACCAGATCTTCAAGCTCCAAAGAGCTGCCTGGGACAGTGGAAGATGAACTAGGACAGGGGAAGGTGGCAGCAGGGCGACCTGCCAAGGGGTCAGCTAATCCACCAGGGACACACTCAAGGCCTGCACCAGGCAGGAGCACAGGGCACAGGGGAGCTGGAATCAGTCTTGAGAGACAGAAGTTGGCTATCACAGGTTGGCAAAGATAGGAATGTGTGTCCCCTCTGGCCCAGCAATTCTTCTAGAAATCTCTTTTAAAGAAGTAATCAAAGATGCAAGCAAACTGCTATACTCGAGCCAGTACGGTGGCACATGCCCATCATCCCAGCAACTTGGGAGGCTGAGGCAGGAGGATGGCCAATTTAGTCAGCCTCAGCAACTTAGCGAAGAACCTGTCTCAAAATAAAAAATAAAAAGGGCTTGGAATGTGGCTCTGTGAGAGTGGTCCTGGGTTCAATCCCCAGTATGAAAAATAAAATAACATTAGATTATAAAATGAGGCAAGTGACCTGGGACAGATCACCAGTTTAAACTGATCTTCTCCTTCACACTCCCTATCACCAAATGTACTCTCTGGTCAAGGGTCATTTCACCCTGGTACTTAGGATGCAGCAAGTCACTGTGGTCACAGCCCAGAAAGGCCTTCTAATAGGTTCCTTGACTCTTCCTTCCTCAGCAGCCCACACCACTGCAGCCAGGAGCAGGGACTAGGCAGTAACAGGCACCCTGAGGAGGCCTGTCTGGCATTTCCACCCTGCTGATCTGGGCCTTGTCTTCACGCAGCAGCTCAGGTTTGCACTGCTTTCTTGCCCCTTGGAGCTGGAGGCAGGCACAGGAATGGGCAGCGCTGCCAGTAACAGCAAACAGCTGGAGACATCAAGCCACAGCCACCATGAGCTGGGCACATACCACGTCACAAGCTCACACAATGGAACACAACTCATCAGTGAAAGTCATTGCCACTCACAGTCATAGGTAGGTCTTAACACACACTTGAGTGGAAAAACTGAGTCACAAAAATGCATACCTGGTGATGTCATTTATAAAGCATGCAGAAACTGCCCCACTGAAATGTTGCTTGGGAAATTTACTCCAAGAGTGAGACTCTGAAGAAAAACCCAGGGGAAGAATTCACTCCCATTCCAGTGATTATTACCCCTGGGCACCGGGGAGACCCACATGGGAGCCTTCTAAGGCAGTAACGATGTTCATTTTTTCTAAACCTGGATAATTGTTACATGTATTCATTTTTGTTACTAGTTAAACTATACACAGATGTTCAGCACTTTTGTGTGTGTGTGTGCTAGGCCTTGAACCAGGGCCTTACGCTTGCTGGGCAAGGATGGAACCACAGAACTATACCCCAGCCCAAGCATAGTCTTTTGTTAGCACAATGTTTAATAATTTAAATAAATGGAGGGGTTGTTCTTTTGCCCTTGCCTTTAAAAGATGGAGTTGTTTCTCATTTTTCTTTTTCATTCTTTGGAGGATTCTAAAGGTAGAAAGAGAAGTCAAGAAATGCTTTACCTTTCCTCCGCTCTCCATCTTTCTAGGACTCTCCTCAGGGATTCAGATGATTCACCTGCTCAGCATGTGAAAGCTCTGGGCATTAGGGCATTGTGGACATTGGGTTCTGTATGCAGTGAAGAAAGCCAGTCCATGAAACATCAAGCAGCACTGTGAATTCCAAGGCTGTTTATTTTTAAATCCCTTGAAAGGAAAAATGACAATAGTTCAGAAACTGGCCACACTGTCTGGAGGTCATCAAGGAAGCCGGTGGATGCCATGGTGATCAAGAAGCAGCTTGGAAAGGAGGAGGGAGACCCAGGGTGGCCTGGGTGGGGTGTGCTGGACCCAGGGAGGCCCGCTGGGATGGGCGTGGGGAGGATTCTCACCAGTTTCAGCAGGTTGGCATGGCTGCCAGACAGGGAGTTCTGCCCCCTCAGGAGCTCTGAATCTGACAAGTGGAGCCCCAGGATCACTCGGCCACAGCCCAGAAGAGATTTCGTGTTCTAGCATGGTGGACGGCTGGGGTGCGGGTGGTGCCCGATACTAAGAAAGTCAACAGCACCTGGACTTTGTGTGGAGCACAGTGAGGAGCTGACAAAAGCTTTCATCCAGGAAGAGGCAGGACAAGATTTCTTTTTTTCAGGGCCTCACGCTCGCTAAAGGAGCGCTCTGCCACTGAGCTACACTTCCAGTCTCAAGCAGGGAAATACTTAGTGAGAAAATATGTGATTAAAAAAATTACTACCAGGCATGGTGGTGCACGCCTGTAGTCTCAGTGGTTTCGGAGGCTGAGGAAGGAGGATAGCAAGTTCATAATCAGCCCCAGCAACTTAGCGAGGCCTTAAGCAACTCAGCGAGCCCTGTCTCCAATAAAATACGAAAAAGGGCTGGGGATGTGACTCAGTGTTTGAGTGCCCCTGGGGTCAATCCTCAATACTAAAAAAAGAAAAGCTAGTAATACTTCTACAATTCCTTTAAAGCAATCTATAATGTATTAATTATGTGCATCTACATTGATTATAGCAATATGCAAAACATGTTTCAGCCGGGCGTGGTGGCGTATGCCTGTAATCCAAGCGACTCGGGAGGCTGAGTCAGGAGGATTGCGAGTTCAAAGCCAGCCTCAGCAACTTATCGAGGCCCTAAGCAACTCAGTGAGACCCTGTCTCTAAATAAAATACAAAATAGGGCTGGGGATGTAGCTCAGTGGCCAAGTGTCCCTGAGTTCAATCTCCGGTTCCTAAAAAACAAACAAACAAGAAAACATGTTTCATTCTCTGGATAATAATTGGAACACGTAAAGATTCGGAGACACTTGGCAAACTTCACGCCCAGGTCCTCCACACTCCTGGGTCTCAGGACACACAGATCAGGCAGAGCTGGTCCAGTTAGCATTAATGCTAGATTGTTCCTGATGGCAATTAATAAGTTCAGCCTCTCCCCATAGGTTGGTAAGATCATGTCCCCAGCATGGGGAAGCTTGCCTTCCCATTTACAAGTAAAGGACACACTTCCAAGTTGACAGCTATTACTCCTAACCACTGAAATAGATGCAAAACATAAAGGGGAAAGAAAGGTCTGTTTTGTGTGTCCTCGCTTCTCTGGTATCAGGACAGTGTGTGAAATGTGGTAAACATTCAAAATGAATTTGCTGAATGAATTTTGCATTCCCCTTTTACATGTGAGGATGGGAGGGCTGGGAGATGCTAGGTTGCTAGGTCACCACCCGTCCAAACTCAGAGCTGCCACACTTTGCTTTCTCACTGGCTCCTATATAGTCTGAAGTTTTATAAGGATCACATTGCTGGTCAAGTTCATGGCTATTAAGTAAATAGCTATTGAGAGATTAATCGACACCCTGTAAAAGGCCTGCCTTTGCTCTGCATCATCTCAAGAACCTAAAACGATGCAGAGCTGGGCCCAGAGGGGTGGTCGTGTTTCAACTCGCTGTGTCTCACGCAGACGTTACACTGAGAAACTCGCACCTGGCATCAGTGAAACCTGGCGCAGAACTGGGAGGAATTACCATAGGATTTCCTAAGCTTATTAGCAGTAAAGAGCGTTTTCATTAAAACAGATCGTCTGGTTTTACGGGTCTCTCTCCTCTGTAGGAATTTGGTGGGGAGGGCTCCTGCTTTCACAGGCCACCTGGCTCTCTTCCTTCTTACCTTACCTGCTTGGAATATTGGCCAAGAAAGCCTGGTCCAGATTCCAGCCCCTTCACTACACCCAGCTCTGCGCTGGGCACAAACTCCCTTATAAATAACTTACTCCATGGTCTCCAAAAGAAACTTGGAAAAATAAGATGTCTGTGTCTGCAGGCAGGGTCCTGAAGCAGTTAGCCCTCTCTCCATGACTTTCACCCCTGCAGCCAATCAACTGAGGGCAGGAAACACTCAGGGAAAAAATTTTGTGGAATCAACTCATGAGGACTTTCTCTCCCTGCCATAATTCCCCAAGCAACACCGTACTGCAACTCTGCCTGGCATCCCATCCTGTCCTGTCCCGCCTTGCTGCCAGTCAAGGGCAAGGCAGACAGGGCAGGAAACTGAGGTGTGGACATGCAGGTCCTACCCTGCGGGCCAGGCAGATCTTGCGTGGGCACAGATTCTGATGGTCTTGGCAGCACCTCTGCAACATGTCTGCAGCCCCGTCATCCCCAAGCCAGCTTCCTGGTGGGAGCTGCCCAGTCATGGTGTCTGGATGCTCTGCCTCCTCATCAATCATCCACCACCTGCAGGGCACTGGCTCTAGACCTTTGGTGGATCATCACTCAGAGAGCCTAATGAACACTTTGGAACTCTCTTCCCAGAGAAACACACATGCAATCGCCAAAGACCATGAACAGTTTTTTTCCCATTATTGGCAATTGAACCCTTGAGCGCTCTACCACTGAGCTGCATTCTCAGCCCTTTTTATTTTTTATTTTGAGATAGGGATAGGGTCTCACTCAATAGCCCAGGCGGACAACCCTTTGAACTTGCGACCCTCTTGCCTCAGCCTCCTGAGTAGCTGGGGTCACTGGCCCGCACCACTGCACCAAACCTGAAAATCCTTTTTTCAGAAGTAACTTGTGTGAGACCAAAGGGTATAATAACCATACGAGGCTGAACCACGGTTGAATTTTGATTCCAAAATCCAGCTACAGAACACATTTTAGGGACCGCCAGAGAAATCTGAACATGGCAGATGTGTTCAATTTCATTATAGACCTCTTAGGTGACATTACATTAACTTTTTTTTTTTCCCTTTTTTTTATTTACTTATTGATTCATTGAACACAAATGGAGTACAGCTATTGTTTCACTGCTTGTACACAAAGTAGAGTCACACCATCTGTGCGTTCATGCATGTACACAGGGCAATGATGTCTGTCACACATTCTGTTATTTTTACCCCCCACCCCTACATTAACTTTCTAAGATGTGATAATAGTGTTTGCTTATGGAGGAGAATATCCTTTTATTTTTTATTTTTTAGGTAATGGGGATTGAAACCAGGGGTGCTCTACCACTGAGATACATCTCTAGTCCTTTTTAAAAATTTTAATTTTGAGACAATCTCACTAAATTTATGAGGCTGACCTTGAACTTGCCATCCTACCTGACTCAACCTCCAGAGCTGCTGGGGTTACAGGCCTGTACCACCACACCGGACGAGAATACCCTAACTTTTAACAGTTGCCTAAGTATTTAGGAATAAAGTAAGATGAAGCCCTCAGCATGTTTCAAGTGGTTCAGAATAGAAAGATGTAAAATAGAACCATATGAAATTAACCAATATTTTACCATTCTTAAAACAGGTACTGCAGGGCTGGGGATATAGCTCAGTTGGTAGGGTGCCTGCCTTGCAAGCACAAGGCCCTGGGTTTAATCCCCAGCACCACAAACAAACAAACAAACAAACAAACAAAAAACAGGTACTGCATTTGACCTAACCCAATTTACAAAAGAAATGTTGCAAACTATTAAAGACAGTTTAATCTAGGTGGTGGTATATGGATATTGATTGAAAAGTTATTTTAATTTTTATGTATATTGGAAAGTTTTCATAATAAATTTTCATAAGGGCATCAGGGCAAAAAAGTTTATGTTTGTGGGCTGGGGATATAGCACAGTTGGTAGAGTGCTTGCCTTGCAAGCATAAGGCCCTGGGTTCAATCCCCAGCACCACAAAAAAAAAAGAAAAGAAAAGAAAAAAAATTTATGTTTGTGATATCTCTTAAACCTACCCCTATGTTGGTATCTTTTTGCCATGTAACAAATTGTCCCAAAATTTAGTGACTTAAAGTAATGAACATTTCTGGAAAAATCCCCGAAAGAATTGAAAGTAGAGACTCAAGTAGACGTTCCTACAGCCACGTTCACAGCTGCCATGGTTCAGCTGCCCAAAGGGGAAGCCACCCTCATGTCGACAGAAAGAATGACTGGCAAAATGTGGTGTGTACATCAAAGGGAGCATAAGTCAGCTTTAAAAAGGGATGGAAGCCAGGCACAGTGGCACACACCTGTGATCCCAGCAGCTCAGGAGGCTGAGGTCAGAGTTGCAAGGCTCTAAGCAACTTAGTGAGATCCTGTCTCAAAATAAAAACTGAGGGCTGGACTTGTGGCTCAGTGGTAGAGCGCTTGCCTAGCATGTGTGAGGCACTGGGCTTGATTCTCAGCACTGCATATAAATAAATGAATAAAATAAAGGTCCATCAACATTAAAAAAATATTTAAAAAATAAAAAATAAAAGTTAAACTGGACTGAGGATGCGGCTCAGTGGTTAAGCACCCCTGGGATCAATCCCTGGTACCCAACCTCCAGCCCAAAAAAAAGGTGATAGAATTCTGACCTGTGCTACAGCATGGATAGACCCTGAAGATGAGCCAAATCACCAGAGACAGCTACTGCATGATCCCATTCACGGCAGGCACCCAGAGCAGCCCAGCTCAGAGGCAGAGTAGCACTTGTCAGAAGCCAGGGAAGAGAAGGGCAGGAGTTACTGCCCAATGGGTTCAGAATTCCAGTTTGGAAAGACAAGAGAGCTCTGGAGAGGGACAGTGGTGACGCCTGCACAGCAATGTGTGTGTGTAATTAACACCCCTGAACTGTGCCCTGGGATCAGAGGGCCAGTCCAGAGTCCTCCATTCATTTCACAGTGACACCACATCCTACTCTCTAGGGTCAAGTCGCTAGTCCACTCAAGGGGAGCAATTACATAAGGGCATAAAGGCAGAAGTGTGACCATGGGAGCCTCTCTGACACCCCTGCCATGCTTTGCCTCCAAACCCTGATGAGTCACCTCCCTATCACAAGCAAACCCCGTCCATGGTCCTCAGAAGTGGCATCCCATATGGGAGAGGTTCAAAATCCTGCATTCCATCATTAAACCAGATGTGCACCAGGTCCCGGGCTCCTCACACATGCTTCCTCTCCATCTAGGGACCTGCAGAGCTAGACGCCGAATCTGCCCTCCCCAGCACACACGCTAACACTTGGACAGGAAGACGCTGCAGATACTCCTCTTCAAAAACTTGGGAAACAGGTACAAACGAGTCACATGGAGGTTCACAGGAATCCTGAAATCCAGCCAAACAAATGTGGGAAATTGAAGATAAGGTTACCAGGGCTGGAAATCCCTCCTATGGTTCCTGGCATTGCCCTCTGGGCTCTTGGTTCTGTGCCTCCCTCCTTTATTAAAGGTGTCCTCTCTTTAATAAAGACCTCTTTATTAAAGAGAGGACACCTTGCAGGCCAGTAGTTTCCTTGGCCTTCTTTCTGCCAGTAGAATTCCGGGGGCTCATAGTTTTTCTCCAGTTTGTACCGTCTCTGTCACTTTCTCACCAACTTGGCAGTGTTTTGCCAATACCACTTCCACAAACACTCCATGGGCCTCCCATCAATCTCAGTAGCTTTCACTCTATTAGATAAAAGCCATATTCACAAGGGTCTATAAGATAAGCCCTTCTCAGTGGGCTCCTGAAAAGGACGATGCCCAAAGCTTCCAAGGGGCCCTGTTATTTGTGAGAATCTGTGAAAGATGCCTTTTTTTCTTTTTTTTTAAAGGGCCCTTTGTGTGTCTAAATAATATTATTGTTGCTGAAAGTTTGGTCCTTGTTCCCAGTGTCAATCCAATAAAAAGGACATGGTTTTGAGAAAAAGGAAAAAGAAGGCTTATAGGGACAGGGAATTCCTGTCCCAAAGGCTGTGATTCTGCCCATCAGCAGGAACAGGGGACTTTTTAGAGGGTTGACTCAAAGGTTATATTCCACATGTTCTCTGTCTGGAGTTGTAATTCACTTGTTGATTAGGGAGATAGTCATTTCTGAGATCTTCTGGTGCTACCCCCAAAGCCTGGATTACTTTGTTCCTGTGGTGGTTGTGGACTCAGGGACAGATCGGTCTGCCTCGGATGAGGAGAAGGTAACCCTGTTTCCCCTGAGATTGGGGTCAGGGAAAAAGATTAGGGAGGAGCAGGGAGAGAGGGAGAGAAAGAAACATGTCTATTTTAAAAAGAAATCTCAGTGGGCTACATTCAAAAGCATAAAGTGGGGGCTAGGTTTGTGGCTCAGTGGCAGAGCACTCACCTAACATGTGTGAGGCACTGGGTTTGATTCTCAGTACCACACATAAATAAATGAATAAGATAAAGGTCCATCAACAAAAAATGTTTAAAAAAGCATAAAGTGGACCACTGTTACACTGTGATAATAATATTCTGAGGTACCATTCTTGGTCTTTCTGGGGTTTTAAAAGCCTCACAGACTGGATTTGTGTGCTCAGTGTACTTGCTTAGCATGCATGAGACCTTGGGTTTAATCTTCAACACTGAAAAAAAAAATTAGATGGTATTGTGGGTTAGATATGAGGTGTTCCCCAAAAGCTCATGTGTGAAACATTGCAAGATTTAGAGGTTAAGTGACTGGGTTATGAGAACCTTCACCTACTCAGTGTGTTAATCCACTGATAAGGATTAATTGGGTGGTAACTGTAGGCCAGTGGGGTGTGGCTGGAGGAGGTGGGTCAGTGGGGAGCATGCCTTTGGCTCTCGCTGCTTCCTGGTTCCTTGTCCTGAGCTGCTTTCCTCCACCACACCTTCCACCATGATGTTCTACCTCACCTTGGGCCCAGAGCAATGGAGTTGGCTATGTATGGACAGACAGCCACGAAACCATGAGCCCCCAAATTAACTTTCCTCCTCTAAATTGTTCTGGTCAGGTCTTTTGGTCACAGCAGCAAAAAATCTGACTAAAACAAATAGATATTAAATACACTGATGTGCCTTGGATTTGAACTTGTCTCAGAAACTGTATCTTAATTTCAGCATCAGAATTTTTAAAACCAAGACCAAAACATTCTGGCTTCTTTTTCATTTAACAATGTCTCCTTTGATTTCTTTCTCTTCTTGCCCTTCACCGTAAGCAGCAAGAGTAAAAGTCGTATCTCCCTGAAGATAGGGCCCAGGCCTGTCGGCAGAGCAGCTGCCTGCCACAGCCGCCCCCGGGCCCTGCCACCACTCTCCAGGTGAGGGGGTTGCAGACGTCCCAGGCCTTGTCCCTGATGCTGATCCAATAAGGAGGACACAGTTTTGAGAAAAAGGAAAAAGAAGGTTTACTGCTTTGCTTGCAGAAACACAGGAACTCCTGTCCTGGAGGCTGAGATTCTGTCCATCAATAGGAACAGGGGGCTTTTTAGAGGATTGACTCAAGGGCTGCATTCCACGAGGTCCCTGTCTGAAGTTGTACACTTGTCCGTTTGGGAGAGAGCCATTTCTGAGATCTTCAGGTGCCATCCCCACGGTCTGGATTACTTTGCTCCTATGGGGGGTGTATACTCAGGGACAGATAAGTCTGCCTTGCATGGGGAGAAAGGTAATCCTGTTTCCCTTGAGACTGGGGTGCAGGGTGAGATTAGGGAGGAGCAGGGAGAGAGGAAGAGAAAGAAACATGTCTATTTTAAGAATAAGTTGCAGTGGCAGAGCAGCAAGGGCTGCATTGAAAGCTTAAAGTGGACACTGTCACAGTGGATCTCAAGGTTTGAGGGGCCTGGACCCCTGTATTACACTCTTGAAAACTACCCAAGACCCCGAAGAGCTCTGTTTGTGTGGGTTATATCTATCAATACATACTGTTTAGAGAATAAATAGAGGAAATGTTAAAAGATATTAATCATTTGGGGAAAAAAAAAAAGAAAGAAACATTTTGGAGGGAAGCCAGGAGTTGAGAGCAGATTTTTTTTTTTTTTTTGGAACGGGCGATTGAACTCAGGGGCACTCAACCACTGAGCCACATCCCCAGCCCTATTTTGTATTTTATTTAGAGACAGGGTCTCACTGAGTTGCTTAGGGCCTTGACCTTGCTGAGGCTGGCTTTGAATTCGTGATCCTCCTGCCTTAGCCTCCCAAATGCTGGGATTACAGGCATGCGCCACCACGCCCAGCAAGAGCAGACTTTACCCTCATGGGAGCCTTGTCTTCCACAGCACTGGCACCCAGTGTTTTCTCTCCTCACCCTGAGTTTAGTGATCAGCGGGAGCCCTCCAGCCGATCGCCAGGCTGGCTTGTCAGGGACTGCACGTGGGCAGGCTCCTCAGGGATACCAACAGCCCCAGGAAATTGTGACCTTTGTTCCTGGGATTTACCAGATGGAAAAGCAGCTCTGACTAGGTGGCTGGGGCCAGCTGTGCACCATCCAGCCCACTGCTGTGAGTGGTGTCCCTGGGCTGGGAACACCCAGGTTCCGGGTAAGTGGTCTTGCACATTCCCCTTCTGTACAAATCCCTCCTAACTCAGCTTCTAGCAAGATGGGCTTTGTGATGGAGTCCTCTGTCTTTCCTCGATCTTTTTGAGTAAAACTGCCTTCCCTGCCTCTACAGCCGGTCTCTGGACTCCATGGGCCTGTGCAGTCCCACCACAAGTAGTGGACTTGGGCATGAGTGTGTGGAGGACCCGTGGCCCTGCAGCCCTGCGCTACAGACGCCTGAGGAGGAAGGCAAACCGCATCAGCAGCTCTGTGCAAATACCTCTGAGCTCACAGACCTCCAAGAAGGGTCCAGCACCCGTCCAGCCCTCTCCTCAGAGTTCTGGCCTCTTGACCATAGTTCTTGGGCCTGGCCCTCACACACCAGCTCCCAGTCCTCCAGTGCCTGCATGTGAGAGTGCACACACACTCACGGCCTTCCCTCCCAGCCCTCCCGGAGGAGCTGCCTCCTCCTTCCACCTGCCCAGGCCCAGGAGTCCCCAGCACCAGCTTCAGGTCACTATTCTCCAGGCTCCACCTGTTGCTGTTTTCTGTAGGGATGTGCAATGTCGTGACTGGAGAGCTGGGGTCAGGAGTAGCTCCACTCAGGTGCACATTCCCTGTCTCACCAGTTGTGCCCTCATCTTTCACTGGAATAAAAGATTCCTCAGCAGCATATGTTTCTTGGAGCAGAACAATACAGACATGAACAAGCTGAGTCTCCCCTACTGCCCATTCCCCAGGGGTCCCCCGACCTTTCAATTCACCTGTATACATATGTGTGTAAAAATCTCTCTTCATTTCCCTCTTTCTCACAAAGGAGGTACGCACAACACATGTTATACATAAGTTCCGGAACTTCATTTTTTTTTTTTTTTTTTCGGAACTTCATTTTTAAATTTGGTACCGGGAATTGAATCCAGAGTTGCTTAACCACTGAGCCACATCCCCAGCCCTTTTTTAAAAAAATATTTTATTCCTAGCCAGGCACGGTGCCACACGCCTGTAATCCCAGCACTTGGGAGGCTGAGGCAGGAGGATTGCGAGTTCAAAGCCAGCCTCAGCAACTTAGCGAGGCCCTAAGCAACTCAGTGACACCCTGTCTCTAAATAAAATACAAAATAGGGCTGGGGATCTGGCTCACTGGCCGAGTGCCCCTGGGTTCAATTCCCAGTACCAAAAAAAAAAAAAATTTATTCCTAGACTGGGTCGCTGAATCACTTAGGGCCTTGCTAAGTTGCCGAGGCTGGCCTGGAACTTGTGATCCTCCTGCCTCAGCCTCCATAACCACGGGGATTGCCGGGTGTGCCACCATAACCAGCTCCTTTTTTTTTTAAGCATCATGGATGTTCTTTGTATAGATCTACTGCACTTACTTTCCATTTTTTTGCCAACAAAATTAATATTGTTTATTTGAACAGTTTAATTAAATAAGGCCACAAGGCTAACAAACTCAGGACAAGTCCATGTGAACTAGTCCCAGAGTCCCTAATCAGGGCAAGATGTCTAGTTAACAACTGGACCAGAAACTTCAACATTTGAACTGACTTTTTACTGTAAACATTTTAAAAATACAAAGAAAAACTCTAATTCAGAAAAAAAAAAAAAAACACACTCAAACTAAAAACGTAATATTTACACGGTCCAGAGACCCAGAGAGGAAAAAAAGTCAGTCTACACTGAAGTTTGCTGAGAGGACAAGCTCACACTAACCCTGGTCAGCTCAAAGGCCAGTCCTCTGTGCTGTGGCCTCCTCTGCCAGCTTCCTGTGTTCCGGCCTTCTTTGTTCTGTCTCCTTGCCTCCCCAGCATCTGAGAAGGGTAAGTAGGCCAAATAGATAAGGTTCTTTAAAAGCAGTGCAGAATTCCTGCCTGGCCCCAGAGAAAACCATACTCGGTAGCAGGCGGATCTTCGCCTTCCCGAGGGATTCCTTTGCCTGGAACTGGGTGGAGGGCTACAGGTGCAATTTGCCCTATTCAAGGGACAAGAAGGCCACCCAGGAAGTGGCATGCCATTTCCTTCCTCATGGTCAGAGTTCTGCAGAAACCCCAAACAAAGCCAGCTAAGACTTCCCACTGAGCGCTTTCAGTTCACATTGTTGGGTACACTGGGGACCCATGGCTGTGTCCTTCATGGTGTTTGTGTTCTGAGTGTTACTTGGAAAGAGATTTCCTGATTCTATATTTAAAAAGCAGTTCTCCTTTGTTTATTTCTTATGCTTTCACATAGCTTAGCTCCTCAGCCAAGTTCATCTGGAATTTATTCCGAGGTCTTTTCCCAAATCTGTAGGTCAAGAAGGCCCTCTGGTTGCATTTCTCCATTTGTTGGAATGCCCCCTGTAGCAGCAGGACAGTCTTCCACCCCCATGGCGGTTTCTGGGTTATATTCCATCCTGTTGATTTGTTCCACTGATTTTGGGTCGGCACCACATTGCTTTCATAGCTTCAGGGTACATTATGATATCTGGAAGGACATCATTCTCTCATTTTTCTTATTTACCCAACTTTTGGGGCGCTTGTCATCCTTCATTAGCTTCACAGCCTCGAGCAGTTACACAAGTCTGCATAACTGTTTTGTCACATGAGAAGGTCATTGCATGTCGGCATGCAAGTGTCCACCCCGGAAGCAGGCTTCCAGGTCTGTCAGGCAGAGGGAAATTAGTGCAGGCAATTGCAGCTCTGCAGATGGAAGGGCTGAGAAGCCAAAGAGAGCTGCTCCAGGGGCTCAGTAGAAGGAGGTCCTGTCGCTAGAGTCAGGGAGGGGCATCTGGTGGGATGGCTGCCTGGTGGGAGGGCCTGTGGGCAGACTATGGGCCACGTAGGAGACAGACATGCAGGAAGCAGAACGAGCCTCCTGGCTTCCCTCCTATACCACCCTCTCTGGGGTTTCGCTCAGCTTCCCGCTTGTTCTAGAAGCCAGAGAGCAAGGGAACCTAGGAGGCACAGTCCTCTGAGAGATGGCGCAGGGGTTAGGGAAGGCAGGGAACTCACCTGAGGGGAAAAGCTCTGGAGGCCATGGGGTAACTCAGTGCAGTGCCCAGCAAGCAGCAGACCTGCTGGCCCTGGGTTCAGGCCCAGCTCCAGAAAAAAAAAAAGCAGTTAAAAAGGCAGTTGTCAGCCTGGCATGATGGTGCACACCTGCAATCCCAGCAACTCAGGGAGGCTGAGGCAGAAGGATCACAAGTTCAAGACCAGCCTGGACAACTCAGTGAGACCTATTCCCACCCACTCATGTCAAATCGTGTAAAGATCTGGGAATGTAGCTTAGTGGCAGAACGCCCCTGGGCTCAATCCCTAGTACCTAAATAAATCAATAAAAAGGCGGTTAAAGAACAAATTTGAAAATTTTAATTTAAAAAAAGACAGTTAAAAACAGCCACGTGCCATATATGTGTGGCCCGAGGGAAACTGCAAACCTCAGTCTGCCTCAGTTCACCCCTGGAAGCTGAGGGTAAATAACACTCTCGCTATTTCACCAGGCTATTGTGAGGATCAATGCACTAAGGCATGGTAGACACCTCCTCAGCATTTGGAGGTATGAGTTATTGTTACTGCTTCTGTAAAATGGTGGCAACATCCAGCCCACAAGTTACGGTCAACAGGACAGTGACGATGACTGTGCACTGTGGGCTGGGTGCTGTGCACACAGGGCGGGGACCTGGCCACTGCTCGCTCCTCCTGGCCCCTAGGCCCTTCCCTGAGTGTGCTCAACACTGTCTGGAGCCAATGAGCAGGATAGCCCTGGCTGGGAGGAGCAGCCTTGGGAGACTTGGAGCAGACATGGGCGGGACCCTCCTGTGCTGGAGGAGCAGCCCTGCAGATGCTAAAGGACTAGGGCTTCAGGACTCCAGGAAGCGCACAGCCCTGCACCAACCAGCGTGTCCACCCGCTGGGGATGCTTTTGGACTGGATCTGAGTTCTTTCCAGGGGGTTTTCTCCGCTCCCCTGTACCCCTCCTGGTTCAGCCTGATTTTTGGACTCCTGCTGCCAGGCACAGGCTTCTATGTTGCTTCCTACTGTGAGCATGCAAGAGCCACGGCCCCCCATGCGGAGCACTTTACACCTGCAGGCATTGCCCCATCCGCCCTCAGAGTTCCTCTGTGCAGACAGGGCAAGCTCCCAGTCTGCGGAATAGCAGTGGGAGCCAAGCAGGGCCACCCAAAGGTTCTCAGGAGTAGGTCATCCAGCCAGGATTTGGGGCAAGGTCATTGTAGTCTAGCTCAGGACCCCTCCTACAAACCCCCAGGCTGCCTCCCACAAGACCCTGGGGTTAACACACACACACACACACCTGTGCCCCAGACCCCAAACACACACAATGGATCCAAACCCCTGTCAGGGAGAGCTCATGCCTTATTGATTCTCTACAACAGATAAAGTGCCTGGCACTTTACCAAATAGGTGATTGTGGAATTGAGTTGATCTTGACTCTGGACCTGGGCTTCCTCAGAGGAAGAGGGGATACAAAGATGAGGACCAAAGCCAGAGCCTGAGTCTACATCCAGGTTCACTGAACTCTGACAACATTCTTGCCCTGGTGGCTCCCTCTACCCAGATCCTTCTCAGAGCACCCACAGAGCAGAGGGGCCAGGCCACCGGGAGAGGACATGGAACCCAGGAAACAGATCTGCCCACCGGGCTTGACCCTGGGGCACGATTCGTCTTCTCTGGGTGGGTCCGTGCAGGCAGAAGCTTGTGCAAGGCTCCAGGTTAATCACTGACTGCCACAGCACCCACTCAGGCCTGGCATCCACACCATCCTGGAGAGGAGCCCAAGCACAGGCCCTTGCTTGTGTGGGCGTGGAACACTGGTCAGAAGCAGGGACACCAGAACTGGGGAGCCTGAGCTGATGAGCAGGCCAGCCTGGGGCGCTGCCATGGCTGCGCTTCTCTGTAAGTGTATCTGGTCGGCCCTCAGCAGCAAGGCAGGGTACCACCTCTGCCCCGGCTCTGCTCACAGGCCTCAGGGCAGACCTGTTCCCTAGTGTGTGGAGTCTGCTGGGCTCGTTTGACTGAGCTTCACATCTCTGCTCCTTCCTGTCCTGAAACAGAAGGTCACTGAGCCTGTCTGCGTAAGGTTCCCAGCACCGGGTATAGGCAGGTCCTGAACCACTGCCAAGCCCTGCAGGCTGTCCCCCTCTGCCCTCTGCCCATGGGGGTCCCAGTGCCTGAGAGTCAGCAGGAAAGCCGGGCCATGAACTTGACCCCTGTGCAGCAGCTGGGAAAATGGAGCATCAAAGGCTCTTTCTGGTCCCTGAGGCCCCGTTGCTGCTCTGGTTGCCTCCAACTCGATTCCTCCTCCTTAACTCTAGATTCTAAGAACAGCCAGGCCTGCCCTGCCCCAGGGCCTTGGTACCACTCCACCCAGATCCCTCTGTTCCCTTCCCACGTCCGTGGACCCTGTTCTGACGTCATTTTCTCACTGTGGCCTCCCCGGCTGCCTTTTCTACCGCCGCCAGCCTCTCTGTACCATTCCTAGCCTCACTTCTCCTTTACTTCTGTCAACATCTCACTTTCTTGTCAAGGGCAGGCCTCCCTGTCCAGTGTCTTTATCTGCCAGCTGGCTGCTGTCCCACCAGCTGTAATGGTGCCCGATAGCGTGCTCGTGGTACCAGTCAGATGCACGATGGCCCAAGGCTGGGCCGTGAGCTGATGGGTTTCTTGTGGGTAACACCAGTGGCCACCTGGCTGGGGTTGACACACTCCCTCCTGAGCTGACTTGGATCATCTGCGTGTCTAGGAGGCATGTGAGCCGCTTCCCAGCAGCAGCAACCGATGAGTGCAGGCTGTATCTTCTCTCCACCCGGAGGCCCGGCAGAGTCCAGGGGAGGGCAGGAAGCAGCTGCCGTGGTGACTAATCGGGATCTCCGGCCATTTTCCCCTCGTGCCAATCCTTACAGACCTAGTTAAGCATGGGGCATAGCTCTTGAGCCTCACATGGTCTCCTGGCCTGGCCTGGCCCTAAGCGACCACAAGGTGCTCTCAAAAAAATGCCCCCCTGGGCTACAGTGGTGACCCTGAGGCCTGGGGGAGCAGAGATGTGCTGAACTTTTCACAGAAATCTTACAAAACCAGACTTGATTCTGCTGTTGCTCCACCAGCACTGACCCGGCCCTGAGCTGGTCTGGAGCAGAGCTGTGCAGGACAGGGCAGGCCTGGCAGCTCCTCCGTGACCTTGCAGGATTTACCAAATTGCAATATTTAAGAACACGGTGGGTAGGGGGTGCAGGGCTGTAATTCCAGCAACGTGGAGACTGAGGCAGGAAGACCTCACGTTCAAGGCCAGACTGGACAACTGTCTCAAAATAAGTTTAAAAAGAGATGGGGGTGTAGCTCAGTGGTGGAGCACGTGCCGGGTGTGTAGGACCTGGGAACAATCCCCAGCACCCGCAGAAAAAACAAAACGGTGCATCTGGGAAGATGTGTGTGTTTCCAGACGTCAGGAGGGGAGACGGGCCACGAGTGTGGACCAGGGACCTGGGGGACATGTCTACATGGAAACGAAGTCAGGAGGCAGCAGGTGAACATGAGGCACTGAGCTGGGGTTGACGTAGGACGCAGATATGATTAGTGTATTGTGCGTTTGGAAAGATTTTTAAAAATACATGGACGGCTTTGAACATTCCATTCTCGGGTGTAAACCCCCTAAGTCTTCCTTAGTCAGAGACCAAAAGGGAGTGGGAACGAGCAGTGGGGGGCTGACAATCCTTTGGAGACTCTGCTGGAGCCATATTTATACACAAATAACTGAGCAGGAAGGGTGGGGTAGGGGGGACCCAAAGCCCATTTTTTGCCTGAAATTTTGAATTCCCTGGAGAATGGGCAGAAAGATAAACAGTTTAAAATAAGCAAATGAGCCACATGAGCTGCAAGGATCTTTTTTCCTCTTGACAAGAATAGGAAGTCCATGCAGCCTCCCTGAGTTCCCCAGGGCTCTGCTCTGAAGTCCTGGGTAGTGTGGAGGAGGCTGGGTGAGGAGCTGTTCTGTCTTTAACCTCTCTGTGCGAGTTTATTTTATCCATATTGCACTGTGGAACCCCAAAACTGAGGAACAGTCTCTCTGCCAAGAGTGGCCTACAGCCTATGCAGCGTCTGTGAGGATCCAACAGGTCCATGGGGGACTGACTCTAGAGAGCCCCACTGCTCACACTCAGCCCCCACAGTGCCCCCATGTTGCTGGGCCTTTAGAACATCAGCTTGAGACAGGGATTTAGGATAAAGAGTAGAGATATTGGGTCTTAAAGGGAGGACCCACAAGCCATTGGGATGCAGAAAGTACAGTCATAACTCTTGAGTGACATGCATGCCCTTGGCCTATGCCCTTGCAAGTGTGGGAAATAGAGTACAGGGAACACTGCCGGACATAGTGCGTCTTCACCTTGGCTCCAGTCCTGACCCTAATAAAGGCCCTCTGTGGATATTAGAGCCCCAGCCCCAGGAGGGCTGCTCACTCTAGTGACAGCCCACATTCTCCCTTGAATGCGTATGTACTCCCTAAACAAACCTCTGTCCATGCCTTTGTCTGGTGCATGCTGAAATTCATTTCAGAAGGTGGGCCAAGAACCCCACTGGTCCTGACTCAAGTTACCCCCTTCTCTCTGGGAAACTTTCGGACCCTTCTCCAGAGACAGCTCTTCTCCTGAGACATTGATCGATGTGTATTGCGAAAATATCCCTGTGATAGAAAATTGGCAAAAACAAAGATGCAAAGAGGCCAACAATAATGAGCCAGTTTATTGCTTTATTATCCTCAACCATACCCATTAAGGAAGTGGGAATTCTCAGAGACGGGGACTGAGGGTGCAGCTCGGTGGTAGAGTGTTCCTCATGGACTCGAGGCCCCAGGTTGATCCCCAACCCCTGAGAGACAAAAAGACAGAGACAGAGATGGGGTAGGTTCACAGACCACCATTGTGCAAAGCAGAAAGGGGCAGCATTGTGAGGCATGCTCAAGGGGAGAAGGAGCTCTGTGAGACAGGCAGGCTCCCAGGTCTCCAACTAACCTCAAAGGGCTTCAGGACAATGCCAATGAGCTGAAGGAATTGAAGGAATTGAATCAGTTGGTTCATTTAACAAACATAAGACCACGTGCCAAGAAAGGTGCCAGGTACTTGGGAAGCGAATCTCCACCCTGGTGAGCACTGGGGAGGGACACTAAACAAAATACAGAGAAGAACTGAGTTCCATGTTGGTGGGGAGGTGAAATGGTACCGCACTGTGGAAAACAGCACAGCGAATCCTCAAAAGATCAGACACACAACCATCATTTGATCCAGCAATTCTACCTGTGAGTACGAACGGTGAAGATTTGAAAGCAGAAGAACTTGAAAACACATTTGTCCATCCATGTTCATAGTAGCATAGTCACAACAGCAAAATGTGGAAGCCACTCAAGTGTCAATTGACAGACGGGACAGATGAAATCACACACACACACACACACACACACCCCAAAATACCATTCAATTTTCATGATACTAGCAGATGCTACAGTGTGGATCACACACCTGAAGACTTTATGCTAATGAAATGGACACTCTAGCACAAATATTGGCCCAGCGCTGTGGTGCACACCTGTAATTCCAGTGGCTCAGGAGGCTGAGGCAGGAGGATTGCAAGTTCGAAGCCAGCCTCAGCAATTTAGTGAGGCCCTAAGCAACTTAGCAAGACCCTGTCTCTAAATAAAATTTGAAAAAGGGCTGGGGATGTGGCCTAGTGGTTAAGTGCCCTGGGTTCAATGCCCAGTACCAAAAAGAAAAAAAAGAGAGGGACAAATATTGTGTGACCCCACTGTTTGGAGGCCTCTAGTGTAGTCACATTTGTAGAGACCAAAAGGAATGCCGGGGGGTTGGCTGGAGGGAGGGCGATGGCAAACGAGGGTTCGTGGGCAGAGCTCCAGCTGGTGAAGAGGCAACAGTTCTGGAAACCAGGATGGGGATGGCTGCCCGACAACCCATCTGTTCTTTGAACAGGGTGAGACGGTAAATTTCATGTCATGTATGTTTTTCCACAATAAAAATGAGTGAATAAACATGGGAAGAAAGTCGGCTAGATGGTGTGGATGCTATGGAGAAAATGAGTCAGGGTGAGGTGTCAGCTGGGTGTCACAGGGAGTCCCACGGAGAGCTCTCATGGTGGGGGGTCAAGCAGATACCCGGGAGGGCAGTCCCCACACAGAGGCAGGTGCAAAGTCCAAGGCAGGAACAGCAGCCAGGCCACCATGAAGTCAGTCACAAGGACCCGCTGGTTTAACTTGGTGCCTCTGGTCCATTCTGGTTGTAAAGGACCCTGCCTGAGTGGACCTGGGAAAGCCCTCCCAGCCTGGGGAAAGGCCGCGTAGAAGGGCTGATCTGGGTGAAAGTGGGAAGAGAGTCTGGCTTTGTCACAGTGGGCAGAGTTAGCTTCTTTCAGGGGCGTGACCTGCCAGGCCACAAGGGCTGCATGTGACCATAGCTTCATTTTTCTGGAAACAGTCCTGCTGGGACAGAAACTGAGAATTTTTTCTCCATGACCTCGGGGTGAGCTGTGTGCTATGACAACACTGGGTTTTATTTCTCATTACACTGCACTCCTAGCTGCTGGTTTGGAAGAGGTCACTGTTATTAAACTTTTATAACTTTCGCCCCCAGAGAACCGAGGAGAAAGGTGAATCGAGAACTCCTCTGAGGCAGAATGTGCCAAACCCCAAGGTGCTTCCTCTTCATAAAACCTGCAGTCTCATGCCAGGGGCATTACAGATAAACAAAGCCAGGCGGCCAAGTGCAAATCATGCAATTATGAGCAGAGCTGTGAGATGGAGTCTTTCCTTAAGAGGCTTTAATTGCACCATATGAAAGATAGTGAAATGGAATCTTTCTTCTTGAAGCCTGGCCAGCCTGTGGCTAGTGCCCATGTAGCCGCAGCCAGTTCCAGGGCACCTCTGCCAAGCTGGGATGGCACAGAAGCAGTCAGCCCTCCAGGGTGGGCTTCCTCAGCCTCCGTCAGGGCCCCATCAGTCCCATTCACAGCTCTCATCCTGTTGTAGAGGAAAACGTGGTCAAGCTCCCAGGAAACCAGCTTTGAGTCTAAAGCCAAGGGACATTGTGCTATAGGCCATGGGTGCCTCTGGAGAGAACTTCTCTGGAAGGTTCTGCTAGGACTTGGTGTGTCTAAGCCACTGTGTTATGGAAAACAGCACAGGAGCTGGAGACAGGGAGTCCGAGGTGCGCGCCTGGGCGTTTTCAGCTTTATTGCTGCATCATTGACAAAATTGCATGTATTGAAGGTGTTGGTCATGATAGTTTGAAACAGGCATACGTGGTGAAGTGATGACCATGGTCAAGGCAATCTACCCATCTCCTCACACGTTACCTGTTATTGACCAAAGGGTTAGAACGTCAGAGGCATGCCTGTGGGTCCACCTCTGTGCAGGACGCCTGGTTTGTCTGCCCCACCCAGAGCCATGCCCCACCCTCTGTCCCTTGCTCTGTGCCCCAGGAGACACACCTGCTCATGGACTGCGACACCCTCCCTTACCATCTGGAGGCCCAAGAGGAGCTCTCCGCAGAGGGTCCCAGGGAGAGGAGAGGCTGGTAGGTCCCACGTGGCCTCTGCAGCCTCCCAGTCCTGCCTCCCCCTGGCAGACCCAGGCAGCTCCCCACAACACCGCAGCGGCCCAGCCCTCTCTTCTGCAGAGCTCCTGTATTGAGTTCTGCTGACATTACCAACTGCAGTGTGCCCCGGGTCTCCTGCCAGGAGCTGGACTGACACCGTTGCTAATGAGATGGCGACACTGGGCAGATCACCGGGGCCACACAGCCTTGATTTCCTCCCTGAGGAGGAGATGAAAATGATGTCTGTTCTCACACACTGCTCCTCGGGGTTTCATGGTGATTATAATGGATACCAAGCACTTTACAAACAGAAGGTTGTTTTTAAAAATGAATGTGTTTTCTGAGTTTCCCAATTCTAGGAATGACTAGAAATGACAGGGCGCTGCTATAGCGTGCAGGCACTTGGAGCTCATTTTCCACAGTGCACATGCGTTCATCCGTTTATTGTCCCCAGAGATATAAAAATTTATTTAGGAGCCAGGCGCCATGGCCCATGCCTATAATCCCAGCGACTCGGGAGGCTGAGACAGAAGGATCACGAGTTCAAAGTCAGCCTCAACAACCCAGCAAGGCCCTCAGCAACTCAGCAAGACCCTGTCTTTAAATAAAAATTTAAAAAGGGACTGGGGTGTGGCTCAGTGTAAAACACCCTTGGGGTCAATCCTGGTACCAAAAAAAAAAAAAAAAATGTATTTATTTAGGAAAGCAGATACTCATTCAAGGGAGAATGAGGGCCATCTTGAGAATGAGAGTGACCCTGCACATGGGTCTTTATTGAGCACCCAAAAGGCTGACTGGATTTCACTGTGATAAACAGACACAATAGGTGATCCAATAATACCTTAATCCTAAAATCTCTCTCAAATCAAGCAAGATAAAACAAAACCATTTTTAATATTTTGCACCCAGTGGAATAGTATTTACTAAAAACAAACAAAAAACAATAATCCCTCCCCCCAAGAAAAACAGTGTATTATTTCATTTTAGATAAATAAAAATAGTTCTCTCATCAGTACTGGCTATCAAGAGGTAACTGGTAGGCTGGGGATATAGCTCAGTTGGTAGTGTGTTTGCCTCACAAACACAAGGCTCTGGGTTCAATCCCCAGCACGGGTGTGACCCGGGTGCAGCTCGGAGGCACAGCATGCACTCAGCATTCAGGAGGCCAGTTCCATCTCCAGCACCAAAACAGAAAGGCAGGTGCAGATGCTCATTTTAATGCCAATTCCAACACATCCTTCAAACTCTTTATAAAATGTGTAAGTTGCTGTAAACTGTAATTGGAAACTGGGATATTAGTAAGCTTCTCCTTGTCCACTCATCTGATTATTCTTCCTATCTTGTGGGTGAGCCAGCACAGAGGGCTGCCTTGATTCTGGACTCATTAGAGATGGTCTGGGTCTCAGGGGGAAGAACCCCATGGTGCACGGACCAGGCAGGAAGCCCAGATATTCGATTCACTAACAGGCAAGAGGCTTAGCCATGCATGCTGGTTGCAGGTCAGTGGTTCACCTGAGTTCAGGGGGAGTAAGATGCATCCAGGCTGTGAGGACTCTAGACTCTGGCCAGAGCGCCCATGTGACCCCCAGGAGATGTTGAGAGTGGGTTGTACTTGTCAAACTGTGTGGCTCACACATGAGGATTTACCCTTGGAGCATCTGCTTGGGCAGCACAACAGGAAAGAGTTGGGCCCCAGGAGAGCTGAGCAGGGTGGGGCCTGGCACAGGCATGCCACAGGGAGGGCATGTGGCGTTCGGCAGGCGGACTGTGTCAGCGGCCCGTGGCTGCACGGCCAGGCGCCATGCAGTTTGCATTCAACACATCAGGAAACAGAAAACTAAGAGTCAAGTCAAAGCGAACGGGCAGCATAAGGTGACTTAAAAAAAGAAAAATCAGACTCTCCTCACCCTCTTAAGGAATCTAGGCACGTGCAACGTGACCATGAACTAAGATGAGTGGCTTACTTCCTCTCACAGAAGAGTCCTTCCAGGAATAGAATCTATCCTGTCTCTTTAAATGAGGTTTATTCACCCTTCAAACCACTTCTTTTAGGTGGCTGTCCTGACTCTGCAGGTCCCGGATCCCAGGGGGCCTCTGTGCAGCACCCTGTGCAAATGCCACCATGAATCCCTCACTTCCCACATTTTAGTTAGGAACACTTTTTGTACCAACACATACATTTTTAGAATGCATGTACATTTCTAGAACACACCTGGCCTTGCACAGGGTCCACCCCAGGGTTTCAGAGGTTCACCGCAGAGGCCGCAGCAGAAGCACTTGACCCTGCAGCATGCTGAGCCTCCCAAGCCCCTGCCCACTTCCCACCACGGCCTGTGGCAGGTGGCCTTTGTCTCAGGTTCAAGATGTTTGTTTGCCTTTCCTCAGCTATCTGAGCCATTCAAGGAAATGTATTAGTTTGCTTTTCCAACTTCTCTAGTCTCTAGAATATTGCTTCTTTACTTGACAGGATGAAAAGGTCATGCGGGCCATTCTCTAACAGATGTGTCTGTTTGGGAGAGTGAGGTAGGAAAGGAAGGTGTAATGTGATATAGGAAAATAATTATTCTTTCTTTTTCATTTTGTGTGTTCTCTTGCCTGATCACATTCACTGTGATGTCCTAAACATGACATTTGTTGGCACAAAATATGTGAAAGGCCCTTCCCTAGGTGGATGTCATTATTCCCTGTGCCCGGGGGTGTCTGTGCAGAAAAACCATATGCTCTGGGTCAAGACAGAAGGCTAGAAGATGGGGAGATGGTCAAGGCCAGGAAGTTGGTCAGGGAAGGCAGGCGGGCCTCTACAGGATGGGTGGGGCTGGAGAGCAGCATAGGATGGGGAGTTCCAGGCAGCCGAGTCCCCAAGCGAAGCAGCAGGGGCTGGCATGGGTTGGCTGCCTCTGAAGAACTTGGTGTGAGGAGTGTGCTGGAGGGGAAGGGTGGAGTAGGGTGCCAAGTGGAGATAATGAAGGCAGGTCCCCTTGGAGTTTCTGAGCCCCGACACCCTGCTTTCATCCAGCTTCCATCCAGGAGGAGCTGTGGAGAACTTGGCTGCCATGGCTGAGGTTCTGGATTTTATTCTAGGAAAGTCAGTGAATTTGGGGTGAAGAAGAAGAATTTCTGTATGTGATTTGCTATTCTCGCTATTGTCTGGGCTTTTTTTTTTTTTTTTTGTGCACTGAGCCAAATCCCCAGCCCTTTTTATTTTTTAATTTTGAAACAGGGTTTCACTGAGTTGCCAAGTTTAGCCTTGTACTTGGGATCCTCCTGCCTCAGCCTCCCACATTGCTGGGTTTACAGTTATGTGCCATGGAGCCCTGCATATGTGGTCTACTCTTTACTATGCATATAATATTTAATTGAACTCTGAAAAATCAGATGGGGCAGAGATCTCCTGCAAATGATGAGATATAGAAAGTTTACCCACAGTTGGGCACAGTGGTGCATGCCTGTAATTAGGAGGCTGAGGCAGGAAGATCGTGAGTTCAAAGCTAGCCTCAGCAAAAGTGAGGCACTAAGCAACTCAGTGAGACCCTGTTTCTAAATAAAATACAAAATAGGGCTAGGGATATGGTTGAGTGCCCCTGAGTTCAATCCCCAGTACACCCAAAAAAACATGAAAAGAAAAAGAAAAAGCTTACTCATATAGCCCTGAAACTCATAATTCACCAACTCTCTGTGTAACAGTCAGACAAACAAAATGAAAAGGCCAAGTTAATCAACAAAGCAAATGCAGATGAAGAAAAATGATCTAAGAGTCCTGAGATTGTATTTTGCATCATATTTGCCTTTAAGAATTTCTTCTTTATGTTTCATTTACATTGTGATCACAAACCTTTCTTGAGTATCCCAGAAGCTGGGAGTGGTTTACATTGTGAGGACTGGACAGTGGAGAGAAAAACAAGCTGTTTCCGGCCCCGCTGAAGGAGGCAGATAATTAAGCAATAAAGATAAAAAAGGACAGGTGACTCTCAGAGAAAGTATAGGCGGCCAGGGGAGTTCAGGCAAGCAATAGGACTTCAGAGAGTAATAGGAGTAGATTTCTAGAGATAGCACGCTCGGTATGCTCTGAACACTGTACGATAGTACTGTCATCCCCACTTCACCAAAACAGAGGCACAGAGGTGTTCAGCAACAAGCCCAAGGTCACACAGCTTGCAAGTGCTGAGCCAGGACTCAAACCTTGGCATGCCAGTGTTCTGAAGCACCATGCTCTGCTGTCCCTCCTTCTTCCCTGAGAAAGCAACATTAAGCAGTCAGCAGGAAAAGGGAGGAAATGACAGCTTGGAGTAGAGGCCCCTGTTATGGATCATCTGGAGATGACACAAGAGTTAAACATAAATACTTAGCCACAAAAAAAGTGTGGCTAAATATGACTCTTTTGAGCCCCTCCAGCTAAGAACAGTCCTGCTCCATTTCTTTCCTTGCAGTCTCAAAGAGGCAGTGTAAGGGCGAGGCGAGGTCTGGGGGAGTTGCACTCTGGTCATTTCCTCTGGGCCAGCGCGGACCTTGCTGCCAGGGATCTGAGGTTTCTAAGGGCCCGTGGCAACAACTGCCAGGGCTCTTGGGAAAGTCCGTAGGCATCCAGGGCGTTTCGGCCTTGGCTGCTCCCGTCCCTTCTTGGCCTTGTTTCCCAAATGGACCCAACATCAATCAAGGACAAGAACCTAAAGTATGACCCAGCGAACAGCTGGCAAACTATTTTTAAAATCCAATTTAAAGTTGTCTATGTGTAAGCCCCAGTAGGTTTCTCTGGGGGGTTCTTTCTTTCAAATGGAAAATTTTTTTTAAGTCAAATAAGGTAATCTCTATTTTGATTCCCATCAGGCCTGAGTGCTGGGCCTTGCAGCCTAGCCATGGTAAGCACTAATCCACTTTAAGACAAGCAAGTCAGTGCCCGGGAGTCAGGCTGACTCCAGAACCCAGAGAGAAAGGTCAGGATGCTGATATTTATCATGGTAACATGGTTAGAGTGCGTCTGGCTCTGTCCAGCACAGTAGAAGAAACCAAAGGCCTGAGTTACGATTGGGGGTTTAAGGCCAGCAGAGTGTCTGGGATCTATCCATGCGTCATTCAGCTCCTGAGACTTTGAATTCCCTGTAGCCTTTCCAAAAAATTAAAATTAGAGGACTCAGAAGAAACAAGAGAGATGGGGTTCAGGGCAGAGAAGGACCCATGAGGGCGAGGGGGAGAGCATGTGGGCGCTGGCCCAGCTCTCCAAACCTGCTGCTCTGGCCACCGCCGGCTTTTGTGATTCTGCCGCCGCCTGGCTTAGGCCTCAGGCGCCAGGCAGAGAGGGATAAAGCTGCTTGTTCCAGGGCCAGCAGCACCACAGACCCTGGAAGGACCTCCGTTTTGCTTCTCTTAACAAACACCCTTTCTGAACACAGCAACCCCGAGGCCTAAAGTAACAAATTGAACGGACACATCTAGGGAAAGGTTTCCTGTGTTGTCCCCACAGGGCACTTTGCAAAGGTCATTACTCTTGCCTCACACTTTTTGTCTAAAATAAACAAAAACAAACTTGAGGCTCATCCCAAAGGACTCTGAGCTGCTTGGAAGGGCAGACCTCTGTGGGTGGCCAGTTTGATGTCCTCACACCTCTGCCTGCAGACATCTGGGGTGTGAGGGAGGGTCCTGGAGGGGAGCTGGGCTGGAGGGACTCCTGACAGGAGCAATGTGACTGTGACCATCTGCTGGGGTGGGCTTGGCCCCTGAGGCACTGCAAGAGGCTACCTTCTGGAGAGAAGGCGGGAGCTGAGTCTGGGGAGGGTCTTGTCTGGAGCCATATATGATGCGGGGCCAGGGAGGCTCCTGGACAGACCTGTGCTAGACATGGAGATAAAGGACTCATTAGGAAGGCAGGAGTAGCCAGAGAGAGGAGGGTGGATGGGATGGGAGAGGTGGGAAGGGAGCATCGAAGACAATCAGGGGCTGGAGCCGGCCAGAGGAGGAGGAAAGGGAGAAGGGAAGGAGGAGGAGGAGGTGGTGGGGGAGAAGGAGGGGGAGGAGGAGGAGGAGGAGGAGGAGGAGGAGGGGGGGGGGGGGGGGGGGAGAAGGGGGAGGTGTCAACCCTCAGAGGAGGAGGGTCTGTCGCATTGGTTGGGTGGCCTCTTTCAGGAGCAGAAACAAAATCCAGGGGAGAGACATCGCTGGGTGGATGTGGCCAACAGCAGCCCTGCCCATGAGGGGAGGCTGAAGTCAGCCAGAAGCAGGAATGGCCACTGTGCCCCTGGCCCTCCTAGCTTCCTCTGGTCTTTCCTCAGCTTGTGGTCACTTCCTCTATGCAGCCCTGAGGGTGAGGCGGTCCCTGGCACCATGCCTGGAACAGGCCTCTTAGCCTCACAATCTCCTTAGGCTTAGCTCCCATGACCACCTTCGTGGATGCTGCATCTTGGAAGGTGACCCGATCCTTGCCAGGCCCCTGGCTCCATCCCCCAGCAGGATCCTGTGATCAGCTGTACACACAGCTTCCTCCATCCCTCCCTTCAAAACCTAGCTGGTGGTTTTCTGCCACCCTCTTCCAGTGGCTGACCCTGTCCTCCCTTCTGAGCCCCTCCTTGGACAGCACCCCCCATCCAGCTGCCCACCAATGTGTCTTTACAAGACCCTCCAGGTCAGGACAAACCGACATCTCCCTGATGCCAGGCCCCCTACCCCCTCTCCTCCATCTCTCCACGTTCCTTGTCTGCTTTCAAAAGCTTTGTGTATTTTAGTCTCACATTCATCTGGTATAAAAATTCAACTGTAGAAAAGTGTCAAAGCGCAAAAGTTATCTTCTCCTCCCCTGGCTTGGTACTACTCTCCAAAAGTCACAGCCACTTGTTTTGTGGACACAGAAAAGTCTGTGCCTACCTGTCTCCCTGTTTTTCAGTCTAACACAGATGAGATTCCGGGCCATGCAAGTCTTTTCTCAAAGCATTCAGAAGCCCGCAGGTCTCCTCCCATCCAGTCTGCCTCCGGGTGGAGGAGTGCATTCTCGCCCCCAGCCCTTTCTGTTTGTTGCAACAATGTTGCCGTGAACATCCTTGCACAGGATTCTGGCCTTTCGCTTGCATCTCCCGAGGGCAAATTCCTAGTGCAGAAGTGCTGAGTCAAGAGGACAAATATTCCAAATGTTGACAGAGGTTGCCAAATTACCCTCTGGAAGAGCTGAAACTGTTTACACTCCCAGCAACAATGTAGGAGAGTACCTATTTCTCTGTCATCCTGTAAACACAGGGTTTTATCAAACTTTTGTTTGTTTTCCAATCTGATAGACACAAAATGGAATCTCATTTTCCCTGGCCTTGCTTGGACTCAGCAAGGTTGAGTGTCCTCTCGCATGATTAGCAGCTGCTCTTATTTCTTGCCCACTGTCCATATCTCCTGCCTGCAAGGTGGTTACCAGCTGAGTCTGGGCTTTAAACCATTGCCCAGGCTCCCAGGGAGTTAGATTTTTCACCTTTGCCCAAGTTCAGGAGCCTTAGCAATCAAAGAGAATAGAGAAGTCCCAAAAAGTTCCAGAAAGGGGCCAACAGCTGCACACTTCTGTCCACTGGTGTGTGGCCCACTCGATGGTTGCTCTTTGGTGCCAAGATGGGGCAACCACCACCTCCCTCCTCCTGTTCTGTGATGACATCAGGAACAGGTGGCCGGGGCACCTATCAGACCCGTGGCCCCTGGACTCCTAGGGAAGCAACTGCAGCACCACAAACCCGGAAGCTCTCCCCGAGGACGGATGCTTCAGTCCTTACTCTGCTCTGGGACTCTCCTCATGAAAGAGTCCAAATAGAAGGAAAAGACTATAGCATGCACAAGAAGCCCACTCACAGTGTTGCTGGAATAGAGGGACCAGAAAACCCTTGGTATCTACTCCTGAGGGTGCTTTGTGGTCGTGATTATAGAGACTGCATGATGAAAAGGACAAGCCAATGACAACATGGTTTAAAGTTGGCTGGAACAGGGCTGGTGGTGTGGCCCCGAGGCCCAGGGCTTGCCAACAGGCATGGGGCCTGGGTCTGATTTCCCTGCACCACAAACGACAACAACATCAATGAAATGGTTGCAAGTAGCATATTATTTACATTTATGTATATGTATGTGTGTATGTGTGTGTGTGTATATTATGCATATAATATGTACATATCTAAACTAAACTAGGGAAAAAAACAGGAGGAGTGCTAATAGTTGCTTTGCTGAAGAGTTGACAAAATAGGTGCCTTTTCTCTTATTCTTCCAAATTTTATTTATTTATTTATTTATTTATTTACTTACTTACCAGGAATTGAACCCAGGGGCACTTAACCACTAAGCCACATCCCTCGCCCTTTTTGTTTTTATTTTGAGACAGGGCCTTGATAAGTTGTTGAAGGTTGGGCTTAAAATTGCAATCCTCCTGCCTCAGCCTCCCAAGTCACCAGGATGACAGGTGTGTGCCACCACACCCAGTTTCCAAACTTTAAACAAAATTTTTATTGAGATGGAATCTACAGACACTGCCCTTTTTGGTGTGCTCACAGAACTGCGTAACCAGCAGCACTAACTCCAGAACATTTCATCATCCCTCAGAGAAGTTCCTTATCATTAGCAGCTACTCTCCACTCCCTTCTCCCTGCATGGCATCACTCTTCTACCTTCCATCTGCATGGATTTGAGTCCCCTGCACATTTCACACGGGAAGTGCTATGCAGCTAATGGTTCTCTGTCACCAGCTTCTTCACCCAGTGTAATATCTTTGAGGTTTATCTGTATGGGAGTGTGTATCAGTACATCATTCCCTTTTTATGCCCAAATAATATTCCATTATATGAATGGATGATCACATTTTGCTTATCCATTCATCAGTTAATAGACATCCTATTATTCACACCTTTTGCCTACTATGAAAAGGTTGGTATGAACATTTGTGTACAAGTTTTTCTGTAGACGTGTTGCATCTCTCCTGCGTGCAGGAGTGGAATTGCTGGATCATCAAACAACTTTGCCTGTTTGAGAAACTCCCAAACTCTTCTCCACGGCAGCTGCCCATTTTACATTTACCCAGCTGTGTACGGATGCTCAGATTTCTCCACATCCTTGTCAACACAGGTTGTGGTCCATCTCTTATTTTAGTCGTCTTAAGGAGTGTGAAGTGATATCTCATTGTGGTTTTGGTTTGCATTTCCCAAGTGACCAATAATGTTCAGCATCTTTTCGGGTACTTATTGGACATTTGTCTCTCTTCTTTACAGAAATGTCAGTTCAAATCCTTAGCTCATTCTTTAACTGGGCTCTTTGTCTTTTTATTGTTGAATTGTGAGAGTTCTTTTTATATTCTGGACACTAGACCCTGTCCAACAGAGGATCTGTATATTCCCTCCTATTCTGTGGATCGACTTTGTACTTAGCTGCTGTGTCCTTTAGTGGAGAGATGTCTAATTCATCTGTTTTCTTTTCTTCGTTGCTTTGTGTTTTGGGTGTCATATCTAAGAAATTAATGACTACTCCAAAGTCATTAACATTTTCTGCTATTTTCTTCTAGAACTTGTACAGTTTTAGTTTTTAGACCTGAATCTTTCATTAATCTTGAACTGACTTTTTTTTTTTTTTCAGTGTTGGGGATAGAACCCAGGGCCTTGCATACACTTGGCTTGCACTCTACCACTGAGCTACATCCCCAGTCTTGAGTCGATTTTTACATATGGTGTGAGGTAGGGTCTAACTCCCTCTGTCACACTATAGTCTAGTTGTCCAGCACCATTTTGGGAGCTGAGTACTGGGGCACTCAACCACTGAGCCACATCCCCAGTCCTTTTTTGTATTTTATTTAGGGACGGGTCTCATTGAGCTGCTTAGTGCCTTGCCATTGCTAAGGCTGGCTTTGAACTCACGATCCTCCTGCTTCAGCCTCCCAAGCCACTGGAATTATAGGTGTGTGCCACCATGCCTGGCCCAGCCCCATTTTTTAAAAATGACTTCATTTTCTCCATTGACTAGTCTTTGTACCTTGTCAAAAATGAGTTGCCATAATCTATCTGTGGGTTTATTTCTGAACCTTTAGTTCTATTCCTTTAAGTATTCTTTTATGTGCTTTATCACTTTTACATGAAAGAATAAGGTCAAAATAATAACTATTCAGCTGGGTATGGTGGCTCGCACCTGTAATTTCTGCTACTCAGGGGGCTGAGGCAGGAGAATTGCATGAGCCTGGGAGTTCAGGGCCAGCCTGGGCGACATAGACCTGTGGAAGGGAGGAAGGGAAAAACCTATATTCACCACACAGAAATGATAAATATTTGAGGAGATAGATAATGTTCAACCTGATTTAAACATTACACGGCTGGGCACAGTGGTACATGCCTGTGATCCCATCTACACAGGAGGCCCAGGCAAGAGGACTGCAAGTTCAAGGCCAGCCTGGCAATTTAGCAGAGCCTGTCTCAAAATAAAAAAGGACTGGGAGTGTAACTCAGAGGTATAGCAACCCTGGGTTCAGTTCCCAATACCACAGAAAAAAATGTGTGTGTGTGTGTGTGTGTGTGTGTGTGTGTGTGTGTGTGGCCACTGCATGTTTTAGGCAGAGGTCCATGGTTTCTTCAGACTTAAACAATAGTTGAGTCACTGGGCTGCAGGGAGCTGACATGACCCTGAGAGCCCTGGACCCAGGATAGTGAATTTGCAGATCTGGAGAAATTGTATCAAATGCTGAACAAGAGATACTTTCTGTGCAGGCCAGGACCACCTGCCGGGAGAGCAGAAAGTGGCACTGACCAGCATTCCTCCCCTAGAACAAAGGTGAAGGCCACATAGACACACTGACACAGCCACTCACCCTTCCTGTGCTCCTGAGGGTGCCTGGCCCCCAAGTCAGATGGCATGGCCTGGTGGTCAACTGGTGTTCTTGGCCAGCAGGCTGGGGGCTGCAACAGTTTTGCCTGCAGCAGGGGACAAAGTTGAGTACTCCTGGCCGGGCGTGGTGGCGCACGCCTGTAATCCAAGCGACTTGGAAGGCTGAGGCAGGAGGATCGCGAGTTCAAAGCCAGCCTCAGCAACTTAGTGAGGCCCTAAGCAACTCAGTAAGACCCTGTCTCTAAATAAAATACAAAATAGGGCTGGGGATCTGGCTCACTGGCCAAGCGTCCCTGAGTTCAATCCCTGGTTCCAAAACAAACAAACAAACAAACAAAGTGAGTACTCCTGGTTTGTCGCTAGTGTCTTTGACCCAGCCTAGCACAGCCGTTCCTACAGAGGTGGGACAGTCTGGGGCTGTCAGCAGACAGGGCCTTGCTCTCTGCAGGACTTCATCCCTAAGGCTCTAGGGGCCCATGACTTCCTTTAGTACTCAAGAGGAATGAAAGCACATGCTGTAGAGGTAGAGGTAATTTGGATCCTGTGTTATGAACTCACCATGAACAACAGCCCTACTATGTCCAAAATTAAAAATTATTTTTTGTGCTACTCCAAAAATAATTTTTAAAAATCATGTTACCACCACATTTTTAAGTAGACATCTAAAATTTCTCTCTCTTTTTTTTCTCTGTGTGTGTGTGTGTGATGCTGGGGATTGAACTCAGATACTTGTGAAGTTTTTCATTATAAGTATAATTGAAGTAGTTTTAATTTTCAGCAAGTTATCAATACTGGCATTCAGATACTATAAACTATCACTTTTTTGTGTGTGGTGCAGAACCCAGGGCTTTGTGCTTGACAGGCAAGCACTCTACCAACTGAGCTATATCCCCAGCCCTGTAAACTATCACTTTTAATCTAAACACCATAGAAATGTAATACTCACCAACCTTTTTTTTTTTTTTTTTTTTTTTTTTTTTTTTTGCGGTGCTGGGGATTGAACCCAGGGCCTTGTGCTTACGAGGTAGGCACTCTGCCAACTGAGCTATATCCCCAGCCCAAACACTCACCAATTTTTTAGACTTTTCTTTTTTTTCCCTTTTTGGTACTGGGGAGTAAACCCAGGGGCACTCAACCATTAAGTCACATCACTGGCCCTTTTTACTTTTTATTTTGAGATAGGGTCTGGCTAAATTGCTGAGACTGGCTTTGAACTTGTGATCCTCTCGTCTCAGCCTCACAGGCTGCTGGGATTCCCAGCATGGGCGGCTGCACCCTGCATTACCAATTATTTTAAAACTTCCTCTGAGTTAAAGGCTGACAAACAAAACTCATACAGCGATCTAGCTCCTGAAACTGTTATTTAAACTTGGGGTGGTGGCAATGCCCGTTGTCCCTGCTTGGGAAGGGAGGCAGGAGGGGTTGTCACCTGAGCAACCTACAGCAAACCTTGTTTGCTTGCTAGCCCTGCTCCAGCTGCGGGTTCCTGGGGCCCACTGTGCTCCAGAAATGTCAGGTGGGAGACCAGAAGTAAGCAATACACAGTTTTTGCATGCACTCAGAGTGAGCAGTGCCATCCCGCCAGGCACCCGTCATCCTTGTCCAGCCTGTCCATGTTGCAGAAACTGCCCGCCTGTTGGTCACTTGGCAGTGAAAAGGTAGCTCGGGGTGTGGAGCCGCGTGGCAGCCTCGTGCCTCATGTGTCACACAGTGTCCCTGCAGCTCAGCTTGGAGGCACCCGCCAGCCCACATCCTCCCACCAAGGGTGGGTGGAGCACAACACTGTGCTCTGGAGGCCACCTCACATAACGGTGTCACGGGACAGCCAAGCATTGCTCAGTGATGAGATTCTGAGACACCATGTCCAGGTGACTTCATCCCATCATCCTGTAAGCACCCTGGATGACAGAGTCTCCCGGGCCTCTGAGGAACCAGTCCATTGCTGACTGAAGGAGCATGTATTGCTACCATCATTCTATTTTATTAGTTATTGCTGTTAATCTCTTTCAGGGCCTCATTTATAAATTGAGCTTTATAGGTACGAATGAATATGAAGGACAGTATATATAGGGTTTGGTGCTATCCATGACGGCAAGCCTTCTCTGTGGTGGAGGGGTCTTGGAACATATCCCCCAGAGATAAGGAAGGACTACTGAATACTCTCTAAACTATACATTTTAAGATGGATTTTTTTTCCCTTTGGGTACTGGGGTTTGAACTCAGGGCCTTGTGCATGTTAGGTGCATGCCATGCCACCTAGCTAAGCTATAGCCCCCAGACTCCACCTTTGTCGATAGCCTGGCTTATTACACAAGTTTTTAAGGCTGAAGCCTGTTCACAGAGTCCAAGCTCCATCTACACAGGGAGGAGCTGGGTGACCAGGCAGCCAGCAGATAGACTGGCTTGGCCCAGGGCAGCAATCCAGGCAGAGTGAGAATGGGGTCCCCCCATATCCTGCAGGTTAACTATGGCCACAGACCCAGACACATCAGAGATAGGTGCTCCCACCTCTGCATGCCGCCTTCCTTTCTGAGTACATAACCCTGCTTGCCCAGGGGTCCTGGTTGACGGCAATCATGTCCTAGCCCTGAAACAGAACCTTGGCTTGAGACCTGATGTGTTAGACAGAGGTCATCAAACGTGAGCAGAGGAGCTGCCGTGGGCCATCTGCATCACCTGCCAACCCCAGCTGAGGCCGAAGTTGCCAATCACCAACTTATCTGGGTCATTCCAACCTCCTGGTCCAGTGACATTAATAACTCACTCCTGGTTAGAAGTTGTCCAGTTCAAGATACGTTTTATACTTTTCCAGGAATTGTAGATGTTTGCAAAATTTCTCCAGTAATTACAGTGCTGTCGGATTTGCCACTTTTGTCTATAGCCTGGCTTATTACTTGGAACTAGGAAAGGGCTTGGTATAAAGGGGCCACTCACAGGCGTACACAGTACATTTGCTGGTCCTGTTCAGAGCCAGCCACATGTGCTTATAACCATCAGCCAAATGTTTCACATGGTCACATAACAGCCCCTGAATTTCTCCCAGGGAGATCTACTCCCCAGTCAGCAAAGATCTGGGCAGCAATGTCATCGTGTCCAAAACTCCCAGGAAAACCTGTGCAGATTAGATTTCCGATATCTGCATAGATCCCTAGCTCCAGTCTTTGCCATGGACATAATTAGCTATGCGGCAGCTCTCACCAGGAGTGCACTGAGGGTCTCCCTGAAGTTTGCCTTTTCTGTCTCTTTGGGGAGCCATCCAAAGTGCTCAATGCAGAGATATTCATAACCTGAGTCCTTCCAGCCATTGGAGTTTCATGACCTCTGCCCCCTGCATGAAGAGATGCTCACTGATGCAGAAGTCCAGCTCCTCCTGGCAGTCAAGGTTGCATAGGAAGCTCCTCCAGTGCAAGCAACCCATGATAGATGTCATCCCCAAGCCGCTGTCCAAAGCCCTGGCCTCAGGGACACCCCAGAGAACAAAGGCCAGGCAGCAAAGAGCAAGTTCACAACCCAGCTGCAGGTCTCCTTAACTTCATTGTCACTGTGATTGGGCAGTACCTAGAAAAGATTTTAATTTGCAAAAAGATTTGTTAGTGTTCAGAGTCATTCATTTTCTCAATATCTAGGCCAGTATTTTAGTGTGTTCCTTTATTTGGCACCTCAGAGTGAGATGCAGCTGGCTAAGAGGGCTTTCTTTCTTTCATACATTAAGAGAAAGGGGAATTGGCAGAAGGGAACTCCTTGCCCATCTTAGCCCCAGTCTCAGGTCAATTTGCTTTAGGAAACAGTTCATATGGAAGTTGGGGCCGGGCGTGGTGGTGCACGCTGTAATCCAAGGGACTTGGGAGGCTGAGGCAGGAGAATCACGAGTTCAGAGCCAGCCTCAGCAACTTAGCGAGGCCCTAAGCAACTCAGTGAGACCCTGTCTCTAAATAAAATACAAAATAGGGCTGGGGATGTGACTTACTGGCCGAGTGTCCCTGAATTCAATCCCTGGTTCCAAAAAAAAAAAAAAAAAAAGGAAGTTAGGGATCTGAAAAGGGGATCACTTAAAACCGTCCAATGTTCAGACAGACCTTGGAAATCCTGTGGCCTCAGGTGTACCCTACCCCAGTGTGCAGACTACTGGTCTGGATCTTTGCTCCCCCAGGGGTGGTTCACAGTCCAGGATGACTGGCGCCAGCTGGGAGCTGGCTGGAGTGCAGACTCTTGCTGAGATGTGCAGCAATGGGAGTTCCCCGAGCTGCTCACCAAGCATCAGAGCTTGAGAAACTATTACTTCCAGCAAAGGGGTGATAGCTCCAATCCAACTGGAAGCCCAGCGGATGTGCTGGTGCAGAAGCCTGTCCAGAGAAAAGGGTCCTTCAGTAGCTCACATCCAACACACATTCTGCCGGGCTGCCTTCCTTGTGAGGCAGCTCCTCCAGAAATGCGCACAAAGGATTGCTACAGGCTGTTTAGGGACAAGGCTAGAACTCTGCTCCCAGCTGAGAGGGTCTCAGCCTCCAAGGACACCAACCATGTCTGGCTAGCCCCAAGTCAGCATTCTCTGCCTTTTCTGTCCTGGATACAGCTGCATCCTCCCCCAGGGCAAACCTAGGCAAGATGAAAGATAGGGATAAGATAAAGGAATTCCTTACTACTTCTGCCCCAACATCCTTGGTGCAGAGCAGGATCATCCGGTGGCTGCCCAGATGGAGATGAAGACCGTTTCCAGGGGAAGGATCCTGAGATCAAGTCAGGTATCAGTTACAGGGAGGTTTGTCCAAGTACTCTGATCCAAACAAAAAGAGTCAAAAGATGAGAAGGTAGGTCAGGGAGGCCCAGCAAGCAAAGCTGGAAATGCGAATGAAAGCGAAAAGTTATATTAGTAGGGCAAAGAAGCTGGCAGCCACACAGGGGAAACCGGGGTTGAAGGCAGGTCTAAAATCAGGTCCACTCTTCAGAGGTGAACATGTGCTCTCCTGAAGGGTTGGGGTAGACTCAAAAGGTAGGTCCTCAAATGACATTTTGGATGTTGGGAATGGCAGCAGCCTTGGGATGAGAAGGCTGGTAAGGAAGATGGAGGCTGGTAAAAGCACCATAGCAAAAGTGAGTTCACCCTACCCAATAAAGACACCCTGATCCAATCAGGAGAGCCATGTTCTCGGCAGCAGACAAGGTGCTGGATAAGCAGGGACAGAAATGGTGCCAGCAAGCCACTGAGGGGTGAGCAGCAGCCTTTGGCCACAAGCAGACCTGGCTCCATCTGGAGAACTGTATCCACACATAGGCTAGATTTGAATCCTAGCCCTTGGACCCTGTGGACCCTGTGAATAGTACCACCTTAAACTGGAAGGCATAGTCAGCATCATGAAGTTCCCCAGAGGCTACACTCACGGGGAAGCTGAAGACACAGCATCCTGTTCCCTGGATTTCTCCTCCACCCACCCCTGCCCACCTCCATGGCCCTGGCTTTTTCCAAATTCGCTATACAAACGAATTCAGAGGTTGAACATCTTCTCATGTGTTTATTGGTAATTTCCATTTGCATCTTGGTAAACTACCCTTGCAATCCTTCTACTAGCTTTTATTATTTTATTAATTTATTTTTTGACACTGGGGATTGAACCCAGAGGCTCTTTACTGTTGAGCTACATTCCTAGCCTCTTTGTTTTTATTTTGAGACAGGGTATTACTAAGTTTCTGAGGCTGGCCATGAACTGCAATCCTCTTGCCTGAGCCTCCTGATGAGCAGCTGGGATTAGGGGTGTGCCTGCTGCAGTTTTTCTTCTTTACTAGTTGGCATTAACCCTTTATCTGTCTTGTCTTAAGTATTGTAAATGTTTTCTCCTGTTGTGTCTGGATTTTATTTATAAAGTAATTTTTCATTTTTATGTTAAATCTTATCAGTCTTTTGTGTTTTCTATCTTACTTGCAAAGGTCTGCCAAGGTTATAAAAGTATTCTCTTACCATTTTTCATACTGACAAGGGTCCTGCCCAGGAAAAGGTGGACCCAAGGTGGACGGCAGGGTCAGCAGGTCTGCCTCATTGGTCACTTCTGGCACAGTGTGTTGCTAGGTGACTTTGCTCCCTCCCCTGCAGCCGCCCAATTCAATCTAACAGGATTGATGAGACAAAAGATATGTGCATTCTTACCTGTTAGTAGTTGCAGCCAGAGAACTTTCTAGATGGCTGTCAGAACTAGCATTCTCAATCAGGCGTGAGTACCATTTTCTAATTCAGTGCCTTTTCTCGAGCTTTACAGATCCCACCTTGGAAATCTTTTTTTTTTTTTTTTTTAATACTGGAGATTGAACCCAGGGGACTCAACCATGGAGCCACATCCCCAGCCCTTTAAAAAAAAAAAAAAAAAAATATTTAAAAAAATTTTATTTAGAGACAGGGTCTCACTGAGTTGTTTAGGGCCTCACTAAGTTGCTGAGACTGGCTTTGAACTCGTGATCCTCCTGCCTCAACCTCCTGAGCTGCTGGGATTACAGGGTCGCACTCACTATCAAGCCCAGTTGTTTTCACAAAATATAACATTTCACAAAAGTACACTTACAAAAAGGCGGGGGGGGGGGTGCCGCACAAAGGTGAGAAATAACTTGAACATCAACCAATGAAGCAACAGTTAAATGAATTGATGGGTGTCTACTAAGTACGTCTCACTGCTAATAAAAAGAACACATTGGCAGAATGAGGTGAAGGTACTCATGGTCACTGTGCTGTACACACACAAATAGTTACAGTGGCAAATTCTATGTTTTGTGTATTTTCCCACAATAAAAACAGGAGAAAAATGATTTAATATCCAGTGTCCCAGAGATGGTCATAAAAATTGTTAAGAGAAAACCCACATTTTCTGAATCGTGAAGTGTGTGTATTCATGGGAAAGGGCATGAAGGGATGAAATCCCGTCTCCTCAGCTGCCTCAGGAGTGTGAAGTATTGATGGATAACTGCACAAGGAGTGTGAATTTAGATCTCAGGCCAGAGCTCGCCACTGACTTGACACGTGATCTGGGGAAGCACAGGTGGGTTTTCACCTGCCTCCCTGCAGTGTGGAGGGCGCTGGATATCCCAGCACAGGGTCTGCTGCAATGGTGGAGCTGTTGTCCTGGCGCCACTTCTACTCCCGTGTCCCCTTCACTGCACCCTATGTACCTCTCCGTCCTCCTTTTTTGAGATGCAAAAAGATTTGACTATCCTGAGAGAACAATCAGAGAAATATAAACAAAATACAAAAAAAGCCTAAGGAGGAAGGGCTCCATACAGTCCTTGCCTCCGATCTCACTGGAGCTAGCCTTCTTTTTAAGGCCATCCTACATGTCCACACTTTGGCCCTAAAGGACTGACCCGACCCTGGACACTTTTCTCCTGGCAGGTGCTCTTAGGCTCACAGCCCAGAAGCTTTCTTCTTCATCCCCACACCTTCACTATTGCTCTTTGCTGTCTGTGGCTCTTTTCTCGTGCCAGACCAACAGCTTCTGGCACTGCCAGTGCTCTTTGCCTTCCTGAATTCTCTCCCTGACAGGCAGACTGGTAAGACTGTATTCACTGATGCATTCTGAGCCTTGAAAACTTGTTTATGAAACTCCAGCTCTGCCACTTTCAGGGGCTACTGCTGTGTTAGCATTTTCTGGGTTGAGAAACCTGGTGCCCCAAGGCAGTGACTAGATTCCCCGTGTGCTTTACACCCTTCACATTCAACAAACCTCATTAATGCTAACTGTGAAACAAACCAATGACCTCTTCCCATTTGTTTGGCCCTCAGGGCAGTAACCTGGGAAATCAGAGTCCCTTCGTCAGAACAGGATGGCCCTGTGTTTTCTCCCGAAGAAAGAGCTCTCAGTGTACTTAATCACAATGCTATTCTGGAAACAAAGCCAGACCTCCTCTTCTGGACTCCCCAAGATCACCAGGGTCTCTTCCCTGCCCTACTTTCTTCTGCCACTTTTCTGCTTCCTTTCCTTCTTTCTCTCTCTTGAACAAACCTTAAGCACCTTGATTGTGCCAGACATTTGGCAGCAAACTTTCAGCAAATCAGGTCGCCTTATTATCATGGTGTTTACAAACCTATGTGGGAATCAGAGACTCATCAAATCATCACCAAATCTGTCACTTCACACTGCATTTAGTGCCATGAAAGAAAACACAGACCCCTGTGAGAAATCTGTAGGTGACATGTTATCCGGAAGTGGCAGCTAGAGAGGCAGGAAGACAAGGGGTCAGCCAGGCACCTTCCCTTAGTGATTGCCCAGAATGGCACAGACCTGGACTGTCACAGCACCAGTGCCTGGATCTGCCTCACAGTGTGCTCACAGAATTTATGGAAGAAAGGCATGCACAATATGATAAAACAAAACCAATGGAAATATGTCCTGCTTTATTTATTTATTTATTTATTGGTACTGGGGTTGAATACTACTGATTCACATCCCAATCCCTTTTTATTTTTTTATTTTGAGACAGGGCCTCACTAAGTTGCTGAGGCTGGCTTTGAACTTGCCATCATCCTGCCTCAGCCTCCCAAGTTGCTGGGATTATAGGCGAGTGCCATCACACCCAGTTGTCTTATTTTGATGGGAAACTATTAATTACTTGAACGGTTGCTAACTAAAAGAAATTCAAACTAGACAACAGAAAGATAATCTTGAAGTAATAACCAAGCCACACTCAGGCCTTTAAGAATATATAGGTGTTTTTTGTTTTCTTCCTTTTTGTACTGAGGATTGGACCCAGGAGTACTTAACCACTGAGTAACATCCCCAGCCCTTCTCATTTTTTATTTTGAGACAGGTTCTCATAAATTGCTCAGGACCTCACTAAATTGCTGAGGTTGGCCTTAAACTCATGATCCTCCTGCCTCAGTCTCCAGTGTTGCTGAGAGTACAGGTGTGAACCACGTCACACCCAGCATATGTAGGGATTTTAACCTTGGTCCTAAGAACACTTGGAAGCCAGTGAAAGGTTATTTACAAGAAAAAGAGCTAATTTTTTACAGCTTACCTTTTAAAAATACCTATTATAGGCTAGATACTGTGCTAAAGACTGTACTTCTATCATTTCATTTAATCCTTTAAGCAAATTTTACAGAGGACTGTATAGAGAGCGTCTTGGCAGAGGTCTAACTCCAGATCCAGTTCTCAACCACCTATTACCCTCCCTACAAGAAAGAAAGAGGAGTGGGTATGCAAGTAGTGCAGCTGATTTTAATCTCCTGGGCAGGAAGAGCTCAACTGCAAGGCCTGTAGCAAAGGGGTATCAGGAGTTAATGAGCTAATCATTGAATTTAATCCCTTTCTTCTGCCTCCCCATTAATAAAATAGCCCTCTAATTACATTCTGGCTTCCCATATAGATTTTTCTGCTGGGAGATAATGCACTGACGGGTCTACACATGCACTTTTGTTGCTATTGACATTTTAATACTTATTGTAAGTTAATAAATTGGCATTCTACTTTTTAAAAATAAAATGACATTAAAACAAAAAATTATTAAGTAGTTTTATACAGTTATTTTTCTAGAAAAGGTTAGTTTGAAAAATAGAAACCAAATAAGAATACCCTGTCTCTTGTGACTTAACCTTCTCTGGCTGCCTGCTTTGACCACGAATGTGGTCCTAAGTCTGGGGAGCACCTTTACTTCTTTGTAGAAGCCCCCAGCACAACCCAGTGCCTCCTTTGTTTCCAACTCCCATTTTCCTCCCTATTCAGAATTTGCCCAGTTCTCCGGGTGACAGGCAGCTGAAGCCTGTCAGAGATCTGTTCAGTTCATGGGGTGAAGTGCATCCCATACTGGGAGCAAACTGTTCTAGACACCACGACCCTGGTGTCCCTGTCACCAGCGTGGGCCACTGTAACACCCTGCCCCAGCAGGGATGAGACCCCGCTTGGCCGTGGCTACCCAGGGTCCACGTGACACCAACCCTGAATGAGTAAGCCCAACTCCCCACGGCTCCTTGGGATCATGGTGACACCTGCCCAGTCCTGGATGAGCGGCCCCGCCTACTTGTGGTTTCCTGGGGTCATCGTGATTCCTACCCCAGCAGGGATGAAGGACTCCGCCTGTCCGTGACCCCGGGCCACAGTGACCCTGCCCAAGATGCGTGACCCTGCCTGGCCACGGCTCCCTCGGGGGCCGACTCCTACTGTTGCTGGCTCAGGCTGTTTTCTCTTTCTTTCCCTATAATTACGTTCACAGGCAAGACCGGGACGAAGGAGGTGGACACGGCAAGCGGCCGAGCGCAGTCGCGGGCCTGTGGAGGACAGCCGGGAAAATCAGGCTTGCGTTCCCAGCCGCTCAGAGTACGCGACCACAGTGCTCCACACAGCCGCCATCCCCTCGCCCCCCGGCGGCCGCCATCTTCCCCCAGGTTGTTAACCAGAGCCCGCGGGCTCCGGGAGGACGCCGGGCTAGGTCCTGGCCGCTCGGGCGCGCGGCGCGGAGCCCCGCACTGCGCGCACAAAGCCGCGATCCCGGCCGCCGCCGCTGGGGGCGGTCGAGGGCGCTTGCCCGCAACGGCCGGAAGGGCGGTGCCATGTCGTGGCGCGGGGGACGGTCCCTGAAGCCCTGTCGCGGTTCCTCCCTTGTCGACAGGGAGCGGACGTAGAAGCAGTTCGCTCGCTCGCGTCTCCCTCCACCTGTCGTGAGGGCCCCGGATGGCCGACGCTCGCCGGCGGCCGACGCTCGCAGAAGCCCCCCTACCCCGCGATGGTTCGGTCCTGCGCGGCCGCACCCCTCCGCGCGCATGGGCGGGGCCGAGGGCGGGGCCTGCGGGCTCTGCGCTATAAATATCGGGCCGCGCCACCCGCCACCCCGTTCGTCCGTCTGCGACAGATCGAGTGTCCTTGTCGGTCCGCGTGTTCCGCCGCTGCCGGTCAGTCTGCTCCTTAGCGCTACTCTTCTGCCGCCATCGTCAACATGAACGGGCAGCTCAACGGCTTCCACGAGGCGTTCATCGAGGAGGGCACGTTCCTCTTCACCTCCGAGTCGGTGGGGGAAGGCCACCCAGGTGAGGCGGGGGCGCGCCCCTCCCCCACCCGACCGCGCGCCCGGCCCGCGGAAGATTCCAGAAGGGGGGTGGCGGGCTCTGCGGGAGGGCGGCTCCGCGGGCCCGCAGCGGGAGTCCTCCGTGGGCGGCCCGCCTTGCGCGCGCCCGCGGCGAGAGCGCGCTCCGCATTGCAGGCCCGCGGCGGCACGTGGTGAGGCAGACGAGGGCGCGCGGGCAGCGCTGCGGGGGGGACCCTCGCCAGTCCCGCGCCCGCGTCTCTTATAGGCTTTGTGCGCTACCGCCATAGTGAGCCGGGCCCGCGCCTCACGAGGGCACCGCGTCCGCGGTCCCGGGCTGCGCGCGCCTGTTATCCAGCGGGACGCGCGGGGCCGGGGCCGGGGCCGGCGCCTGGCGGTTGGCGCGTTTTGTCCGGACGGCTGTAGAAAATTCGAGAGTGTTGGGGGGGTTACTCCCCCTTCCTAGAATGAATGACGTAGAGTGGGGAATTGAGAGGTTCCGACTGCTGCTGAACCTTGTTCCGGAGCAACTCTTGACGGCAAAATCGGATGATTGCCGTGTCATCCCTTTTGTTCAGTTGTTTCCTTTCATGGTTTAATTCCTTTAGTGACTTCCCTTCCTGTCCTTGGTGGGGCCCCTTAAGATTAGGAGCCTGATAACTGGCCAGATTGTATTGCCACATCGTGTGCACGTGCTAATATGTAACGACGATTTCACCGATGTGTATAACTATGATGCACCAATTAAAAACAGGAAAAAGATGCTGGAGGCTGATGTACACGTGGTTTGTTTTTCTAAGAACCCCCAGGTGCACAGGGTTTGGTAGGTGCTCATGTGGAGATGAATATTAACGTGAAAAATTACTTGGCTTGAAAATAATTTCAGAGCGTCTGGTGCTTTTTAAAGGTGGGACTGAAGTCCTTGTGAGGTGTAAGGTGCATATATTATAATGGGTTAATATGTATTAAATATCTCGAGTGTTCTCCTGGCTTAACTGAATTGGTGAGCTTGTACGACTATATTAAGACCGTGGTGTCAGGTTTTTAAGTAACAGGGACTACTGTGTCCAGCATTTATTATTCAAGCAGACAGCTTCTGGTAAAGCAGTGCTTTACAAAAAGCAGTTAAGATCATACTTGAAGCACCTGAATTACTTCAAAATTAATGAATTTGGTAAATTTTATGGATGTTTTTACTCAAAATTAAAAAGCAAAAACTCCAAAAGGCACCTTTTTTTTTTTGTAGCTAGGAACAGTGGTGAATGAATGGTTGCAATCCCAGTGATTCAGGAGGCTGAGGCAGGCAGCAGGAGGATCTCGCCTTGGAGGCCAGCCTCAACTTAGGCCCTAGCAAGTTTTCAAGACCCTGTATCAAAATAAATGAAAATGGAGTGGGGAGGCACAGCTAAGTGTTGCTGTAGTAAAGCACCTGTTAAAATCCCATTTCTCTTTTTTTTTCTCCAAACAAAAAAGATTTTTCCAGTTATAGTTCATAGAGAAGTTTCACAACAACACTTTGGGCTGGGGATATAGCTGAGTTGGTAAAGTACTTGCCTTGCAAGCACACGACCCTGAGCTCAATCCCCAGCACCACACACACACACACAAAAAAAAAAAACAGAGAAGGGGGGCATACCGATACTTCAGTAGTAAAAGAAGTTGATTTTTTCCCCCCCGCCAGATAAGATTTGTGACCAAATCAGTGATGCTGTCCTTGATGCCCATCTTCAGCAGGACCCTGATGCCAAAGTGGCTTGTGGTAAGGTTCAGAACATGTGCTCCTTTATTGCCTGATTATAAAGGTAATCAGAACTAATTTATAAAAATAGTTTCGGGTATGAATCTCTCCTTTACTAGAAACTGTTGCTAAAACTGGAATGATTCTTCTTGCTGGGGAAATCACATCCAGAGCTGCCATTGACTACCAGAAAGTGGTTCGGGAAGCCATTAAGCACATTGGATATGATGATTCATCCAAAGGTGTGTTTTGTTTTTGCTTTTTTCTGAGTTTTTTAGATATAGTTGTGAAACTGTCTTCTAGAATGTTCCTAGTAATCCTTAACTCCAATTATATAGTTCTTTCAAAGTGTGACATCTTGGTATGTAGTCTTTCCTTTCCATGGAGGATGAATGTTCTAAGACTTAACTGGATGCCTGAAACTTGACAACTATTTTTTCCTGTACTTGCATGGCTACAGTTATGCCTAAATAAATAATGTACATTAGTGGTGCACGCCTGTAATCCAAGCGACTTGGGAGGCTGAGTCAGGAGGATCACGAGTTCAGAGCCAGCCTCAGCAACTTAGCGAGGCCCTAAGCAACTCAGTGAGACCCTGTCTCTAAATAAAATACAAATTAGGACTGGGGATGTGGCTCAGTGGCCGAGTGTCCCTGAGTTCAATCCCTGGTTCAAAAAAATAATAATAATAATGTACATTATTAGATTTACAAGAGTAAGATTGAAGTAAGTTAGTGTACTGTTAAGTTATATAAGCGTGGTCTGTCAAAATGTCTATTGTACCAATTATTTGAACACAAAGCTACTGCCATGCCAGGACATTTCAGTAGTTAAATGATTTAACGGGTGGGTTGTGTGTGTGTCTGGACGATGATTCATGTCCTGGGAGGGAAAGAGTTCATCACACTACTTTGGGCAATTTCTTAAAAAAAAAAAAAAAAATCACAAGTTTCTGGAATTTTCCATTGATAAGGTAACTGAATTTTTGTTTATAGGATTTGACTATAAGACTTGCAATGTGCTGGTGGCCTTGGAGCAACAGTCACCAGATATTGCTCAAGGTGTTCATCTTGACCGAAATGAGGAAGACATTGGTGCAGGAGACCAGGTATTGTGAGAGGCTATTTGCGTCTCTTCTTAAATTAAATTAAGTTTTAATGTTACAGCACTGGCTTTTCCTTTTTCAGGGATTAATGTTTGGTTATGCCACTGATGAGACTGAGGAGTGTATGCCTTTAACCATTGTCTTAGCCCACAAGCTAAATGCCAAATTGGCTGAACTACGCCGCAATGGCACTTTGCCTTGGTTACGCCCAGATTCAAAAACTCAAGTAAGTGATCTTAAAGCTATATTGCCCAAAATTACTTCAGTGTAGAAAAATCCATAAAACTTAGATTATAGGTAATAATATCTTTTTGCTGTATTGTGACTTGATAGAGAACCAAGTACAAAACTGGTAGACAAGTGTTCTGATGGCTTGTGTTGACTTCAAGGTGACTGTGCAGTATATGCAGGATCGAGGTGCTGTGATTCCCATCAGAGTCCACACAATTGTTATATCTGTTCAGCATGATGAAGAAGTTTGTCTTGATGAGATGAGGGATGCCCTAAAGGAGAAGGTTATCAAAGCTGTTGTACCTCCAAAATATCTTGATGAGGATACCATCTACCACCTGCAACCAAGTGGTCGATTTGTTATTGGTGGGCCTCAGGTAATGTCTGTTCAGTGTACTCTTAAGTATTTTGAATTTTTGGTTACTTATGTTTGGGTTACTATCACCTCTTAAGCTTTGTGAAATCTGCACATGAATCTTGAATGGTAAAGAATAGGCATTCTAATCTAGGACCACCTCCTGAGAAGGATAGGCATAGTGACTTAAATCCTATAATTTCAGGGTGATGCTGGTTTGACTGGCCGGAAGATAATTGTGGACACTTACGGCGGTTGGGGAGCTCATGGAGGAGGTGCCTTTTCAGGAAAGGATTATACTAAGGTGGACCGCTCAGCTGCTTATGCTGCCCGTTGGGTGGCAAAATCCCTTGTTAAAGGAGGTCTGTGCAGGAGGGTTCTTGTTCAGGTATATATTTTTATGTAATTGGAGGGATTAAAAGCCATTTAAGTGGGAGGGATTTAGCAGTAATACACTTGTTGCCTGTTTTATACCAGTATCTCACAAATATGTCTTTGAATTGACTGTTTCGACATTTGGATCCTTTTAGGTCTCTTATGCTATTGGAGTTTCTCATCCATTGTCTATCTCCATTTTCCATTATGGTACCTCTCAGAAGAGTGAGAGAGAGCTATTAGAGATTGTGAAGAAGAACTTTGATCTTCGCCCTGGGGTCATTGTCAGGTAAAGATGGTAAAACCTATTGCTAGTGAAAATTAGAGGGTGTGGGTATGTTATGTATACTACTTAGATATGAGGAGGTAAAGGTAGACTCCTCAAGTGGGGAGACATTTTAATTCCAAAACATGCTGACGTTTTAAAATTGCCTTCAAGGGAGTGTTTATTTGAGAAATACAAGTCACAGTGCTCCATGACTTAGACTAATCACCCTAGAAAGTCTTCCACATTTGGTATTGGGCTTCGTGCTCATCGTACCTAAGGGTGTTTACATTAAGAAATTAACAGACCAGTGTTCAAGGTTCTACAAAGAAAATAACCATAGTGGGCAGTGGGACCTTGGTAAGTATTCCATAATCTCAGATGAGCTTTTGACAATTGGAATTCCTCAGAATAATGACAAGTTTTCATATTTGTTGAGCCAGGGCCGGAAAAACAGGAACTATAGTTACTAATAAGGATTGTACAAGGACTTTGGACACCAGGGAAGTAACACTTCTGCCACAAACTTTTTTCCTAGCATACCCCAGAGAACTGAACTCATTTGCCAGAGCTCTTGAAAATGAGTCTTGCTGATTGTTTTGCTTTATTTTAATCCAATGCTACATATTAAGTTATGGACTTGTATATTCCAGGGATCTGGATCTGAAGAAGCCAATTTATCAGAGGACTGCAGCCTATGGCCACTTTGGTAGGGACAGCTTCCCATGGGAAGTGCCCAAAAAGCTTAAATACTGAAAGTGTTAGCCTTTTTTCCCCAGACTTGTTGGCGTAGGCTACAGAGAAGCCTTCAAGCTCTGAGGGAAAGGGCCCTTCTTCCTAAATTTTCTTGTCCTCTTTCAGCTCATCAGTTGCAGTCACTCTCTAGTCAATGACATGAATTTTAGCTTTTGTGGGGGACTGTAAGTTGGGCTTGCTATTCTGTCCCTAGGTGTTTTTGTTCACCATTATAATGAATTTAGTGAGCATAGGTGATCCATGTAACTGCCTAGAAACAACACTTGTAGTGAATAATGCTTTGGAACTGAACCTTTGTGCCCTATCACCCAACCCTCCAAAGTCCTAAACGCATTGACCTTCCTACCAGATGCTGAAAATGTCCTTGTAATGTGCACGTAAAGTACTTGTAGTTCCACTATTGCCTGTCTGGCGATGCCACAGCTCTCAGCATGAATTTGTAATGTCTTGAGCTCTATTATGAATGTGAAGCCTCCCCTTATCCTCCCTGTAACTTGATCCACTTCTAATTATGTAGTTCTTTGTCAGGGAGTGTTCCCTATCCAGTCTATCTTGCATGTAACGCAAGTTCCTGTCGGAGCTCCAGCCTGACATAAAAAACAAAAAGGCAGTTACCATTAAACCATCGCCCTGGTGCTTATGCTCTTAATTGCCACCTCTTTAATAGCACCAAATCAAAATTTCTCCACTTTTCAGCTGTCTTTTTTGGAGGACGTACGTAATAAGGTTTTCATTTATTAAACCAATCCTATGCATGGTTTCAGCACTAGCCAAACCTTACCAACTCCTAGTCTAGAAAAACAGGCACTTGGCACCCTTGTGATGTCATACAGAGAAGTCACAGGGCAGTACCTGAGGGTCTGTAGGTTGCACACTTTGGTATTGGATAACTTTTTTTTCTTTATAAGAAAGACTGAGTACTCCACACTGCACAGTAATTCCTCCCAGGGTTTTAACTTTGTTTTATTTTCAAAACCAGGTCCAATGAGCTTTCTGAACAGCTGGTGTAGCTACAGAGAAACCAGCTTCCTTCAGAGAGCAGTGCTTTTGGCGGGGAGGAGGAAATCCCTTCATACTTGAACATTTTCTAATTGCTTATTTATTGTATTCTGGGGTATGGCGTAAGTACAGAGAAGCCATCACCTCAGATGGCAGCTTTTAAAAGATTTTTTTTTTTCCTCAACACCATGATTCCTTTAACAACATGTTTCCAGCATTCCCAGGTAGGCCAAGGTGTCCTACAGAAAAACCTTGGGTTCGACCTACAGGGGGTCTGGCTGGTGTTAAGCGAAGGGAGGGCAGAGCTGGTGCGGCTGACCATGGAGAAAGCTGACTTGGCTGGTGTGGTACAGAGAAGCCAGCTTGTTTACATGCTACTCCATGACTGCTTGCCCTAAGCAGAAAGTGCCTTCCAGGGTCTATTTTTGGAGGTTTATTACGTATGTCTGGTTCTCAATTCCAACAGTTTAATGAAGATCTAAATAAAATGCTAGGTTCTACCCTGTGTTACTGCTTTTTTTTTAATTTATTTTTTAATCAAATGCCGTGGCTACACATAACGTGAGAATTGTATGCATACCTTGAAGAGAGTAATTCAGGAAGCCCCCACCCCCCAATGTTGATGACGCAACCTAGGGCCTCGCAGTGGATTTTCTAAAATTTGAGTTGGGAACGAGATCCAAGTGCTGGGAGCAGAATAAGGATTAGTCTAAAGCTGGTTGGCCAAAAGGCTATTGATAGCCAATTCCCAGAACAAGGAAAAGTGGGTCAGAGAGGTGGTAGACTGACAAGAAGGCAGCATCCTTGCCCCTGTAAAGTACTTTTATTAGGAGTCCCAAAACATTAAGGTAACAGCTGAACCTTCTAAGGGAAAGAGATAACAGAAGAATCAAACCAGCTAGGCACTATGGCACATCCCTATAATCCCAGCAGCTCAGGAGGCTGAGGCAAGAGGATGACAAGTTCAAAGTCAGCCTCAGGAAAAGGGCTGGATGTGGCTCAGTGGTTGAGCACCCCTGGGTTCAACCCCAAGCACCAAAAAAAAAAAATTGGAAACCAGTATCACATGAACCTCCAAATAGTTGAAAGTGATAAAGGTACCCTGTGCTGTGGCCGGCCAACTGTCACAAATGTTTTCTGCCCATCCTGAACAATCAAATGTGGCTCTCCATTGGTCTATCCCTGACTAAATTCAGTGGACAAACTGAACAGGCAGGCAGTGGAAGTGAAAATGGATTAAAAGGCATGTAGGAGGTAGAAGTGATGGGATTTCACAAAAAGCACCGCACAGCCGGGCAGGGTGGTGCACACCTGTAATTCCAGCACTTGGAAGGTTGAGGCAGGAGGATTGCGAGTTCAAAGCCAGCCTCAGCAACCTAGTGAAGCCCTGTCTCTAAATAAAATACAGGGACTGGGGTTGTGGCTTAGTGGAAAAGTGCTTGCCTGGCACGTGTGAGGCACTGGGTTCGATTCTCAGCACCACATACAAGTAAATTTTTAAAAAAAGGCACATGAACAACTAATAAAAACATTAAAAAATTAAAATACAAAATAGGGCTGGGGATGTGACTCAGTGGTAAAGTGCCTAAAAAAAAAACATGGTAAAGGGCTTATGTAGTATGTGCCAAGTTCAATTCCTTGTACTGGGGGCAGGGGTGAGAAATAGGACAATTTTATATTCTGTCCATTTAACTGGTGATAGTTAATGAAAAATGCTGGCCACCTAGCTAACAGGAACAAAGAAAACCAGAATGTAATATTACTTGGTACATTTAGAACCAGGTCACCCTATTGTCAAGTTTTAAGCTACATGGTTTCAGGCTTACTGGTAATCAAACTAAAAATTAAAAGTGGCAAGGTATAGGACTCGAGTCAAACCACCAATTCACCCCTTATTAGGGCAAATTATTTTGTTTCTGTAACTTGTAAAATAGGGTTAATGGCTGCTTTCAATTAAATGTAACAATGTAGGCATAGTGAGAATAGCACTTAGGAATGAAAGCCATCTACTTTTTGAGGGGGAGGTGCTGGGGATTGAACCATATCCTCATACCTAATTTGTATTACCAGCTTGCTGTTGCTGAGGCTGACTGATCCTTTTGCCTCAGCCTCCCAAGCCACTGGGATTAATAGGCATTTCATCAGAGTAAATTCTCTTGAAGTGCTGGTCAGTTTTAGTTTGACTCTTGCCCCTTTACTGTAAGAGCACATTTAACAACCGCTTTATGGCTCCTCAATCTTGGATTGAAATATCTTTATTTTCTGGATTCCAAGCTATATCTCTGAATTAAAAAGGAAAAATGTTAAAAAAAAATTATGAAAATGTTCTCAAAAGTACATAGCACAGATGCTGTCTCTCTGACTGGCTGCTCCCACATCTGCATCAAACATGTAGGTGCCCTCAGAATTCTGAATGGATAGGGTCAGAATTTGTCTCAAGAGGATTGGAATTTGAAGACTCCGTGTTTGAAGGACTTGATTCACTACCATCTGTCTCAAAGGGGCGCCAGTTTGCATAGGTCACCTCTTCGGCCAGCTGCTCCAGGGGAGGGCGGCCTAATAGCAGATTTCTAAGTGAAATTCGAGTCATCAGGAAGCTGAAAAACAAAAAAGTTAACCAGTCCAAACTCCGGTTTTAACATAAATTCCAGCCAAAGTTCTTAAGGAACACGGGGTCTTCCCCAGGTACCTGAGAATCTCCCTGCAGTGACCATGTCCTAGTTGAAGTGGTGCCCACCTCCCTATATAGCCTGGCAGATTCCAGGATAAGGGGACAAGCCATCAGACACAGGCTACTTCCTCTAAAGAAAATACCTGGAGCTAGGCTCTCCTTTCCTAAGAGTCTAGTGTTACCCTCGTAACAGAAAAGTAACTAGCTTACAGCTTACAACTGTAGGTAGAACTCACCTGCGACGAAAGATGTAGAGTTTTCGCAGCAAGAAGCGAAAAAGTCGCTCATGGAAAGGGGTATTTCGCCGGCGTTCAATCTCCTGGAGCCTTTGCTGGCGTCTAAGAAAGGTCTGAACCAGAGGTGTTGGTTTGGGGCCCCCTTTCACTTCCCCTTCCAAAAGAGGCTGCAGCTCTGGAGGTAGAGGCCCCGTTTCTGCCCGGAAGACAGCAAAAAGAGGAATCACTGAGATGGATGTCCCTTAGAACTCAACTCTTCAACACAGACAGGCTGCAAGTTCATTCTTAAATGGCCAGATCCTCACTCATGACCTTGATTTCTTGAAACCAGGGGTCATCTCAACCTGACCCTTCATACACTCACCACTTCCGTTTTCTACCTTCTCCTTTAATTCCTGCAGATAAGCCAGGTCTTGTTCCAGTGCAAGCTCTGTAGTATTGACATAGATGTACATGTAGCAGGAAGGGCCAGGTGATGTCGTGTGTACCTTATGGTACTCGCCAGCAGGCAGCTGATAAGGAAGGAAATCCCTGGCTTAGACAGCCTGACGACCCCCAGCCCGTGTCGTTATTTGGAATCTAAAGTAATTGACCTCTGGGATTCTGGAAGAGGCTACTCAGCGCCCAGAGACCTTGAGCACATGTGCACTCTGCCACTGAGCAATGCCCAGCCGAAACCCCGACTGCATTACTGCAGTCCCCTGCTGTGAAGCCCTTTCTGGTCTGATAAAAGCTACTCATCTAAACTTTCAGTCACTGTTAATCCCAGTAAAATACCTGCATTTTTTCTCCCTCCCGAAGAGTCTGGTTCTTTTCTTCTGCCACCAACTCCACAGTCACCTCCCCCTGCAGCAGCTGGATGCTAGTGTTGCCCAGGTCTTCACTCACAAAATTCTCCAGATGCAGCCCTGCCAGGGTAACACCCCACAATCCCAACCCACAGTAGAGTGAACTCACTCCCTACCAGAGTAGAGACATCATTCATCACCCTGGAGGGCCCTTCCCCATGGACCAAGAAACCAAGGAAGGCAGTGAGGTCTCCCCACCAGCTCCTTACCAGGAAAGTCTGCAATGAAGACCACCTCTGTGTGGTTGTCCAGGCTGCTCTTGATTTCTTGCAGCTTTGTTCTCCAAGGAGACAGGTCCATCAACAGTGGCTGCACCCAAGGTGTGCGCTGGAAGGGGGACCAGTCAGCCTGCACGATGTCCACACGGGGGTCAAAAAGCCTTAGGAAAGAAAGACCTTGTTCCAAGGAGGCCATGATTACCCACCCACCGTGACTTCTACTTCTGTTCTTCTCATCACTCCCAGGGAGAGGGGACAGGGTTTCCAGAGAGAAGAAATGGCTGATGTTGGCATGCTATTGCCAGTCCAGGACAGAAGAGGAGAGTCTAGAAGCCGGGACTGGGGCCACCTGCAGAGAAGGACCAGCAGCTCACTCCTCTCCAGGATGATGGTGCCCCCTGCTGGAAGCCACCACCGATGCCCACAACCAGACAGACCAGGATGTGCACTGCAGTGACAGCCTTAGAGCAAGACAAAGCAGGCAGTTCGCCTCACTTCAAAGCTGTGTGAAATTTCCCCTTTCCTGCTCCCCTTGCCCACCTCTGCTGGAAGCGGTCATTGATGGAGACCCATATATCAAAGTAGATCTGGGGCTCAGTGACATTGTACTTGGGAAGCAGGCGGCTCAGGCAAGTGGCATACTGCTTCAACATGTCTGCGTGATCCTTCCATCGCCGGCTCTGTGTAAATACCTGACCCAAACCCCACATTAGTCCCACCTCACCATCTTCAGCCTCCCAATGGGCATGCACTGCCAAATGGAATGAAGAGACCCCTGCCTACTGCCCCTTTCAGCCAGAAAAAAGTCAGCACTTGTCTCAGGATAAATTTTTCATTGCTGGGCTAATAGTACTTACCTTTCCTAAATCTAATCACAATGCAAAAAAGTGGCAGGCATCCTATTTCCACCCACATTAAAAAAATGTTCAATCTGACTCTTGAGAAAGAGTAGGGACCCAAATCTGTTTTACTTTATGGTGTGTGTATACCCTAGACCCCAAAGCTCAAGAGGACTCTAAAGAATGGACTATTGTTAGTGTCTGACACCTCACCCCAGGGTTGAGGTAGCCCAGCTCGCCAGTAAGACCATCACGGTATGTGATCTTCACATGCTGGTGGGAGCGGGAGTGCACCATCATGTCCCAGGAGTAGCCATACAGCCCGTTCGTCCAGTTGTTATAGCCCTAGGAAGGCAGGGCAGATGAGGGGGTCGGATCAACGTTTCTCATGCCAGTTCCTTCTTGTATAGAGAAGGCTGCAAAACCAGCCCCTTCTTTCTCAATTTCTGTCACCTCTGCCACTTCCAAGCCCAGTCTCTGCTGCATGCACACTGTTCCACTAACCTGAGTGAGGAAATGGGAGTAGGGCAGAAAGAGCTGTTCCAGGAGGTACAGCACAGTGAAGGCAGCTCCCAGCTGGTGGCGCAGCCCTGACTTCTGGGTCCCTTTGGCTCGGCTCCTCTTATAGATGCAGGAAGCACTGGGCTGAGGGGCCGCCTTGAGGGGCAGCAGCTCTTGGAGCCTTTTGGGGCAGTGGGATATCAGCTTCCGAGGCCACTCAGGGGAGCAGAAGAGAGGACTGCTAGCCAGCATGACGTAGGGGAACATACCTAGAAAAGCAGGGGGAAGTTAACTATGCAGGATTGGCCTAAACCATAACTCCTCCCTCAAGAGGCCTCTCCCAGATGCTTCACTTAAATTAAGCACTGGGCAGAGCACGATTGGGCAAAGCATGGGCCTAGCCCATATAGGGCCCTGCACTGGAACCCCTGCACCACCAAAAAAAGAAAAAAAAAAAAAAAAAAAAAAGCAAAGAAGAGAATTATCAGCTACAAGATAGTTACTCTTCCCAGAGAGTCCTTATACAACACACTGAAGCCGAAGCCCCAACCCTCTTTCCATTGACTCCCATTTCACAATGATTGCAGTAGGCTCGATTCATCTCCTTCTCCCACCACTGTTTCCCAAATGATGGCTCTTACTAGTCTCTCCCTCAACCTGTGGCTCCTGTTCCCTCCCAGCTACAGATACTGACCAATACTGAAGAGCTGGGAATTCATGCAGTGGAAGTAGGACACAAAGAAAAGGCCAATGGATCTTGAGACATCGAAGAAGAGCAGGAAACCAGCAGAGAGGTCCAGCAGCAGCCCACACCAATGCACCACCAGGAGGCTGGTCAGCTCTTCAGACAACACCAGTCTGCAGGCACAGGAACCTGAAGTCACAGCACACTCACAGCACAAGATGCCTCTGCAGCCCTGTCCTTGCCAGCACACCCACTGGCAGGCAGACCATCTAAGTGGTCTGAAACACCCACAGAGACTCTGCAACAGAGGCATCCCATTTTTTTCAGCATACCTTATGTCAAAAGCAAGGGCGGATTTCTTAGCACAAGATCTGACTGAGAAGAGTATACTGTGAGGACAGGAGGTTCCTCATGGAGGTCATGAAGGAAAATAAATTTAAAAAGGTGACTACTTAGGTAACACAATGAGTCCAACTTCAGGAAGCAGAAAGAAGAAAAAATAAAGTAAAATGAGAGGAGGGGAGAAATGGAAGGAGAGAAATCAGAGGCGAGCCCCTGTGGCGGAGCTGGCAGTAATGGTTCGCTTGGAGCAGGAACACTAGCTGCGCATCTTGAGAGCTGGGGCGACAGCTGGGGTACTGAACCTGGTTCTGGCCCTTTCCTACCTATTTCTTTTCCCTCTTGCCCACCTACACCACAAGTCTCCTAGGAGCAGCTGGCACAGTCAGTGGACTGTGCTCTCTGTTGAGCAGGGAGATGAGGAGACAGAGGAAGTCATAAGGCAAACCCAGGCACAGTGGGTTTGCACTACTGCAGACTGTAGGAGCCAAGACACCTGCTCTGCTCCAAAAAGGCCACCACCCTGACTGCCACTCACTTGAAGGGACTGAAGAGCCAGTGTCGAGACAGGTGCTCCATGGAGTAGCCTTCAACCCAGTCTGCATCCAGCTTCTTCACACCCGCAATGAAGTACACAATGAAGATCTGCAAACACAAAATGCAACATGAATTTTCAAACAAAAAAGAACCTTGGTTTTTTTTTTTTGTTTTTTTTTTTGCAGTGCTGGGAATTAAACCCATAGCCCTGCGCATGCTAGGCAAGTCCTCCACCACTGAACCACACTGCCAGCCCTGAAAATATGTTTTCTAAAAATACTCATGAACAAAGTAAGGCCTGTACTCCCAACTACCTGGGAGGCTGAGGCAGGAAGATCCCAAGTTCCAGCTGGTTTAGGCAACTTAGCAAGACTGTCTCAAAATAAAATATAAAAAGGACTGGGAGCCAGGCGTGGTGGCGCACGCCTGTAATCCAAGCGACTTGGGAGGCGAGTCAGGAGGATTGCGAGTTCAAAGCCAGCCTCAGCAACTTAGCGAGGCCCTAAGCAACTCAGTGAGACCCTGTCTCAAAAAAATAAAAAAATACAAAATAGGGCTGGGGATGTGGCTCAGGGGCAGAGTGACCCTGAGTTCAATCCTTGGTTCAAAAAAAAGAAAACTCTGCAACTTTAGGGGCTGGGGATATAGCTCAGTTGGCAGAGTGCCTGCATCACAAGCACAAGACCCTGGGTTCAATCCCCAGCCGCACAAAAAAAAAAAAGAAGCAAAAAAAAAAAAAAAGGACTGGGGGTGGGGCCGGGGAGGCGCAGAGGTGCACGTCTGTAAGCCCAGCAGTTTGGGAGGCTGAGGCAGGATGATTACAAATTTAAAGCCAGTCACAGCAATGGAAGGTGCTATGCAACTCAGTGAGACACTGTCACTAAATACAATATTGGGCCAGGGATGTGGCTCAGTGGTTGAGTGCCCCTGAGTTCAATCCCCAGTACCCCTCCTCCCCCCCACCAAAAAAAAAAAAAGGAAAAGGAAAAGGACTGGGAGTGTAACTTGGAGGTGGAACTTCCCGAGGCTCAAAGCCCAGTACCACCAAAAATAAATTCTGATCTCAGTCCAGGGTCCAAGGAAGGGCAGATCCACTCCTCTCTTATTCATCTTAGAAATTCATTCATCCAAAAAGCAGCAGACACCAAGGAAGAAGACACAAAGCAGCAGACACTGAGAGAGGGCACAACCTGTCCCCTCGAGAGGGTACCACAGTGCACACAAACACTATCATCCCTTGATAGAGCGGGAGAACTCCCAGAGGAAGGACTGGAGAAAATGAAAAGCCAGTCTGGTTTCCTGAAAAGGGAAGGAAAGACAACCCAGGAAGGCAGACAAGTGTGCAAGCAAGCACAGGAAGGCAGGCTGCCCACGGTGGCTGTCAGGAGCATCTGTCCTGAAGTCCTGTACCTGGCCACGCAGCACTGCATAGTTCCAAAGGGGCACGTGGGCGTTCCTCTTACGGGCATTCAGAAGGCCGTCCACAGACCTGCACCAAGGAGTCGACATGAGGGAGGCCTCCCAATCCGGTCACATCTCTACCTCTCCTTTTGATTCTGACACATCTATTTACCTTAGGAATACCTTCAATGGCCTTCCTGGTTCTCTGGGATACTCAAGACCCTTTTGAAACGTATGAGCAAATTCTGACTTTTTTATGGTTTTTTTGGCAGTGCTGGAGATCAAACCCAGAACCTTACACACGCTAAGCAAGCACTGTACCACTGAGCAACATTCCCAGCCTATTTTAACACAGATTTCTTTCAAATCATAAAAGAAGTATTACCATAGCCAGCACAGCAATGCACACCAATAATCCCAGCAACTCAGGAGGCTAAGGCAGAAGGATTACAAGTTCAAGACCAGCCTGGACAACTTAGGCAAGACCCAGAGTAGGATGTAGTATGGTGGTAGAGCACTTGCTTAGCACAAGAGATCCTGGTTCAGTCCTCAACATTGCCAAACAAAAAAAGAAATATTACTATGGATTTTTTATTTAGAATGCAGTTACCTCCCAATAAAAATACCATAAGTTGAAAACATTATTAAACTGAAAATGGGTTTTACACACACAACCTACTGAAGAGCCTAGACTAGCCAGCTTAGCCTACCTTAAATGTGCTCAGACCACTTCCATTAGCCTACAGTCAGGCAAAAATCATCTAACCCAAGGCATATTTTATAATCATGTGTTTATCTCATAGTTCTTTAATAGTGTATCAAAAGTGAAAAACAGAGCTAGGGATGAAGCTCTGTGGTACAGAGCTTGCTCATGTATGAGGCCTCATGTTCCATCCCCAATCTGGGAAAAAAGTGAAAACTGGAATGGCTGTATGGGAAGCTTTTATGCGACCACAAAGTAAAAAATATACACAACAATAAAAAGCTCATTTTTACTGTTAGCTCACAACTGAGTCTGTATTAAAGGATTAAATAAGGGAAAAAAGGCTAGGTTTGGGGCTGGGGTTGCGGCTCAGTGGTAAAGTGCCCACCTAGCACATGTGAGGCCCTGCATTTGATCCTCACCACCACATAAAAATAAAATAAAGGCATTGCAACCACCTACAACTAAACAAAACATATTTAAAAAAAAAAAAAAAAAAGGCTAGGCTAGAAAATGACTGAAAAAGGAACAAACCTGAGGAGTATTTCAAAAGTTACATATGTAGCCAGGCGTGGTGGCGCACGCCTGTAATCCCAGCAACTCAGGAGGCTGAGGCAGGAGGATCGTGAGTTCAAAGCCAGCCTCAGCAATTTAGCAAGGCCCTAAGCAACTCAGTGAGACCCTGTTTCTAAATAAAATACAAAATAGGGCTGGGGATGTGGCTCAGTGGCCAAGTGCCCCTGAGTTCAATCCCCGGTTCCAAAAAAAAAAAGTTACAGATGTGTGTAAATTTTGTATTTTAATGAGGAAAAATTTTAATTGTGCCTGCAGAAAGCCTTCAGTAAATGATAGGTAATTTTTTCAAAGTGTATAAAAGTCATAAAAATCCAACTTCTCAGGATATTCTGCCAAAACTGTCTTAATTCCCTGTGATCAGAGCCGGACATTCTGAATGAGTTTTAAGTTTTACAAAAGGGGATCCTAGAGATGCAGCTCAGTGGTAGATCAAGTGCTTAGCACATACAAGACCCTGGGTTCAATCCCCAGGACTGAAACAATTTTTTTACAAAAGAAAATGTGCATGTGTGCATCAATAGGTGGAACTTTTGACCACTAATAAAGTCGGTGTTTGAGATTTTGTTCACATACCCATCTTACTGACATTTCACATTTGCTTTTCACTTAACAAAGGAAAGAATCCATAAGGCATCCACCCTGCCACCCTGACTCCAAATCCTTTCCCCACCTCCCCAAGCAATGGTCACCTAAGCCAGAGATGGGAAGGGCTACTTCCTCCCAGGACAGCAGCCCTAGGGGACCCTCTCCTCCTGACAAGATCTCCGCCTCACAGCAACGGCTACTCTGGGCTCTAACTCTCCCCTCTGGGCTCACACAGAGAAAGTCTGCTCTCTCTTTCACATGAGCACCCTTGAAGTATCTGAAAACAGCTAGGTCTGGCTTTAGTCTTCTCTTCTTCTAAGAGGGTTACAGGAAGAAGATAAGTCAAGGCACCTGGGGAGATATGGAAAGAGTGAGGGATGGGATGGAGGCATTTTACTTTTTGTCACTTCCACTCTCCCAACTGGCTGGCCCTTGCCCCTCCCAAATATGACCTTGCAACATGCTTTGCAAAACATGGTTAAAAAAATATGCCTGTTGGGACAATTTCTAGGACTTTGCTGGGCCCCCATCTCTACTAAGCATCCTGATCCACAGACCCTTCCCCTGTATTCCCCGACTCATACCAGTAGTGGTGAGCATCCATGAATGTCAGCTGGAAGGCCACCAAACCGTACAGGTAAGAGTGGTTGTTCCACGAGGTCTTGTCCAAGAGAAACACATACCAGTATGGCAGCAGGAAGAGCACACAGCTCAGTCGATAGCACAGCCCCAGCATCATGCCCAGTGCCCCTGGGATGCACAGGGAGAGAAGGTAAAACCCCAGGGTCACCACAGGTCCAGCTGTGACTGGGATTAAGCAAATTCATCAGACATCTGTGATGAGGCAAAACTAAATGAAAATTATATGCTATTTCAATATTTTGAAAAGTTATGGGTTCACAGATAAGATGACCAGATAAGCAGCATGAAACAGGCACCCAAGACTTGGACATCACCAGCATGCTTCTTATTTCTATGTTTTTGGCAGGTCAGTCAATACTCCCATGTTTCTCATAGTTCCCTCACCCAGAAACATGATGGTGTAGACAAGATACATCCAGTCAAGTGGCAGCGGTCGCAGGGTATCCAGCAAGGGGAAGCGGCAAACGTCCAGTCCATCCAGGTATTTGCGGTCCAGTGAGCTGAGCCCCCGCTCCTGGGGAATGTCCAGCACCATCAAGAATGCTGTGGAGGCAGCAGGAGAGAGAACTGTGAGGCTTCAGCTGGGAGAGCAGTGGAATACAGGAGAACTGCTAAGTGTGCCCAGCTCCAGGGCCAGCTTGTTCTTACCTTGGTTCTGCCATTTATTTAATAATAATCACTGAGTCTATTCTGTGCTAGGCAACATGCCAGTTGTGTGACCTCAGACAGCTCAGCAAGTCAATTCCCCATTTGTGAAAAAGGGCTCATAATACTTCACAGGGTTAGAGAGGATTAAATGAAAGAAATATACAGAATGTTATCAAAACTGTTATGTTCTGAGAGTTAGAAGGAGGCATCCTACAAAGCCAGAGAAAGTGCTGTGGGGGTCCTCTGCAGGGGTACTTGGCAAACAGACTGAGATAAACAGAAGGGGCTGCTCAGATTAGGAAGCACTTTGGATTAAGGCAGGGTTCCCAAACCTTGGAGCCAGTCCTATTTTGGTCTGGTTATCTGTTGGGATGCCTGCCCTGTGCCTTATAGAATACACAAGAGCAGCTCCAGTGCCTTCGCAGATACCGATGCTACCTATTCGTCCTTGCCCAGGAGGTGACACACCTCCAGATGTTGCGAAATCTCCCTAGGGAGCAAAACTTTCCCAGTTGAGGACTACTGGACTAAGAATTGGGAACCCTGGCACATGTGTAGCCCATTCCAAGCACATGTGCTGTAGCTCATACCAAGGCCTGGGTCAGACAAAGAGTTTCTTTCTTGTTACAGTTGCTCTGTTTCTATAAAAGTTAGTTCTGGGCAACTTAATGCCACATACGAAATGGGTCCCTGTTCCTCTGCCTCTATTTCATCTAGCCGCAGATGAAAGCATTTCTGGCCACCAAAGCCTACCTGGACGAGGCAAAGCCTGGTTCGACCCTAAACTTCAGAGACCTCCCGTTCGTTGCTATCTTCAGCTCGAAGGAAAAGCGAGCTAGGTCTATTAAGTAACCAAGAAATGAAGGGCTGTCCCTTTCCCACTCCGGCCCACAGCGCGGGCTCACCAAAGAGAAACCGGAAGACGGCCAGGTTTGCAGGATCCGTGGGCCGATTGAGCAGGGTCACTAGCCTCTGCCAGCTGGACAGGTCCGTCCACTCAAAGCCCAGAAGCGCCGCCACGCGGCCGGCCCGCTCGGGCGCCCCGGCATGCCGGGGCCGGTCCTTCTGCACTTTTTCTGCGGCGGTAAGTGGAGGGGTGAGTGAGGGGCCGACTCCTCCCTCGCCCACCAGTCTCCGCCGCCGCCCCCGGCCCACGCCCGAGGGTCCTCCCGCTCCTACCCGCACGGGGACCCGGAGCCTACCCGAGCCGGTCGGCGCCCGCGCGGACCGGGCACGCACCGCCATTGCCGGACCGCTCGAACCCGTCGGACACGTCGGCACCGCGCGGCGGCCGGAAAACGCCGCACGGCCGGGAAAGGCCCGCACAGGCACCGCCTCGCGGCTGCACGTAGAGGCGGGCTAGGGGCGGGCCTGCGGCCCGGCGGGCTTGGGGGCGGAGCCAGAGGACCGGGGAGGGACCGGGGAGGGACCGGGGAGGGACCGGGGGGGGGCCGGGGAGGGCGCGGGGGGGGCCCGGGGAGGGCCCGGGGGGCTTCAGGGCGGCGGTGTGGCGGCTTCCCGGGGCTCTACCAACCCGACCTGCGGTTCCAGCTGCTACGGACGGCGGCGTCCCTCCTCCGTGTTCTGGCGTCGGCCCCCACGTACTGGCCCGACCGGCTCCGAGGGCTTTCCCCCGAGTGCGCGGCCCCTGCCGGGGGCGCGACAGCGGGTTGGCGGGTGCTGCGGGCGGAGCGGTGCGGCGCTGCCCTGGGGCGACACCGGGTTCCTGCCTGGGGCCGGCGCGCGCTGTTCTCAGAAGTTTTGATCTCCGGGCCCCTTTGCACGGTCAGAAATAATAGACCCTGAAGACTTGTTTATGCTGATGGTGTGCGCTGATACTTAGGGCGCTGACATTTTCAACTATTGCTTTTTGCGGTGCTGGGAATGAGCCAAGGCTGGAGCATGCAACACAAGAGAACATTTATTAAACATTCTATTAAACAGAGAAATTTATTAAACTAGTGATTTTTTAAATGTATGAATTTATTAAAATAAAATGAGATTATTACGTGTTTACACAAATTTTCATGAAAAATAAGTTTATCTTCCACAAAAAATTAGATGACCTTTGTTTTGCTTTCGGATCTCTTTAATGTTTGGTTTCGTTGAAGACAAGCTACATTCTCATGTCTGCTGCATTTAATCTCTTATGAAATAACTGAAGGGTATGAAGGAAATCTGGCCTTGAAGGTATTTAATTGGAAAGGGAAGATCATTTTAGTCGCCTTTAAAGGTAATTGTGAATATTCTTTGATCCTGCACCTATATGTACTAGTGGTCTTTTTGTGTATGTTTTGTTTGTTTGTTTGAGTGCTGGGGATGGAACCCACGGCCTCCTGCATGCTAGGCAAGCCATCTACCACAGAGCTACACCACAGCCCCCTTGGTCCTTGGTTTTTGGGTTTTGATTTTGTTCTGATGCTGCAGATTGAGGTCAGGGCTTAAGGCATGCTAAGCATGAGCCTTACCATTGAACTCCAACCCCATCACACAGGTGGTAATCTTTTAAAGATCACTTGGAATGTGGAATCTGAAACCAACCATGTCTATGAACTTTAGGCTTCATTATGTTAAAATCTTTGGATGGACATGTTACAATATTTGTAACATGTACTGTCATTTGGAAAACATTGGTTCACTGAATTATACAGATTGTCCAAATGTTGACACATTTAATTGATATCAAAATTAATATGAGCAGCCAGGCATGGTGGCGCACACCTGTAATCCAAGCGACTTGGGAGGCTGAGGCAGGAGGAT
>JAJEJO010001007.1:151068-168395 GCA_020662805.1 Glaucomys volans
TTTTTTGTTTTTTTCTTTGGTACTGGGGACTGAACCTAGGGGCACTTAACCACTGAACCACATCCTCAGCCTTTCTTACATTTTATTTTGAGACAGGGTCTCTCAGGACCTCACTAAAGTGCTGAAGCTGGCTTTGAATTTGTGACCCTCCTGCCTCTGGTTCCTGAGATTACAGACATGGCCACCATTCCTGGCAAGTATGACTCTTAAAGCATCTTTCAGAAGTAGAAGCTCCCAGAGGAGAGAGGAGTGGCCAGGACTACACAACTGCCTAGATCAGAAGGTGCCGTGCTGGGGATTGAACCCAGGGCCTTGTGCTTGTGAAGCAGGCACTCTACCCGCTGAGCTATATCCCCAGCCCAAGACGCCAGGTTTTCCGACCTCCCAGGCATTGCTTCTGTGGCTACAACATGCCACCTAGCATTTTTTCCTTACAAAGCAAATTAATCTGTTCTTTCTGGGGTAGAGCTCTCCTGACCTGTAAGGAAATCCATGGCTGTTTCTGGTCACAGAGCATGGCTCAGTACCTTACTGAATGTCTCACTTTGAGGGTCATATCAAGGTGGCCTCCTGATAAGGGAGCTCTGTAGTGTTCGCACAGGTGAGACCAGGCCTGCAGGGATTCTTCCCTGTGAAGACAACAGGCTGCAGGCCTGCAGGTGGATAGGACCAGGCCCTGGGTCAGCTCCCTCAGGGACACCTTGTATGTCCACGGCTGGCTGTGGTGCACCACACCCTGATGACTTCTCAATGGTTATGACTCTCACCTGGGGACTCCTCCATTTCTTTCTGTTCCTCTCATCCATTTCTCTGGCCCTCCCTTTCTTGACACCTTTCATGTCCCCCACCTGTTACCTTACACTTAGCAGCTGGGCTTGTTTTTTCTTTTCTCCCTTTTTGTGGTGCTGAGGATTGAACCAAGGACCGCATGAATGCCAGCCACACAGTCTATCATTGTGCTGTGGCCCCAGCCCCTGGAATTCTCTGTGTGTGAGGGGGATCAGGTACTGGGAACTGAACCCAGGGGTGCTCTGCCTCTGAGCTACGAGTTACATCCCCAGCCTTTTCTGTTCTATTTTGAGACAGGGTCTTGCTAAACTGCCCAGGCTGACCTCAAACTGGGAATCCTCCTGCTTCAACCTTCCAAGTCTCTGGAATTATGGAATTCTTAATAATAACCCCAATAGCCAACATTTACTGTATTGCTTTTTTTTTTTTTTTTTTTTAACATCAGGCACAGATGGTGAGTTATCTGAGGTAGAGTTGTTAGTTTGTCTAAGGAAGTAAATACTAAGCATAGATCAGTATGTGCGATGGAAATATGATTGGAACCACAATATAATGTATAATTTTAGATATTTTACTAGTCTGACAAGAGAACATAGCTTGCCTAGTTTTTGAGAGACCCCGGGTTCAATCCCCATCCAGTATGGCAAAAATAAATAGATAGAAAATAAATTTTTTACTAGCCATGTAATTTAAAATTTTCTACTAGCCAAATTGAAAAGTAAAACCTTGGCTCAGTGGCACATACCTGTAATCCAAGTGACTCAGGAGGACTGCAAATTCTAGGCCAGCCTAGGCAATTTAGCAAGATCCTGTCTCAAATAAACCAAGGACCTGTTACTTTACAGGGGATAGGGATGTAGCTCAGAGTTAGAGCACCCCTGGGTTCAGTCTTTAGTACTGAAAACAGAAAAGAAACAAGTGAAATGTATTTTATTATCTTTTATTTAACTCATTGTATCCAAAACATTTCAATAGGCTAATAAGTATATAAATTATTGAGAAGTTTGCATTTTCTTTTTCTTGCTAAGCCTTTGAAATCTGGAGCATGTTTTACACTTAGAACACACCTTAATTTAGACTGGCTCCATTTGCAGATCTTAGACAGCCACCTGTGGTTAGTGGCTGCTGCTGTATTGAACAGCAGGAGTGGAGACTAAGGATTCTGACCATCTCTGCCTGGCCATGCTGCAGGTTTTCCGAGGACAGCGAGAGCAGGCAGCCACAATCTCTGTAGAAGCAGGATGACCTGGCTTCCCAGTGGTTTGTCCTGTCCACCTAAGTTCTTGTCTGGATAACCCTATAACCCTTCTAATCCAACGAGGATGATATTATAAATTAGAATGTATCCAATGTCTCAGGCTAGGAGTGTAGCTCAGTGGTAGAACATGTGCTTAGCATGCACCAGGGCCAGCAGAATCCCAGGGCCAAAAAATATTCTTGATGTCTGGGTGGGTTAGAGGTTGGACAACATGGCTTCTCCTTTGGCAGGTTTAGTTGTCATTTTTTGGTGGATATACTTGTATGACTCTTACAGGCTCTGTGTGGTGGTGCTCACCCATAATCCCAACAACCTCGGGGGGTTGAGGCAGGAAGATCTCAAGTTCCAGGCCAGGTAAGGCAACTTAGTCAAACCCTGTCTCAGAATAAAAAATAAAAAGGACTGGGGATATATCTGAATGGTAAGCACATCTATGATCGAGTCCTACTACTGTGAAAATAGATGAAAACGGCTGAGGATGGAGCTCAGTTAGGATGTAGCTTAAAGGTTGTTATGGGTTCAGACTTCAGTATTGCAAAATAAATTTAAAAACAAAACCAAAAATATGAGCTGGGCGTGGTGGTGCACGCCTGTAATCCAAGCGACTTGGGAGGCTGAGTCAGGAGGATCGCGAGTTCAAAGCCAGCCTCAGCAACTTAGCGAGGCCCTAAGCAACTCAGTGAGACCCTGTCTCTAAATAAAATACAAAATAGGGCTGGGGATGTGGCTCAGTGGCCGAGTGTCCCTGAGTTCAATCCCTGGTTCCAAAAAAAAAAAAAAAAAAAAAAAAATATGACTCTCTCCCCATGAGGACTTGAGTCTTGCCCCTCAATGGGAAAATCAACCTGTAGGATGTTCCCTGCCCCACCCAGTGCTGGGATTGTTTTGCCACTTATCTACTTTCTCAATCTTTATTTTTATTTTGAGACAGTCTCAGTAAGTTTGAGGTTGACCTCTAACTTGCAATCCTCCTGCCTCAGGCTCCTGAATAGCTGGGATTACACAGCAGGACCTTATTTAGAAGTGAAATTCCCTATTGTAATCTTGTTCCTGTTTATTTTAAATTTTCTTTGGTTTTACTTGAAAGGGAGGGTGATGGTCAGTTTTAAATGTTGAAAATGTTCAAGTTGCTCTGTGATACTAAAACTGAGTGTGTAGTGGTTGAGAGTGCATGTAACTTATTCACGAGGCCCTGGGTTCAATCACTAGCACCCCCTCAAAACATGTGTACACAAAGGAAAACAATAAATGTCTTGAAACAGGTCCAAAGCTTATTAAGGCCTTTTAAAAAAGTATTTGTTGGAGAAGTTGACATCCCCTCTTGGAACTGGGATTTCTTTTGGGAAGGACAGGAATGTCCTTTCCCTGGTATGTGGCCCTATTCTTGTTCTTTTGTCTTGAGAAACATCATCCAGGAAGAGTGGACTTTCTCTGGCCCAGAGCCAGGTGGGTGGAAAATTCCTTTGCCTTGGGCCCCCCTTAGGTCCACAGGGCAGTCATCTGACCACTGCCTAGAGTCGCCAACTCCCCAGGTGACCCTGCAGGGAGATGCAGGACTGTATAAGGAAAGTGGTGGCAGGCCCTCATTTCCTTGCCTACCCACACGGTGCTAGGCACCTCGCCACTCCTTTCACCACTGCTTGAGCACTTCCTCAACACCTGTAAAGGCCAGAGGTGGTCCCAGCTTCCTGGCCTCAGAGCCCAGACTGACAGTGCCAAGTGTGGGGATTTTAGTGCTTTCTGCCCAGGGACCTGGGAACAAGGGTGATCGAGCAAGAGAGCTTCACACCTACATTGTTTCCAGGTGAACCAGATCCCAGGGTGCTCACTGTTGACTTGGGGGTCTCCAAGCTGGAATGAGGTGTCCACGACATAAAAGGAGACCTCCCACTTAGGAGGGCGGCTTGACCCTTCTTTTCTCCTTTGGGGGAGTCCGAGGACCCCAGGTGCCGCGTAGCCCTGTTGCTTTAAGCTTGGGCTTAGGTTTGGGAGGAGACGGGAGCTGCCCGCCTACCTGGGGAACCTGGTTAGGTGTGGCCGCCGGCGGCCGGGATGCCGTGGGTGGGGGCGGGCTGCAGCTGGAGAGCAGGAAGTGAGGCGAGGGCCGCCGGGAGGAGGAAGCCGACCAGGCAAGTTCTGCTGCCGACGGGACGCGGCTGCGGAGACATGGTGAGCGACCTGGGAGCTGCGAAGGGCAGGCGCGGGGCGCTGGGACGGGGCTGGCCGGGCGGCCGGGCCAGCTGGTGGCAGGGAGCGAGGGCTGGGCGGGCGCTGCCCGGAGCCTGGCTGTTTTGACAACTTGGCCGCCTGTGGCCCTGAGTGGCCTGGGCGGGGGCTCCTGCCCCCTCTGCTGCCCTCGGCTGGGCCCGGGCAGGGCTCGTGTGGGGGTGGGGGTCGGAATGCCCCAGTCACCGCCTGCGCCCTCCCGCTCCTCCTCCTGCTCCAGCTGGGCCTGGGCGGGTGTTGTGACACCACCGGGCAGCCAGCTCCTCTGCTGCTCCCATCTCAGATTCCAGGCCAGGTGGGGGTTGTTTCTCCCTTTGGCCTTTCACTGTGACCCTGTGCAGAGGCCCAAAGGGTTGGTCTGTCCCGAGTCCAAGGGCTCAGCCCCTTCTCTGTGAATAGGTGGAAAGCCCAGCGTCAGGGAAAGAACCAGTTGGTTCTCCTGATAACCCATTCCGACCCACACCCCTGGCATGTCTCTGGAGGCCCACGGGGCCAACAGGGGAAGAGCCTAACACTGTTTTCCCCTCCTTGTTCAAAACCCTGATCATGAGGCCTCCAGCATAAGCAGGCTTCCGCCAGGGAGGCCTGGACCCACTTCCCCCAGCGCCTCTGGCGGGCAGTGTTTTCATTAATATCTGCATAAGCAGGCAGTGGCCCACGTGCAGCCTCCCTAGTGTTGGGAAAGCTGAAGTGTGTGGCCCAACGGCTCCCGGCACCTGATGGGACCTTGCTGGGCCCTAGCAGTGGGACTAGGTTCCCGTTCCCAGGAGGCCCAGGAGCACCACAGCTTTCCTGCTACCGTCCTGCTTCTCTCAAGGAGAGGCCTGAACAGTGAGGGGCCCCACTGTCAGTGCCCCCTCCTCCAGGGAGAACCTGTGGCATCAAGGAAAGGGGTGACTCTGGGAACTGGAAAGGAGCATTTGGCTGTGCACTGGAGGGTGACACTGCACCAGCTCTGCTGCCCAGGGTCCTTGCCGAGGAGCCTGCAAGCACAGGGAGTCAGTGCCATGCCGCTTTTTCTGGTCAGGGGCCCTGAAACCGAAAAAGGAAGGCTGGTTCAATCTGTCTAGCTTCAGATCTCACTTTCTGGGGCTTAAAATGTACTTATGTTAGATGACACAAGCAATACATAGAAACATTCTCTCTGTAAACAATTCAAATATCGCAAAAAACTGAGGTCCTCCCTGAGCTGTACCTCCCTGGCCTTTTGGATCCTCCACCGCATGGCCTAATTAACCGCTGTGTTGCCCTCCAGGAGGAGGCCAGTGGAGGCAAGGGAAATGACCAGGTGCGGAACCTGCAGAGTGAGGTGGAGGGAGTCAAGAATATCATGACCCAGAATGTGGAGCGAATCCTGGCCCGCGGGGAAAACTTGGACCATCTCCGCAACAAGACAGAGGATCTGGAAGCCACAGTGAGATGGGGAGCCTGCTGGGGTGGGAGGAAGAGAGGAAGGGAGAATCATTAGTGGGGAAGAGGTTTTGGGGGGAGGAGTGAAATGAAGAGGAGGGATGGAAGTCTGCCATTTCTTTTACCATCTTGCCTATTTTGGGAATTGACATGAACTGAGTCCCCACTTCTGGTTCAGCACTGCTCCAGATTGGTTTGGAGTCTAGGAAATGGGTCCAGTAACTGGGGCTTAGGGTGGGGGCCCACCCACAGAGGCATTTTCAGACACAGCTCAGTAGGCCTGTGCATTCTTAGGCTTCTTTCCTCTAAAAGGGATTCTCCCTTTGATGCCTGCCCTTGACAATTATTCAGGCCTAGAAAATTATCAGCTCTGGGAAAATCTTCCTCTGACCTTTGGTCTTCCCCAGGAGTTATTAGGCAGCGGGTGGAAACCTACTAGAGCCTTGCTGGGTTGGTTGGCCTTAAGGAGAAGCTGGGAAGAGCAGTGAAATGCTTTGATGCCAGAGTCCTTCCCAGCTAGGGGCTGAGGCCGGGGGCTTAGGGAGAAAGTTACTTCAAAGTTCAGAGGAGGTTGCTGCTTCAGGCCTCATGACTAATGGAGAGACTGGCTCTGACAGGCTTGCTTTTGGTTATGCTTAGCACTCCTTGGTCTCCCTGAGACTTAGTGCCTCTCTCTGCACCCTCATCGGGACACGTGTGTGCAACTGGAACTGGGGGAACAGGAACGCCCCCTACTTCCAACCCCCTGTACTGCCCTGGTTCTCTCTCCAGCTTCCACAGTTCCCAGGGGACAAGGAGTCCTGGAGCCAGGGGATGTGCCCACCTAGAGCCTGCAGCCCTCAGCCTTAGGGTCTGTCCTCCCAGGGATAGACTGTGCTGCTAGGGTCACATGAAGAGCAAGGGAACTCCTAGTCCCTGTCACATTCAGGTGGAGACCCCCAGAGCCCAGGAACCTAAACTAGAACCTGGCCGAGACCCTGTCATCAGTACATGTGTGAAGTGGGGAGGGGAGGGCAACTTCTGCTTCACAGCTGGTTGTCTTGGCTTATACCCAGTGGGCAGGCCCCTGGCCCCTCACCTTGCCTTGTCCCTGACAGTCGGAGCACTTCAAGACCACGTCGCAGAAGGTGGCCCGCAAGTTCTGGTGGAAGAATGTGAAGATGATCGTCCTCATTTGTGTGGTCGTGTTTATCTTCATCCTCCTCATTGTGCTCTTCAGCACCGGTGCCATCCCCACCTAGGCTGCCCTGCTCCCACCTCTTCCAAAGGAATGCTGCCCGGTCCAGGCCCCTCTGCTGCACCCCAGGAGCACCTTGATGCCCGAAGGCAAGAGCTGGACTGGTCCCGCTAGTGGGTTGGAAAGACCCAGAGGACCCTGTGTGTGTCTGGGAGACTGTTGGTGGCTGGTGGGCAATAAAGACCTTTCAGTGTCCCTGTGTGTGAGCTTCAGGCCTTCCATTTCTTCTTCCTGAGATGCCCTCTGGTCAAGGCTCTCCTGTCTAGGCTCAAGCTGTTAGAGGGGTGGAGAGCATGTTTGCAGAAGAAAGATGGAGGCTCCCTATCTTTTTTCTTTTTCTTTGTAGTGCTAGGGATCAGACTCAGGGCCTCAGTATGCTGGGCAAGCACTTTACCACTGAGTGACATCCCCAGTACTTTATGTTTTTTATTTTGAGACAGGGTCTTACTAGATTATGCCCAGGCTGCCCTCGAACTAGTGCTCCTCGTGAGTTGCTGGGATCACAGAGCTGGCCACCACACCCAGCTCCCTTTATTTCCCATTCATTCTCACAGTTCTCAAGAATAAGAATTTTCTGAGGATCTTGACATGAGGAAAATGCAAACCCTTCACAGCATTTCAGGGTGACATGCGAGGTTGAGTGTCCCTTTGTCGCTCTCCTGGAAGCACTGGCTGGGAAGTGAAGCACTCCTGCGGGGTTAGGATTTGGTGTAGGGCCTCCTGCTCTGCTGCCACTGCCCCCTCCCTTCTGTGGCCCTCTTGGAACCCAGAGCCAAGAGTTGGAGGAACTAGACTATTTTCTGAAGTTGAGTGTTCTGTTTGTCTTTTGTCTGCCCCTTTCCTGGGATGGAGCAGGACCTAGGTCTTGGCTATTCTGAGGGGGCGAGTGTCTCTCCCCCACACCCTGGGGCTGGGCACAGTCAGGATCACAGGACAGGCCTGTGGCCCTCCTTTCCCTTCTTGCACAATGAGCTTTCTGTCTTCTGACCTCCCGCCTCCCCACCAGGTCCCACTGTCACTGCTGCTCCATCCGGTGCCCAGTCCGCCTTGGTTGGGGGGGAGGGCTGTTGCCATCAGTCCTGTTTCCTCCATTGCCTTTACAGCACTAGAGGCAGCTTGTCAGGAAGAGTGGGGAAGGGGTAGGATTGAGAGACAGGATTTGGGACTAGATTAGAAATCACATTCTGGAACTATGCTCTGAATTCTGGGAGGCAGACTTCCCCATGACTGAACATCCTTACTCTCCTCAGTGTGCTCTTGGATGTCCAGTCTAAGCTTGGGACCCTGGCCATCCTCAGTGGAGTGAAGATGACTGAGGCTTTGAGGGAGGAAGCCATTGCTCCTCAGCCAACAGGGGCTGACTCTGGGATGCTGGGGATGGCAAAGGTGTGGTATTTGTAGTTATAGATGAGACACTCACCAAACTGGTAAAGCTCCTCCTGTCTCATGGGGGTGTCTCCAGTGCCCAGCACAGCATGGATAGTGGCAGGCAAGTATGCCTGATGAGTGAGTGAATGATACCCCCCATAAACCCATTAAGTCACTTCCTGTGCATCCTGGCAGGGCCCCAGGTGCATGCCCCTGTGACTACTGTGCCACTTCCTATAATGGGCCTCCAGGGGGTGGCTGGCATGCAGACTCACCCAGTGCAGAGTGACTAGGGATCCACCAGGAATAGTCCAGATTCTACATAATCTTTCTACCAGGCATACCTCCATCCCCCAGGCATAGCCCATCCACCAGGTATAACCCATCCACCAGGCATAGTCCTGCACCAGGCATAGTGCCCCATCCAGCAGGCATACCTCCATCCACCAGGCATAGCCTATCCACCAGGCATAGCCCATCTACCAGGCATAGCTCATCCAGCTGGCATACCTCCATCCACCAGGTATAGTGCCCCATCCACCAGGCATAACCCGTCCACCAGGTGTAGCCCATCCACCAGGCCTAATCCCCACCCCACTATCTATCAGATAGCTCCATCCACCAAGCAAAGACCGGTCCAACAGGTGCCAATCCAAATTCGGGCGCCGGCAGCCCGGCAGGAGGCGCCCCGCAGACCCTTGACTGTCGCCAGCCACTTTCGATTCGAGCAGGTCTGGGTAGCGCCTCTCGGAAAGTCCAGCGCCGGCCCCGCCCTCGGCTTCCTCCAGGGCTGCGGGCGTGGAGCAGCGCGGCGATGGTGAGGGTCCGCGGCGGCCAGGGTCCTCCGGGCGGGGGCGGGGCGGCGCCCTGGGCTGCGCGCTGCCCACTGGCCTGGGTGGCGGGGGTGGAGCCGGGTGACCCTGGCTGGGATCCGGGCGGCCCGACCCAGCGAGTCACTTAACCTCCCGAGCCTCCTTTTCCGTAACGTGAAGTGGGGTCGGCCAAACCCGCCTTGTCGCGACCTTTCGAGGTTAAAAGCGGTTCCCTGGCTACCCGGCCACTGAGAGACACCGCGGGGTGGAAGGCGACCCGACGGCTCTCCAGCCTCCAGCCATCCCGGAGAGGAGCCGGGCCTGGCCCAGGGGTGGGAACCTGAGCGGTGGCAGGGGCTGTTCCAGCCCCTTGGCGGGTGTTGGAGGGTACATTTCCCGGGAGAGAGAAAAGAACTTGTTTACTGGAGAAGTTCCACTGACGTTCTCAGGGTGGCACAGGCCCGATTCTCTCCTAATCTCTACCCAGTGACATCTGTGAATTGCCACCCCACTCCTGCTGCAGACTGGGCTCTGTCCTCACTTGCTTCTCAATGGTAAAAGTGCCAGGGGTGGCAGGTCCCAGGTTCCCATTTCTCCTGGGGCTCCTGGGAAGAGGGACCAGGCAGGAAGCAGTCTTGGTAGCTTCAAGGTTGCCTCAGGAAAGCTGGCAGAGGTGTGATGGATTTCGCCTGGCCAGGGTCAGGATGCTGGATGGCCTAGTCTCCAGGGAACTGGAGGCAGGAAGGGGAAGGAGGGCAGGAAGGTTAGACTGAGCTTTGGGGCCACCAGGAAACTGGTGTTCTGAGCTTGAGGTAGAGCCAGAGCCCACTCCTGAGCATGCAGGGCAAGAGACCAGCAGGGCCAGAGGCCCGCTTCTAGCTGCCATTAGCTCTAGGGGAGAAGAGGAAACTCCGAAATGAAGGCTAAGGCCTGGACAATTAGTTGGGGGTACGGGAGGACCTCAGGACTCTCACAGGTACATCTGTGTAGAATAGGGCAGCAGAACCTGGGGGAGGCTTACTGACCTCTGTCCTCCACCAGCCATCTCCAGCCCCATCCTTCTGTCTTGTTCACTCTTGCCCCTTTCTCTGTCCCCAGCTCTTTCCCTTCCTTCTTTCCATCCCTTTTCCTGGTCCTTCCTCCTTTCCCTTTTCTGCACCTCTTTTCCATGCCTCATTCAATCAACACAGAATTCTCAGGCAGTTCCTTTGTGCCAAACGTGGTGACAATGTAGGGATTAGAAAAGGAACAAAGCTGTGATGGGAAAGGTGGAAGCTGAAGCAACTGTGTGCACCCCTTCATCTTGGAGAGGCCCCAGAGCATCTGTGTGCTGAGCCACAGGTCAGGCTGTCTGGACTTCCCTTACCTGCACGCAGTATAGAAGTGGGTTAAGCACTGATACCTGGGGCAGGGAGTGTGCTCAGTGGTGGAACCCTTGCCTAGCAGAGTGAGGTTCTGGGGTCACACACGCACACATATCCCTGGGTCTGTGTTGGTTCAATTCCCAGACCTTCTACCCACTGGCTCTAACACCTCTAGCTAAAACTGGGATAAATACTGTGCTCAGTGGGTTGTTGTGAGGATCATGAGATAGAGTGAGCAGCTGATGCAAAGTCCAGGGCATGTGCCCACTGAAAGGCAGCAATGTTCCTGCTTGACACCTAGGACCTCATGGGCCCGAGACACCAGAGGGTATAGCTAGATGCCAGTTCTCATGGAAAACCCCCTAATTAGGTTAGAAACAACATGCATGGTGAGGCACATCTGTAAGCCCAGTGAAGTCTAGAGACTGAGGGAGGAGGGTTGAAAGTTAGTTCAAGGTCAGCCTTGGCAACCTACAGAGATCCTGTCTCAAATAAATAAATAAATAAATTCATAGGATGAGGACTGAGTGCGGTGACACGTGCCTATAATCCCGGCAATTTGGGAGGCCGAGTTAGGAGGATTGCAAGTTGGAGGCTAGCCTAAGCAAATTAGCAAGATCCTGTCTCAAAAATTAAAAGCTACTGAGGATGTAGCTTAGTGGTAGTGCACCCTGGGTTCAATCCTCAGCACCCACCCCCCACCCCACCACACACACGGAAGAACTGGGGATGTAGCTCAGTAACAGAGCACTTGCCTAGCATGTGGAAAGCCCTGGGTTCAAACCCAGCACTGCAAAAAGAAAGGAAGGAAGAAGGAGTGTTCAAAAGAGAAGAACTTTATTGCTTGTGCATTTCGTAAAAACTATCTAAGAGGTTTTATTTATTTATTGGTACCAGTAATTGAATCCAGGCATGCTTGACCACTGAACCACATCCCCAGTCTTAAAAAAAATTGTAGTTGTAGATAGACAGCTTGCCTTTATTTTATTTTCGGTGGTACTAAGGATCAAACCCAGTGATTCACAAATGCTAGGCAAGCACTGCCACTGAGCTACAGTCTCAGCCCCCGACCCAGCCCTCTTTTATATTTTGTTTTGAGATAGGGTCTTGCTAAGTTGCTTATGGCCTTGCTAAACTGCTGAGGCTGGCTTTGAACTCGTGATCCTCCTGCCTCAGCCTCCTGAGCTGCTGGGATTACAGATGTGCACCACCATGCCTGGCAAGAGATTTTGTTATTTATTATTTTGGTAATGGGTGTTGAACCCAGGAACACTCTACCATTTAGCTACATTCCCAGCCCTTTTTATTTTCTATTTTGAGTTTGGGTCTCGCTAAATTGCTCAGGCTGGCCTCCAATGTGCAATCCTCCTGCCTCGGCCTCCCAAACCTCTGGGATTATAGGCGTGCACTACCTTGTCTCACCACTAAGAGGTTTTATTGACCACAAGTATAGCACAGTTCTTAAGATCTGAATGCTAAACAGCGTGTGAGAGAAAGGGAATTGGGACTACATTGATTTTGATGATAGTCTTATTTATTGAGCATTTAGTTTGTGTCAGGCATTGTACTAAGCTTTTTGTTTAGATATGTCACACAATCTTCAGCTAATATTATGAGGTAGGTATTGTTATTATTATCACTTTATAAACAAGGAAGTGGAGGGTCAGTGAGGTCATATCCTCAGTCTTGGGTCACTGGGCTGGTGAGGGGCAGAGGCAGGATTTGTACAGGATCTACTGAAGAGTCCTGCTCTTTGTGTCTGAGCTCAGCTCTGAGTCAGGGGAATCACTCAAACAGAGCTTGCTCCCGCCCATCCCCAGCAGATGGGAACAGGACTTCTTGGATACTGTAGAGGAGACAGGGAGGCGAGGAGAGTTGGGAGAGGAAGATTGGTTGATTTGTCTCCCTGTGTTGCCCAACCTGCTCTTGAACTCTGTCCTCCTGCCTCAACCTCCCCAGCAGCTGAGATTATAGGTGCATGCCACTGGCAACAGGCAGGTTTTTTTGCTTTCAGTTTTTCAGTTGGGGATCCAACCCAGGGCCTGGATGATGGATAGGTGGTCTGCTCCCTGAGCCCAACAGGGAGGGTTTGGGGAGCTGCATTTTCAGAGAACCTAAGGGTATTGGGCCTGGGAATGCCTGAAAGGGGATTTGAGGGTGGGATGTAGCTCAGGGGTAGGGTACTTGCCTAGTGTGTATGGTCCTGGGTCCCCTGCCCAGTGTGGCGGTGGGGTTGATGGCAGACAGGAACATCTGTCAAGAGCATTTCCTGTGTAACTGCCACCCTGTTGGGCTACAACTGCTTCCCCTCCCCCTGCTCAGAGCCCCACATCCTGCAGCCCCTGGCAGGTTTCAGAAATACCTCTCCAACTTGCCTTCCTCTCTGCACCCCTGACCCTTCTCTCCCTGCCTGATGGGCCTTGCCTAACACCCTGCTGATGGCCCCTTCCCCCTGCTAGCCGATCCTTCTGCTCCGACTTTCCATAGCTGTGGAATCAGAGGGCTTCCCTGCCACCCTCCCAGCTGGTTTCCTCTCTGACACTTGTACTCTTCAGCCCCTCTGTCCTACCCTTTATCCTCCTCTGGTCACTGTTTGGGTGTGTGGTCCTATAAAAACAGGCACAGTTCATTCAGAAAGCACTAATCACGTGTTGTGCCTGCCCTTTGCCAGGCACTGGGTTGAGTCACAAGTGACACAGGGCAGTGTGGCCCCTGCCCTCCAGTTGCTCTTCTCCTCCCACATTCTCCAGCTTTCTCTCTCAAATGCCAAGAGAGACCTGTGCCCAGGGCTGAGTAGGACCAAGGAGTGCTGAGCCCTGAGTGTCTGCGTTCTGTAGAGACTGCGTTCTTTTAGGTCCGGGCCCCTCTGGGCTCCAAGAGGGAGACTGCTGCTGACTGCAGCTGGAGGCACAGCCAGCTCTCGGGAGAATGTGACCTGGTGTCACCCCTGTGGGAACGTAAGATAACAACAGCTGTAGAATTCAGCACAGAAAAAAATAACACCCAGCATCTACAAGTCTCTAGCAGTGACTCTCATTTTTGAATCTTTGTCCATTCCCAAGTGTTTGCCTTGGACTCCCGGAATGTGAAATAAGAGAGCCTCGGGAGAGGACAGAAGCAAGCAGCCAGTCTTTATTACTTCCCCTGTTTCCCCAGCCTGTGAGTGTACCCCGCCACCTGTGGTTTGCCAGCCCCATTCTCAAGAAGCAGGTTGTTTTTCTAGTTTACGGGTAAATATTTGACCTGTTTGGGTTTCAGATGCCTACCCTTCTAAAATTCCTGCTGGGCTTGATAAGCGCACCAGGAGAACATCTTTCGACAATCCAAGTTGCTTTTGGATAGGGTGTAAAACAGTTGGCCAGCTCACCAAGACCTGCAAGGGTCAGCACTGTGCTGGCCTCCCAGGCCCCTGTTGTGCAGAGGGAGGGCACGTCCCTGTTCTCCCTCTGGGAGCTTGTGGTCCAGCTGGGGAGCTGGGACTCCTGAGGGCCATGTGCAAGGCAGCTGCAGGGATCCTGAAGGAAGAGTGGGAGGTAGTCCTCCTCCTAAACCATTAGGTCCCTTAACTGGAATTTAGTCAAGTACCAGGATGCCTGCTGTGGACAATGGGCTATACCTCCCTGAAATGTCCCTATTCCTGCTCCTGGGCCTGCAGCTGACATGGCAGCTTCCTGCCCTGGTTCTTAGCCACAGGCATTCAGAGCCCAGCCAGCTTGGAACCTGCGCCTCCCTTCCCAGGCCTACTGAATAAACTGGATTTTTGGTTTAGGTGAAAGCTGCTGCCCAGGCTGGGAAATCCAAGAGTTGGTCTCACCTTTGCATTGGGAAGACCTGGGCCAACTGGAAGGTTGGAGGCCAGGATGGCTGAGCTTCCCTGGCAGGGTGGGGACTGACTGTGCGGACTGATGTGGGGAGGGATGGGCCAGGAGGCAGAACAGGCCTGACCTGCCAGAGGCCTAAGGAGGGAACTTGGGCATCTCATTCTGGAAAGGCTTAGGCAGACATTATGACATGAGGTGGTTCAAAATCATTTTTCTAGCCCTCTGGAGTAGATTTCTTCCCTGTCTGGCTTGCAGCCTAGTCACTTTGGTTCCTGCTCTTTGTGGCCACCTTAGCCTTAGTTCAGTAGGAAGCTGCAGGTGGCACTGGGTAGATGCCACCTGTAGGGGTGGGGTCCCAGGAAGCTCCCCACCTGGGGCAACTCAGAGGAAGCTGAGGTGCTGGAAGCCAGGACTGACTAAGGCCTGGCCTTGATGGACAAGGGAGAAGCCCCACTCACATGGAAGATCAGCCCTTCTCTGCATACATCTTGCCCTTATGCGAATGATGCTGTTAGGCATCCCATACCCATGCACATTGGGGGAAGGAGGATTTAGGTCTTAGGGCCAGATGGGGGTCTCATGCAGCCCTGACCTTGGGCTTGGTGCCCAGGCAGGTAACGAGTTGGAGCGATGCCAGCGGCAGGCGGACGAGGTGACAGAAATTATGCTCAACAACTTCGACAAGGTCCTGGAGCGTGATGGGAAGCTGGCAGAGCTGGAGCAGCGTTCAGACCAACTCCTGGATATGGTGTGAGCCCCAGGGAGCAGAGATGGAAGGGAGAGGCTTATGAAGCCATCAGAGAGTCCTCTCAGGCTATTCTCAGGGTCTCCAGGCCCTTGGTGGAGGCCTCTGGGTTTCCTGAGGCATCCCATCCTAAAATTGCAATGGGCAGGTCCCACAAAGTGCGAAGGCCTGGGTCTGAAGCCTGAGGACTGGCATTGCTAACTGGGGGTGGGCTGGGAGGGCTGACAGCCAAGGGCTACAAGGTGTCTGAGACCAAAGCGGACATGGGGTGTGTGTGAGGATCAGATCAGGCCCTGCTGGGATGGATGGGAGGAGCTGGCTCTGGGGACCTGTGGGAGTCACTAATTTCCACCCTGTGTCTGGGGTCTCCACAGAGCTCAGCCTTCAGCAAGACAACCAAGACGCTGGCCCAGAAGAAGCGTTGGGAGAACATCCGCTGCAGGGTCTACTTGGGACTGGCAGTGGCTGGTGGCCTACTCATCATTCTGATTGTGCTGCTGGCCATCTTTCTCCCGCAGAGCAGTGGGGACAGCAGTGCCCCATAGGCCCAGGACATAGGCATTGCCTCAGGGCCTAGGGACGGACTTCGCTGGGCCTGGGGCAGAGGCTGAATGGCTTTAGTGGCCAGCTTGGGTCTCCAGAGAACCCTGGTGTTTGTCCCCTTGAGTCACTTCAGGGACCCTGAAGGGCAGCCTGAGACGTGCACCATTGTGCCTCCCATCCTGCCCTAGACTGGCTTTCCGTAGTGGCCTGCTGCTACATCAGGCCAGCCCCACCTGGAGCTCAGTAAAAGCTGCTGTCTGGCTAAAAGCTGGTGTGTATTTGTTTGAACCTCCTCACAGTTAAACCTCCTCTGGCTCCACCCTGGGGTTGCATCCCAGGAGGTGGCCACTTCCTTTCTCTTCCCTACTTGATCAACCCTACTCAGACCTTTCTGGAGTAGGGGTGCAAAATCACAATATTGTTGGAGTCCTAGGCCAGAGCCTAATTCTGGGAATCCAAAGAACCAGTTCCAGCCACCTAACCCAAAAAACAAACCGGAAAGGAAATGGTGAAAAACAGGAAAGGAACTTTAAGGGGCTATATGCTTGGCCCTGGCTTTGAGGGGTCCACAATGACTTTGAGGTTTTATAGAAAGCAGAATGATCACAAGGGTTAGGGGCTTGCATAGCTGGAAGCTTTTCACAGCTGCCAAAGCAGTGATCTCTTTTTTTTTTTTAGTACCAGGGATTTTTAACCACTGAGCCACATTGCCAGGCCTTTAAAAATTTTTTTCATTTTAAGGCAGGGTCTTGATAAGTTGCCTAGAACATAACTAAGTTGCCGAGGCTGGCTTTGAACTTGCGATCCTCCTGCCTCAGACTCCTGAGTTGCTGGGATTATAGGTGTGTGCCACTGCTCACAGCCAAAGCAGGTGATCTTGATCAGGTGTGTCTGTCCATCATTATCTCAGGATTGGTCAGGCAGGCCTTGTTGGGATAAGGAAGTTGCTATTGCCTATGGGTAGGGGAGTAGCCTGGACTCATGTCAAGAGGCTTATCAGGCCGGGAGTGGTGGCGCATGCCTGTAATTCAGGTGACTCGGGAGGCTGAGGCAAGAGGATCAAGAGTTCAAAGCCAGCCTCAGCAACTTAGCGAGGCGCTAAGCAACTCAGTGAGACCCTGTCTCTAAATGAAATACAAAATAGGGCTGGGGATGTGGTTCAGTGGCCGAGTGTCCCTGAGTTCAATCCCTGGTTCCAAAAAAAAAAAAAAAATGCTTATCAGATCACACTTGTTCCTGGAATCCAAGGTGAGTTGGAGTAAAGGAGATGAATGTAAAATGCAGGCAGAGATGCCTTGTCTTTAGTCCTGCTTTTAGGCACCCTTTGGACATTTGCAAGCAAAAGCAAAGAGTCTTAAGTCTTTGTTACAAAAACAGTCATCAAACCAGAACCTTGAGCCTGCTTTCCTGAACATCAAATCTATTCTCTTTGACATCTTGAGGAATTCAGAGGGACTCTATGTGGGAGGACAATACTTCAGAGATGTTTTCACAAGGCTCTCATATTCAGACAGGCTTTCCCCTTCTCAATACTTCCCCCTCCCCAATTTCACTGCTTACACCATGCTCTTCCTTAAGTTTTACATCAGATTGCAGATGAGGCAAGTGGAGTGGAAACAGGGAGACTTCTGAGGTATTGGAGTGCAGGGTCACAAAGACGTTTGTCCTATAGGAAAGAATTCAGACATTTCAACATTCCAGAGACAATGTGGCCATAGCAAAGACCACTGGGCAAAGGCATTGAAAAAGGAAAG
>JAJEJO010001008.1:0-103682 GCA_020662805.1 Glaucomys volans
TAGCAGGTTGGAGTTAGTGCCAGCTACAAAAACTAACCTCACCACAGGACATATTAAAATAAATCTAGAAATCTTTTCCAGAAACCTGAGATTTGTCTCTGAGACCCCTTTTGCACATCATGCATCCCAGCTGTGGAAGAGAGAAGTGTGGGCAGAAGGCCTGAGGGTCGGGTGGAGGGCTGGGAAATCAGAAGGAGGTCTCCCAGAGCGGCCCCTGAAATTCACTAGACCTTGACTGCCTTCCAAATCCATCAGTTCAAGCCTCATTAAAGAAAAACCACAGTCCTCCAGAGAGCCAGGTGAGAGGGAGAACTCTGGATTCTGAAGAGAAGGGAAGCTAGTGGGCTGCGGGCGAGGCTATGGGGGTTGCGTTCGTTGGAATGAGAGACACCTTTCAGTACATGAGCTTATGATGACATCACAAGAGAACTGGGGTGCATTTGAGAGGGGACAACTAGAAATTCCGCAGCTCAACCTGGCCTCTGGCTTACCGCAGTGGGCGATAGATGTATAAATCATGTAGGTCAGGTGAGAGGGAGTCACCAGGAGGCAGCAGCAGGTTGGTTAAGATGAAAGGCATTCATAAATCCAGGGCTTCAACATCTGCCATCTATGATTAAAAATTGACTGGAGGCTCCTGACCTCTTCCTTTCCTGAGAGCAGCCATCTATAGACCCTGGGGACAGCCAGGGTCCCTGAGCAAACCAAGGAAGCTGGCTAAGCCTGGGATATGGAGTCTCAGGAGAGAGCCCGTAAAAGCAGTGTGCTGGCTCAGAGGAGAGCCCTGAGAGACGGAACTGCAGATCTTGGCAGAGAGCAATGGAATGTGACTTCCAGGGCCCTCGCCTTCCACACAGGATTCTCAAGTATCACACCTGGAAGGGACTGAGAAGGTGAAGTTCTGTCTCACTAACGTGGGCTCCATGAGGAAACAGGGTTCTGCAGAGAACAAAGGACTCCCTCAGATTCTCATGGTGAAGAGAGGCTGATGTTCAAATTCCTGGCTTTCAGACTAGTGTCCTTCATGACACAGTGACCTCCCTGGCCTGGTCTCAACATCCCCATGCTCCCGCCTAGGGCCCTCAGCATGAATGTCAGTGACTAGAGTGGATTTCCTGGCATTTGCCAAACTCCTGAAAATCTGCCCTTGTTCTCTCGCAACGTTTAGGGATAAGGTATAACGGGGTCAACTGAAAATAGGCTGAAGCGTGACCCCTGTCCTCAGGGAGCTTCCCTTTTTCTGGCCTGATCTCACCTTACCAGCCTCCTCACACCAGGAACCAAGGAGCAGTTGGGATTTCACACAGGTTGGTCTTGAGGCACCCCTGTCGTTTTACCGGACTTGGTTCCTTACTCATGGTAGAGAAAGTTTTATTTTACTGCACTTTTCCCCTCTCTAGGCATTTTGTCTCCTTGGCTGCAACTCTAAGTGACTTTTTTAGAGAGTTTGAAATGTGTGTATGTCATGCCCACCCCCATGTGGCTGAGTGAGCAGATGACTCACTCCGGCCCCACTTCTGCACTGAACAATTCATCTGGGATGGCCCTGGGCAGAGTCTGGCTTCTCAGAGCTGGGCTCTTGAGCACCTGCCGTCAGGGAGCCATGGAGCATCTGACTTAAACAATCCCGCTCACCTCTGGCCTCTACAGGGGCCGTGGAGCTGCTAACTACTTGTGTTGGAGCTCAAGGCTTCCACTGGTAATTGGAATTTATTGTGAATAACGAACCTATTATTTGTTAATAAGCTACATGTACTGGCGTTGGGATAAGCTGGCGGGTTTATTCTGATCACTGGGATTCATTTAACTGATAGGTTTCATTTAATTTTCAAAAACCCCACAGAGTGACAGAAACCACTTTGCAGAGTGAACACCAAGAGTGGGTAGGAACTTAACAGGGTCTCACCACCGGTAAGCAAGAGAGGCCAAGGTCTCCGGTGGCAGCTATTCCCTCAACCCTCCGAGTGCAAGGCAGCAGGCTCCTACTGCCCTCCTCACACCCTCCTCTGGCCGACTGGTCTCCCCCATCCCTTCACCAATGGCACAATGTTACTCTGATCAACAGTGAGAGTGGTTTCCCACAGCCATGCAGGGGATGCTTCTCATCACTTCAAGGTATATAAAGGGCTGGCTTAGCCGGGCGCAGTGGCGCACGCCTGTAATCCCAGCACTTGGGAGGCCGAGGCAGGAGGATCGTGAGTTCAAAGCCAGCCTCAGCAACTTAGCGAGGCCCTAAGCAACTCAGTGAGACCCTGTCTCTAAATAAAATACAAAATAGGGCTGGGCATGTGACTCAGTGGTGGAGTGCTCCTGGGTTCAATCCCCAGTACCAAAAAAAATAAAAATAAAAAAATTTAAAAAAATAAAGGGCTGGCTTCCTCGTCACCTACAACCTGTCTCTGCTCAGTCACTGCTATTCTCGTCTTTCATGCCTGCCACCATTCCCTCTAGTCACCAAACTCCTTTGTCAGCAGCTCCTGACAGCTCAATTGAGGCCCAGCACTGCTACTTCCCTTTCATTCCTAGGCATTTATTATTTATTTTTGCTCAAAGTTATATGAAGATTATAAAGGCAGGTCCTGGCCTGATATTTCTCTAACATACTATATGTCTTCAGCAAGAAAGGGGAGGGGAGAGAAAACCTCATTGCGGTAAGAGGTAATTTCCACCTGTGCTGCTGTAAAGTCAGAGGGGTGAGCCATTCTTGGCTCACACATTCAAGTCTGACCTCAGTTATTGGGCAAGTGGAAGAGAAAGTAATTAGTTTCTTTAATGGCTCAGAAATATACCAAAAAAGGGGATGGTGGGGGGCAGTAATGATTGTTCAAATCAGCAGGTTTGGGAGTTTAATTTCTTTGTATTCATTAAGCTTCAAGATCTCTCTGACATGCTTCATTATAATATAGTGGCCCAGCTGCAAGAGCACTATTATCAAGTTACAGAAATGATAAATTAGTGGGACAAAGGTTATTTGTTTCTTGAGCTACTGTTTGAAAATTCTGGGCATGGATTTCTCTATCAAAGGGCAGAAAGGTGAAGACATTTGTTTCCCCCTGTTAGACAATATTAAGAAGAGAAAGTGGAATGTTTTCCCAAAAACACCCTGACAATGTCACTCAGCAGGTAAGACTAGCTCTTCGCCCCAAGCCCCCCTCTAAGATTGATGGAGCTAGTAAGAGAATTGACCTGAGCTCCAAGTCCCCTAGCATCAGGATTTCTGGAAGTTATTGATGAACAGAGAAAATGGAAAGTGCCTTTGCCCATTTTTCACTTGATCTTTAGTGCAGAGAACATGGTGCATTGGAAGCACATGGACTGGGGTCTAATCCCAGCCCTGCCTTCAATTGCTACCTTGTGTTGATACATCTCTTAATATCTCTGAGTTCTTTCTGTTGTTAAGTAGGAATAATAGTATCTTGCAAGATTATTGTCATCACTTAAATTTTTTGCATGTAGTATGCTTTTATCCCTGTATTGATGTAGTCTGACCCAGTCCCAAATTCAGGATGAGATGCTCCAGAATTACAGTGGATTTATAGCCTCACCATTCTGGGCCTCTTTTTATCCTGCCCAACTTGAGTCTGTGGATAGTTTTTAGCCATATTGTCCACAACATTGCATTAGAAAATCATGTCACCTTTACTAAAATTTCATGTGGAAAGAAGAAAGAGATTTTACCCAGCAACCAAACAGCAGAGCTTTGGTGAAATTTCCCATCAGACAGTTCTGAGAAGGCTGAACAGCACAATCCACATGAATGATGCCCCTTGGAGATATGAGGTATGGGGGCTCCTGGGCTGGCCTCTGTTCTTCCTCTGAAGTTCCCTTCCTGCTGGCAATGATATCATATTTTCTGCACTTTAGAAGGGGACTTCTGAAATCATTTCAATTATATAATCCCATTGGCAATGGACTACACCTTCATATCCTACTAATGGAAAGCTCCCTAATTGATTCGTGGAGACCCCACTGTGATTCTCACATGTCTTTAAGGCAGCCTCTCCTCACTCAATGGTTTATCAAAGCATTCACACAAGACACACACTTCCCTTGAAGGAGGGTGTTGTGATATGGGTACTATGACAATGACTAAGAACTGATTTTCTTATGACTCGCTCACATCTATCACGGAGGTGAGGAGTTCACACCTTGGACTTTGTATGGACAGCAGGCACCTGCCCAGGATGCTGAGCTCTGGGGTGTGCAGAGAATGCCCCTAAACAAGATCTCAGGGACCAACAACCTTGAAAGAAACATCCCCAGGCTGGTGACTGGAGCAATGTAAAGGAAACACAAGTCAAAGGTGGGAGGACAATTCACTGAGCCTCACAACCACATAACACTATGGGGGGCCCCTTCGCTTTACAAGGGAACTCCTTGCTAGTGTTTTGAATAACCCCAAAGGACAGAATATGTTTATAAATTAAAATCTTGGGAATTCCCACTTTGTAGAAAGATGGTGTTACCCTGCAACAGCTCTGGAGTATGTCTCTGTTCTCCTTAATCTTGCAGCAGTTCTGTGAATTAGATATTATTTATTATCATTCTTTTACAATGAAGGGAGTGACTCTCCAGAGGTTGGACATCCAGCAAGATATCCAGGCCTGGTCTCTTTACACCCCACCAGAGCTGGTACTTTTTCTCTGATGCTCTGCAATGAATTGACACCAAAAGCCCCGAACAACTCTCACTGATCATCTCACAGTTTTGCAGGTCAGGTTCCAACTGAGCTGGACCAGGTCTTGTGCTTGGGGCTCACAAGGCCAGCCTCGAGGTGTCAGCAGTGCTGCGTTCCCTTCTCAGGTTCATTCAGTGGGTTGGCAGAATTCAGTTTCCTGTGGTCATCAGACTGTAGTCCCTGGTCTTCTCTGGTTGCCAACCAAGAGCTTATCTCTCAGCTTCTTAGGGCTATCTCATTCCTTGTAAAGTGGCCCACTCTATTTTAAAACCAGAAAAGGTTAGGATGACCCCTCTGCCAAATCTCTCATAAGTATTTTTCCTTCTAAAGGGCTCCCATGATTGGATGAGGCCCAGCTGGATAATCTCCACGTTTTAAGGGCAACTAATTACAGACTTTAAAAAAACTGTAGAAGTGCCTACATGAGTATTTGGATAGCTAAGGTACAGCTGTTGCATGTGGGGATGGGATGAGGACACTGTAATAGTTCTTCAACATTAGTTAAGGATTTCCTGGAATGCTATCGACAGTGGCGATATTTGGCCCTATCCCTAGATCTTCTGGTTCCCTGATCTGGGTAAGAACCATATTGAGACCTTGATCCCCCAGAGTCCTGGGGAACAGCCCAGCAGCTGCTAACAGTAGCTCCACCAATCCAGTCCTGTCAGCAAGCCAGGAGTCCCACCCCTGCTCCCTCCCACAACTCAGGAAGCACCTAGGTGGCCCACCCTCAGTGGCCTGGCCTGCAAAACCACCCACAAATAGTCAGGTGGCTCCACCCATGCTCCTGCTGTCCCTGAAGCAACAAGATGCCCTACCCACCTATCTTTCCCATCTGCTATTCTATTGGGTCTGTATAACTTATGAAATTACTCTGGCAAACATTTTAATTTGCATTAGGAGGGAAGATGCTGAGACCCAGGGAGCTGATGATTCATGCAGTTAATGAGTGGCTAAGGGAGACCCAACATTCAGACTCCAAGTCAAAACTCACAGATATTCCTATCATGATATGTATGTATCACCTTATTCAATGCCCTTATTTTTCTCGCCAGGGTCACAAAACTACATAGAGAAAAAATAAGTATCATAGTCCTACATTTGTACTTTTAGTTCAGAACTCTTTCCAGTCAACCAATCCACCAAACAATGAACACCTCCCTGGAAAGAATCTCTGATGACACTTTGTCTTTTGAAGAACTTGTGATGTTTAGAGCAAACGTAGTCTCCAAAAAATATATTTTTGTATATTTCTGTTGATGACACTATTGGTTAAAATGTGCCAATAAATTGATATAAATCAATTAAGAAAATGATGACATATGACAGTTCCTAAGGATGGCTTAAGGAATCCTCAGTCCTACTTCATTTTTCTCAAATATTCAGACATCTCCAATGTCACTCACTAGCCACAGCTGTTTAGAAATCATGAATTTGGTACCCATAGTTTTGGTAACTGAGAGACTTGTCCCCAGACCCAGGCACGTCCAGAGACTGGAGAGCCTGTGTAACAGGAGACAGATTTGGCCACTCTGACAAAGGTCGAAGTATAGGAATCGAAACAAACAGAAGCTGATGTCTCCCTACAGTAATCATGACAGGCATGGCGTCTGCACAGGGTTGGTGACCTATGGGGCTGATGTGCTGCTTTCTAAGGTTGGTGGCTCATTTCTTACTCATACAACCTCAACCCATGGCTTCCATTTGTGATTTTAAATGACTACTTAAACTCCCAACAGCTCACACTCTGGCAATGAGCAAGGCAAGCACAGGAAACAAGGAAAAAGCATTCACCTTCCCTTTCAAGTCACAAACTCAGAAGCTGCACACACTCTCCCACTGATTTCTCATGGACCATGTAATCCCATGAGTCACACACAGCTTCAAAGCCTATAGAAAATGCAGGTCTGGACTGAGCAGCCACTGACCCTGTGGAAACATTAATATCTATTGCTAAAAAGAGAGCAGGAAAATGGAATCAGGAATGATTTAGGAGCTTTCAAATCAGTACCCCTTTAGGAAGAAAGAGGGTGAACGCATTCAGGAAAACCAAGAGAGCAAAAAACAGTGAATGAAGAAATCATGGGATTCAAGAAAATGACCAGAAAATGGAAGAGCTGTTGTAGACAGGGGTGAACACAGGGAATGGACAGGAGGGCCTGCCTTACCTGCCTCCAGCCCGGCTGTTCAACACACTGCTTGGGCCGCCTTAGAGGCAGGACCACTCCAGGACCCAGCGGCCTCTGGCTCCCTTAGGATTCTTCAGGGAAGTAGAAGGCAAGGCCACTGGGAGGGGCACAACATCCAAGCCTCACCTTGTGCCCTGTCTTTCCAAGGCTGGCAGAAGGAATTATGGGATGGGTCAGTTCTCCCACGTTCCCAGGCTCCCCTTCTCTGCCCCCACCCACACACATTCAAATATGGGGATTAATTCAGGCCATACCTTTGTATCAAAATTAGTGCCCTACCAGACCAAAGAGTGTAAGATCCTCTTCGTTGCTTCTTGATCCACCTTCACCAACTCTCCACAACCTTGCCACTTACAGGTATGAGCCTTCACCTGTCTGCTGCTAAGTCAGATGCCCCAGGAGGGACTTCCTTCCTGGCACATCAGTAGAGGAAACCTATTATCCACAAACCTAGGTACCAGGATGTCAAAGCTCTCTGACCACACTGCACATGTGCGACACAGAGTACTGGCTCTGTGAAGACAAACAGGCTACAACCTGTCCTTCTGGAGCCCAGAACAACAAACCCAGCCAGGTAGGAAACATCTGTGTTTGCTACAGTGAATCATCTCCCAACTTAGACTGTACCTTCTGCACCAAATGAGTGGAACAGGAAATATGTGCTGGCGGATCCCAGAGGAGAGCAGGCATAGGAAAGCCAACTGGCTTCTCTGAGCCCCAGTGAGCAGAACTGAGTGTCAGGAGAGGGGGAGTCTGTGGGCAGGGAAATCCTTGTGATAATCCAGACAAAGGCTGAACAAGTGAGATGACTGTAAGAAAGCCAAGAAAGGGGAAGGAGTGGCAAGATGAAGTTTGGGCAGAGACCAAGGGGCGCTGGGATGTTAATATTGGTGAAGTCACTTTGTTGTCTGCAGTGGGCAGAAGTCAAGGGCAGTCTAGGGTACCTGTCACCAGGGATGGGGTAATGCCAGGATGCACAGATCCCAGCATACCAGGAGTTAAGAGTGGTGAGCAAGATGTCCATAGAGCAAATGCAGATAACTGTTACAGCCTAGGGAGAAATGAAGACCAAAAATTAGGTTTACAATAAAATCACATTTAAGTAAACCAAAGCATGTGCAGCACCTCGGAGCAGGTGTCTCAGCAGGTGAGGCAGGTAGAAGGGAGGATGAAAGGTGGAATGGAGGGGCATAGGGAGAACTGAGAATGGAAGTGCTCAATCAACTCAACTCAGCCTGAACCCAGAAGGGAGATAACTAATTACCTACATGCATCCATAAATTCACGAAAACTAGAGGAAGACAAGCAAGGGCCAGGATGACCTTGTGGAGCATGACCTTCAGATAAAGGGCAGTGGCAAGGGGAGGCTGGAACTTGCTGACTTGCTCTCCATCTTTCTTCTCCTGCTCCAACTCTGCAGACTCCTGTCTTGCCCAGGGACCACCTTCTATAAAGACAGCTGCTGGAAACAGACCAATGTGGTGTGAGTGACTTCTTACTTTCTGCACGACACAGGGCAACCCACAGAAATGGTTGGAGCTTCAGTTTTCTTCTCAGCAAAAGGAATAAAAATAAGACTTTCTTTACCTGGTGGGGACAGGGCTTCCATGAGCTGCATATTCTCACTCAGATGTGGAAACTAAAAAAGCTGATCTCACATAAGGGGAGTATGGAATAGTGGTCAGTAGAAGCTGAGAAGGGTAGAGGGTGGAAGGAGAGGGAGGCTGGATAACATGAACCAAAGCACAGGCAAGAAAAAATTCTAATGTTCTGCAGCATGGTGAGATTACAGCTCACGACAATTTATTATGTATTTTAGAAAGAACTAGAAGGAGTTCAAAACTTCCCAAAATAAAGAAACAATAAATATTTAAGGAAAGAAAAATGCTAAGGACTCTGATTTGATCATTATACATGATAAATATGTTGTATACACATGCCACATTTTCATACCACACCCCATAAATATCTACAACTTTTGCATCTATTAAAATAGATAGATAGATAGAGGGACAAAGTATAAAAGCATGATACAATTTTTTTTTCTGTTGTTCAAAATGTCCCTTTCTGGTTGTTCTGGGCTGGGTGCCCCAGGTCTGGATCAGTAGCCTCTCTTGGCCTGTCATAAAGCCATGGCAGAGCCTATGGATGACGGCTACAGCCTTGGCTCAGAACTGAAAGACTCTGCTTTTATGGAGGAGGATGGACAGAGGCAGTGAGCTCAGAGCATCGCTCATCCCCTCTGGCCTCCTGGGAGAGCAGCATCCCAGCCTGGCCCTGTGCCCACAGTCTAACGGAAAGGCACTCAGAGAGGCTGGGCTCCCTTACACCCAACTCAGCTGCACATTTTCATCTTTTTTATGTGTTCGGAATGTTACACTAATTGTGATGGATGTTCTCTTTGTGCTCACGCTGAGGGGCGGATGATGAAGCCATAATGTAAGGTAATATGTCTATTAAAGATTTAAAATAACCCGCCTGCTGAAAGATTCCTCACTCCACTGGCAGATTCAAGCTCCTTGGGAAGGCGTTGGTGTTAAATTAGAGATGGTGATAGGGTGAGAGGGGAGGGGAGGCCTCCAGGGATATCCTCCGACCTCTGGAATGCTGTCAAGAGATCTCCCTTTACTTAATCAAGGAATGTCCACTGAGCACCTACTATATTCAGCCCTGACTTTGGTTGCTTGCAGACAGCAGTTGCTTTGGGATTTCTCAATTCAGGAGAAATACTCTTGAGTTAGTATACAAAGTGTCTATGCTTCTGCAGTCATAATAAATTGTCTCTCTTTCTGATGCCTAGGTCAATTTTAGAGCCCAGAGTTATGGGCATGCCATTAGAAATGGAAGTGTCTGGTCCCCAAATTCCAGAGATAGAGAAAGCTTGGATTAATAGGACCCAGTGATCTCCCAGCCAAATCTACCACTACCAAAGCAGAATCTTAGATCAAAACCAGGCAGGACTATATATTTCCCTGTCCTGTGGTCTCTCTTTTACAACAGAACTAGAAACAGAAAGAGGTATACATTAACTCAGGCAGGCAACTGGGGCCATGTGACTCCAGAAGTTATAGGCTCGCTCCCAGGGAGATGGCTGGCCAAAGGGTGGACTCACCAGAGAACACTGGAGGAAACCAGAAGCTTAGATACTAGCCTCAGTTCTACCACCAGTCTCAGTTCTTCCCTGGCTTCCAGATCTTCTGACCAGCCATGAACATCCAGCTTTCACCAGCAGTGGTTCTCACCCACCATTCTCTCTGTTGCCAATCAGCCCCTGCCCTTCACTACCTCCCATGGCTCACCTACTGCCACTCCTCTGGCCCTTCCTCACTCTGCCTCTGGAATCCCATGTGAATTTCCAAGTAGGCATGAGGAATAAAGGAAAAGGAATAACGTTCCACCCCATTACCTACAGGAACCAAAATCAACAACAAAAATACTGTCATCAGCAACCAGAAACAAATATGGTCTTAATGTCATAAAATGAATGTGGTTGCCAAGAAAGTCAACAGAATATGTGATTATGGCTCATCACAAGACCTAAGTGCTCCCAACCCCTCATGCACCCAATGGGTCATATGAGGCAAATGCATTTGTTTTAAAAAAAAGTCCCCCAAATGCAACCCACTTGAAAAGAAGTGAAATTAAAGTGTGATAGGTAACCAAGGGCAAAGATATAGAAATGTTCTCTGAAAGGGAATATCTACCTACCATCGTGTTCATACCTAACATATTTTGAGTATCTACCACGGTAATTATACAATAATAGTTACATAACTTTCTATTTGAGCCTCAAAAAATACCATGATGTTATTAACTGCATATTCAGAAGGAAACCAGGGCAAGTAGATCCTAACCAAATGCCATATCAGCAGAAGCAGAATAACTACCTGGAGTCACTGTTTTTCAGATTCCAGTCCAAGTTGGAAAAAAATAACCTGAAACACAGGGTATTTGCCCACACGAGGAGGACCTGCCCTTGATCAGATGCCATGGCCTCCAACCTAGGATGTTCCTTTTAATCTCAGAAGAAAGACTAGAGACAGGATTCTCCCATGAACTCTCACATAGCTCCAACTGAATTTCTGCCTGGACTCTGAATCATCAGGACAATGAAAAATTGTGTGAAAATAACCCAGATTTGGTTCAGAAGGGAAACCAAAAAATGTTGCAATAAGATGGGAAAGATGTTAAGAAGATTTACCAGACAGTACCATAGCAGTCAGAGCTGACTACACTGTGTGTAAACAGGGGGTTGAGATGGGCATGTCACTGAATGTAGCCCAAGGATCAGAGGATTTCCTGCATGTGCTTCAGGCCATGGGATAACTTGATAACAACATGCATTCTCTGTTTCCCAAAGACAATGTGGCAGAAGAACAGAAGGAGATTTAAAGAGTGAGAACAAAACTAACTGAACTAAGGACCCAAACCAGATGATTATGAAGCTAATAATTAGAAGAACCATGCCAGGATGTGGCTAAAATTTTAATTAAAGTCTTCAAAGTCCTGGGTAAGTGCAAGGGAAGGGAGGGAAAAGAGGAGATGAAATGATCAGAGGTGAAGTAATGGGTATCAAGGGTGGACAGAAAGGATACAGCCTCTGGATGAAAAGGATTCTCAAAATAGAGGACACCAAAAACCAGACAAAAACTATTCAAATATATTTTAAAGCTAATTTTTTAAAAAATGAAGGAAGAATGAGAAGAAAAGAAAAAGCACACCCATCCACAGGAAGCCCTTATGCAGAGTGACTGGACCCAAGAGATAACCTGGCGTTATTGTTGAACTTGAAGGATACAGAAAGAATTGTTTAGGCATCCAGGAAGACAAAGTGTCCTCCAAAGAAGAGAAACTAGGCTTCTGCAACAAATCCAAAGAAAATAAGGGGAAATACCTCCAAACCTGAGGGGGAAATTGCTGGGGAATATTATACTCAACCAAAAATTTAAAAATACCAAATGCTGTCACCCTTTGCAGCCCATTCCGCCTCCTGAATGAGCACACATCCATCTTCCTCTACTCTTATTACGTGTGTATCTATCTCTTCTCTTAGGCCACACTCCAAGCTCTGAGCTTTCTATGGCCTAGAAGGTACACACACTCCAGTGCTCAGGAAATCATTTCTTTAGTACAATGAAAATACTCAAGGAACTGTACAATCTCATTAAAATGAAAACAGCAGTTTTGATGGGCTATGACCCAAATCTTTGCTTTTTCTGTCCTTCTCTCTTATCTTGCTATTCTTCCTCTCATAATTCTTCCTTTCTAGAATGCAGAACTGAAAAAAAATCCATAAAGAAACAGCCTAGTTGCTTGTGTTGTGTTTTGTTTCATTTGTATACAAAAGAGTCATAGCCCAAAAAGTTTAAGTGACTTGCTTACTAAGATCATAAGGTAAATTTATGGCTAAACTAGGATTAAGACCCAGATCTCTTTATCTCTTGGGCAAGAATATTTAATGAAGGATTCTGGAAGGCCCGCAGCGTACTTTTCTGCTAAAGACTATAATCATCTGAGTAAATGGTGGAGCCTGAGGTCAATATATAGTGTAAATACAGCTATGCATTTCTATTATTCACATGAGCTGATATGGCTGCAGTACTTGTTTAAAAAAATTAAAATGCCTCTAGATCAGCTGATAGAGACTCACTGTCCTGAGTCTCTTGAGTACCTCCCCAACACCTGGGCAGCTTCAAGATGTCCACTTGGAGCTTCCATTTTCCCCAATATCCAATAATGAAAGGGATAGTGAACAGCATGGCAGAGGAGCCACAGGGCCTCATTTGAATGTCACAACCTGTCCATTCTAACTGGCGATTGCCCAGGCTGCAGTGGTCATTAATACTGTGATGATGTCCCTGAAGATGTGCATGGCTGTTGGTGTGGATGTGGCCACAAAGGACCTGGGAAAGAGGCAGAGCTGGACTTCAGCCCCATTCCGTTCTCCCTAAACCTTTGTGATCATCAAAGGATGTGGCCTTGAGCATGAGCTTGGACAAACCAGGCCCTTCTGCATCTGACCTGTGTTCGCCTGACTGGCCCTCTAAGTGGGCTCAGCTACAGTTCTCTTTCATATTTTCTATAGGAACTTGACAGAAAGTCCACTGTCAGGGAATTCACATTGCTGTTGAAAAGTTGAAGATATTAAGACTCATGCCATAAAACTCTGCTGTTGACCAATGAAAGTAAAAATGCAGAGGTCGTCTGAGGGGTGTGTGAGCTTGTGCCCTCACACACACATCCATACTTGTGTGTGCATACAACTTCCTAGGTCTAACAGCCACAGTTAATTTTTAAGAATTCTCATTGCATTCCTTTCCTAGAAATAGTAGGATAAAAGGCTGGTTGTGATTCTCTGGTAAAGTTCTTGTTGCTAAAGTTATCAAGTTTGTTTCTTCAAGCAGTGATTACAGTCAGGAAAGTGAACAGTCTGTGGTGTGTGAACCAGGGCTGTCCACATCAGAGCTGATCAACATGGGTTCCCTGATCTCCAGATACTTCTACTTCACAGTCCCATTTGAATCAGGAACCAAGTTGAACAGAGCTGATGGTGGTGGGAAAAATTTAGAATCCAGAGAGGAGGCCTACTTTGAGATTAGACAGCTAGAGAGAGAGGGGCACTGGGCACATTCACAGGGTTTGTGCCAGGACGTAGGAAGGAGACCAACTTGACTTCTCCTTTCTGTGTAACTACGACCTCACCTCTTCATTCCAGACGTTCAGAAGCCACGCTGGTTTAATGGTACACGTGGCCATTCCAGTCGATTCCATCAGCAGGCTTTCAGTGTCTCTTTGTACAGGGTGCTGTGAACTTAGGATTGATAACTGTGCCATAGTGCTTGGCATTGCTGAATTTAAATTTGTGAAAGACTGTAGCTAGGGTCCAGATATGATTGCTACTGAATTCATGGTTCATTTGCCTGTCTTTCAGAGAAAAGCAAAGAAGAACTAATTATCTAGAGACAGAGACAGAGACAGAGACAGAGAGACAGAGAGAGACAGAGAGACAGAGAGAGAGAATGAGAATGAGAATAAGAATGAGAAAGAGAAAAACAGGAAATTGTAGGCTGAAGCAAGGAGTCTAGGACTATAGAGTTGTGATCCAACAGAGGATAATATTGATGGAGGTGGCTTCTTTTCAAGATGGCAGAATAGAGAAGGTCGAGGTGGGATGAGGTGTTGGACAGAGGCTCAGAAGCTCAGTCTGTGCTGGTAAGTGACTCCAATTACTCATGGTACCTTTTACCAAGCTTTAGAGTCATGGAGACCTGAAGGTAGAGGGCTGGACTGGCATGTTCTGCCATCCAGGGAGGAGGAACTCACCTGCATGGTATGGTGAGCGGCAACTTAGAGGAGCTCCAAAAGTCTTTTGGAGCTTCACTCTCCACATCTGTAAAATGGGAATCTATATCCTTATCTGGTCCATCTGACAGGGTCCTTAAATGCACCAGGTGAAACAATGGATGCTTAGTCAGTTGTTAAATGCATGAAACTTGTCCTCAACTGCCTGAAACTATAAGAGTATCTTCATTTAAAAAGAGATCTCTTTCATTCAATTAAAGAAATAAAGTTGATTCTTATTTTTGTGGTAGCCTTGTTCTATGAAGCCTCTGCAAATTCTGAATTAGTGAATAAAGAGCCCTTTCTCCTGAAGGAAACACAAGATTAGATTGCCACGAGCCTGTGGTTACAGAATTGTTATCAACTGATCAATATGTAACCTTGTTTCATGTATAGTTCTCTTTAAAGATAGCATATTGGATATATATAAACGTTGAACTCATGGCCAATCACACTATAGCTCACACATGAACAAAGTTTATCTAACAAGGATTTTTTTTCTGTAGGGCATTGCATCCAGTCTTGCACTAGACAACACTTTAGCATCATGCTTACAGACCATTGAAAACAGCAAAGTCACCAACAGAAAATACAAAATGCAAAACACATGTTACTAAAGAGACCATGAAAAGACACTCATTTACAGCTTGAGAGCTGAAAGATGATGGCAGAATGCCACTTTCTTCCCCTGAGCTGCAAATGTTTGTGTCAAACAATTCCAATTTTTCATCATTATATGTATGAGATTTGCAGATACCTGGAGGAGGAACGCTCCAGGCAAAGGAAACAGCCAGTAAAATCACATAAAGAGCATCTGTGAAGAAGCCAGTGGGGCTAGAGACAATTGGGAGAAGGAGAGAGACACAGGACATAATGTCAGACAGGTAATGGGATCAGGGTGCTAGTCCTCGCAGGCCACTGTAAGTACATTGGCTCTTATTCAGAGCAGAGTGAGATGGGCACTGCAGAGTTTTGAGTCTCAGCATAGGAATGGCTCTAACTGTTGTATTAAGTAGACACTAAAGAGGAGTAGGTAAGAATGGCTTAAAGAGGTCATTGGGAACCTACTACAAATATCCAAACAAGACCAAAGTGGTGGCAGAAGAGTTGTGAGGAGCGACCACATGTTGAACATATTTTGAAGGAAGAACTAATATGATTTTATGGTGTCAAGAATAAGATCCAAGTATTTCATCCTATCCAAATGGAAGGATGGAGATGTCATGAGCTTTGACAGAGAAAAGCATGGCGAAGAAGGTTTTGGGGATGGGGACATCATTGGACATGTTAAGTTGGCTGTTTCTATTAGACATTCCTGTTGAATAGCCAGATGGGTAGAGTCAGGAGTTAAGTGGTAAAATCTGAGCCAGAGAAAAGTCATCAGCACATAGATGGAATTTAAAACTATGGAACAGGATGAGATCACCTAGAAAGTGAATATAATAGAGAAGAAATGAGGTCCAAGTATTGAGCCCTGAGGTACCCCAATAAGAGATAAGGGAGAAGACTCAGAATCCAAAAAGATATGAAAATAGAAAAAGAGCTTAAAATATAACCAGTAAAGTGGGAATAAAACCAAGACTGTGGTGTCTAGGAAGCCAAGAGACAAAAGTATTTACAGGAGTAAGGAATGAGTAACTGTGGAGTGTTTACTGAAAGGTCAAATATTATCAGGTTTGAGAATTGATTATGGATTTAGCAACATTGAGGTCACCATGACCTTAAATAAGAGTGGTTTTGGTTGAGTGGTTGAGGGCAAAATCTTATTTGCTATGAGATTAAGAAAAACCTGGAGGACAAGAATTGAAGACAGTGGATAGGGACAAATATTTTGAGAGTTTTGATGTAAGGCAGAGCAGAGAAACAAAAGGGGCAATGAGATCAAAAGATCTCTTTTTAAAGACTTTATATTTTAGAGCAAATTTTAGATTTACAGTCAAACTGAGCAGAAAGTGCACAGATTTTCCCGATATCCCCATCTCTACTCATGAGTGGCCTCCACCTTCATCAAATCCCCCACTAGAGCAGCGCATTTGTGACTCCTCATGAAACTGCACTGATACATCTATGTCACCTGAAGTCTGTTGGTTCATACTTGAGGTTGTACAGCCTAGGGTCTTGGACAAATGGATGATGACATGTGTCCGTTGCTATAGTATCATACAGGGAAGGCTCACTGCCCTAAACCTCTGTACTCTGTTGAATCAACCACCACCTGGAAACCACTGATTTTTTCACTATCCCCATAGTTTTTCCTTTTGATGAAGTCAGAATCCTACTCAGGATTAACTGATTGGTAACTAAAGGTGGGTAGGGTATGGCTGGAAGAGTTGGGCCTAGGGGACTTGGCTTTGGGTACAAATTTTGTATCTGGTGAATGGAGTCCCTCTGGCTGCTTCCTGATCATCAAGTGAGCTGCTTCCCTCCACCACATTCTTCCCACATGATGTTCTGCCTCTCCTCAAGCCCCAAGGAATTGTGCTAGCTGTCTATGAACTGAGAACTCTGAAACTGTGAGTTCTAAATAAACTTTTCCTCCTCTGCAATTGTGCTGCTCAGGACTTTAAGCCACAGCAGAGAAACAGCTGACTAAAACATCTCCCTTCACTTGTCATTTCTTCCCCATGTATTTTCATGGCTCGATAGCTCATTTCCTTTTAGCACTGAATAATGTTCCCTGGCCTGGATTACCACCCCATATCCACTCACTGGAGGACCCTTTGATTGCCTCACAATAATTTTTTTTAAGATGGTAGAAATAAGTACATTATTGTATGACGATGATTCAAAGAGAGGGAACTACAGGTGACATTGGAGAATGAGGGGACTGGAGCCATGTCCTTTAATAGGTGGGAACAGAGGTGAAGGTGCTGTTGGAGTGACCCTAGGGGAATGTGGACAGCTCCTGCCTCCCACACTTGGAAGGGAGGGTTTGTGGGCACAGTTGCTGGCAAGTGGGTAGACGTGCTGGTGAGCACTTTTGGGAGTCTCTTAGGATTGCTGAAGTTTTATCAGTGAAATGGGAAGCAACATTCTCAGATGGGAGGGATGGTGAATGGCATTTTGCAAGTTTTAAGAGAGGCAAATAAGTATAACGCAGTTGAATGCTGGGGAACCTGGCAGTTCACCTTAACAAGTCTATGGCACAAATCAGCAGCAAGACCGTCATCTGCATTTTTCTCTACTTAGGGTTGGCTGCATGGGTCTAAGTGGAGAGTTTGGTTAGGATCTTGGTTCAACTGAAAGAATCTTAAAATGTGACAAAGAAGTTGAAGATATGTAAGAGACAGTTAAAATGATTAGAATAATATATTTTAAGCATAGTGATAGGATCACATCAAGGTTCATTCACACCAGAGTGCTAGAGGGAAGGAGCTGGAAAGATAAAAAATAAGACCCCAGCAGTGGGTTGTGTGAGCAAGAACAGGGCAGGGGGTGGCCATGAGACCAAGTGGAGAAGTAGAACAGGGACACCTTCCTGGGAGGAAAGGAATTCAAGGGACTAGGGACTGGAAGGTCAGGAGTTAAAAGGATTATGTATGTAAATATGGAAACCACCAGGCATCACTGTAGGCATGGAGCTGGAGAGAAGGACAGGAGCCAGGAAACAACATCATTGAAAACTAAGGAGCTTAACTCTAGGATTAGAACTGCCAGTGAGGAGAGCAGCAGCCTCTGGGCTGAGGATCTGCCATTCCAAGCTGCACCTCTAAAGGGAGGGAGGGGAGAACAGACTAGAAGCAGCAGTGAGAGGGAGGGAGGAGCCACCTCATCTCATGTTAGTAGCGGACAGGATGAGAGAAACCAAGTGGTCAGTACTCCAGACAGTGTCTGGAGAGCACTGCTCTTGGGAGAAGGCCAGGCTTTGGTCAGGGCAAGACAGTGCAGGGGATTCAGACAAGAGGCTTAGGATGTAGGGGGGACCGTGTGCTCTAGTGGACACAGAGGAGCAGGGAGATTGACGTGCACGTGGTAGAGGCAGCACAGGTCTGGGGCTTCTGGCAGTGACTCACACTGACCAGAATCACAAGGTCAGCACAGGTGACCTGAAGGAAGATAAAGGTGGCCCAGCCTGTGTGTGGGGAGTAGGCCGCACAGGTATCCATGACTCATCTCAGTCCTTGTCAATAAAGGGTAGGTTTGGGAAGCTGTGAGCTAGCCATCATTTCTCTTTCAGGTAAAAAGAGCTAGAACACATAGAAAGAGGCAGTTTGGACAAGAAGCATGGCGTAGGAAGGGAAAACCAAGTCCAGTTCACAGGAAGCCAGGCGGGTCCTGAGTCACAGGGTGCCACGCTCTGGGCAGCCTGAGGTCCTCCCTCTGGAGGGGAGAAGGGAGCCAGGCGTGAGCAGGATGCAGATGCAGTGAGAGCCACAAGGTGTCAGAGGCGGCAGGGACCTTTCAGAACTGTCATGCTCCAGTGTGACTGACTCCTCAGGGGCCTCCTGGGAGATTCCTACGCATGCTTGACAAGCTCTATCTGTGTCTTCACGTTGTAGGCAATGCTACGCTAGCGTTTGAAAAGCTTTATTGCATTCAAAAAGATGGGACTGAAAGTTCAGTTACAGCATGTCCATTTATAAAAACCCCTTCCACGGCCAAAAATCACTAGGTGACCTATTATTAAAACTTATTTTTACTGATCAGTCACCTGACAGTTTGATTAGCTGCTTCTTCATTTTTGCTGGAAGCAAAGAAATAATAACCAACCTGGACTGAAAAGGAGTTTCTGTGCATGTGTGTGTGTGAGAGAGAGAATTTTTGTTTGTTTATTTTTTAAATTTTTTATTTATTAGAATTATTGGCTCTCGGAATACCTGGGGAGAATACCAAAAAGTCTTCATGAAAACTTGTGAAGTATTAATTATGTCCATTTTTTTTTTCTATTTAAAAGGCACAAAATACTCAGAATTGAAAAAATTAAACAAATAATTTTCTGTACCTCTTTGACAATACATTCTCTTTCAATAAAATGTTTGTATCTCATTACATCCTCTAAGTATAGATTTAGCCCACATCATGAACAGGACTGCTGGCCACATAAACTAATTAGCAAGATCTGTCACTGCTGTGAAGCAGTCGGCCCAACCAGACTTTCTGTCATCAATGTCTGACCTTGTTTTTCCATTCAAATAAATGGGTCAATACACATTTCAGAGATTTTATTCAAAGTCACTGAGTAATATGTTGTAGAACTTATTCTCTTTAGAGAGAGAACACTAAAAGCAGTTAAATCAAGATCAAACTCTTTTAAACCTAACACAGTCTATTTTATAATGTGCAAAAACAATAATGAATCTAAACGCTATCTCTCACTACTTAATATGAAATAATGTGATATAATGTATAGCAAAAGTATGTAATTAAAGAATCAAGAAGTATCAAATTCCTGGCAGTCTTTTGCTAAGTCTGGGTGCAGGCACAGATTGACCCTGTCTCCCAGCTTTGGAAAAATCATTAAATAAGAATTATGGATATTAATTTCAGAAATAATGCCATTACTTTTGTGAGACATTATGATCAATAATTGCTCATATATTCAGTGAAAAGGAAAAGTGCATAGTGGTAAAAAAACAAATGGGTATTACAGCTACAGTATCCTTTTATTTTTTAATCAGAGTTAGAAAATATCCAGCATTTCATAAGAAGAAATAAACTGAGAATTTAGTGACATAAACATTTCATGATACAATTTGATAAAATACATTTTAACTAAATTATGGAATAGCATACACCAGATTTAAGAGGAATAAGGTAAAGCTTTACCCCTCGATGTGTCCTATGCTGGTTCTCAAAACATTCCCATTACGTTTAATAGAATCCGTGTCTCTAACCCGCGCTGTCTCAGCTGTGCCAAGGTGCTTTTCTTTCTAGATAATGACACTTCCCAGGGAAGAGTATTGAGAATAGCTGAACATAATTGCTTGTGATTAAATTTGTGAAAAAGGGGCCATTTTTAGCATTCAATATTTCTTACCAATTCTCTTTTTGCTTTGCTTCTAGCATATTCTCCCACGATGGCAAAGCATCTTTGACAATAGCAGGGTCTTGGGAGAGATGAGGTCATTAAACAGAACTGTCATCGCTCCCACTGTGAGCCCCCTCCCTAGGGGACTCACGCATTCCATTTCCATCACCAATCATCCCTAAAAGAAAAATGTATGAGATTGGTAAAGAGAGGAAGCCATCCCACGAGTTTCTAGCACTTTGATTAACACAGGAGATTCATTGGGAGGCTTTTACACCCTACAGCAGGCGACCAGAGTGAAACTTGGGAAAGAGGAGTGCTGTGGTTTGTGAAGTGGGAAATGAGCGTTCATGAATGGTCAGTGGAGAGAACCCGTATTTGGAAGTGGAAGATCTGGACAACCACTTCCCTGAAAACCTTGTGTAGTCACTTCTGGAACTAAACCCTTAGAGTCCCTGATGCCACAGCCTTACCCCACACTTCACAAATTGGATTAAAAAGTGGATTTTGTCAGCCAGGCATGGTGGCTTATGCCTGCAATCCCAATGGCTCGGGAGGCTGAAGCAGGAGGATCACAAGTTTGAGGTCAGCCTTGACAATTTAGTGAGCCCCTAAGCAATTTAGCAAGACTCTGTCTCAAAATAAAAAAGGGCTGAGGACATAGCTCTGTGGTAGAGTGCCCCTGGGATCATTCCCCAGCACCAAAAAAAAAAAAAAAAAAAAAATGTGTATCATAAGTGGATCATGTCAAAGGGGGAGACATAGGAAAAGGAATCTGTAGTCCTAGGAATTCTGAGTCTTCAGGGTGTGACTGAAAAGACAGCAGCTCACTAGCTAGCCCATTAGTCTCTGAGGTGTACCAAAAGAGAAGAGGAGAGACAAGTGGCAAGAAACCATTGAAAGTTCCTGGAAAAGAGAAAAAAAAAAAAAAGAATGGAATTAAAAGTTCCAAATTAGCAGCCCAATTTCCTTCCCCATCCTACTCTTCTTCTAAATAGAATATATGGGGATCGATGACAAGCAATGAAGATGGAGTTCATTCCAATCCAGGACTCCACTGGGAAAGGGAACCATTGCTAGGCTCCTCCACGTGGGGCCCAGCCTCTTGCTGCTCAGGTAGGGCTGCCAGCGCTGAGGCAGGGGCTGCAGGCACTACTTTCCTCCAGCAGCCCAGGGAGCACACGCCTGGATTTATTCTGGTTCACCTTCATCAAGCAAACCAACCTAGAACGTGCACTCTGATAAACGATGATGTTTCATAATGCTGGTGTGCACTTTATTGGTGAACCAGCAGTTTCCAACAACCAATGCCTGTCCCCCACCGTGACAGCTCAGACATCCTTAGAGCTTTGAAAGAGACAGGACCTTCTTCCAGGCAGTCTGGCTGAGAAGCCAGGTGCATCACAGAGAGCTCTGGGTGTCACCTCCAAGTCCTAAAGTCACAGAGGAGACTTGTTAAACCCTGAATGTGTTTCCCAAAAGTTCAGGTGTTGATAACTTAATTCCCAATTTCATGTTGATGGCACTTGGAGGTGGGGCCTTTGGAGGAAATTAGGATTAGATAACGTCATGAGGATGGGGTCCCCATGAAGACAGTAGTAGACTTAAAAGGAGAGAGACCCAAGCTGGCACACTTGCTCTGTCTCACCTTGTGATGGTGTCTGCCATGTCACCATGCAGCCAGAAGGCCCTCCCCAAACACCAAGCAGATAGTAACACCATGCTTTTGGATTGCTTAGACTTTGATATTGTAAACCAAATAAACTTCTATTCTTCATAAATTACCTGGTTTTAGGTATTTTATTATAGCAGTAGAAGACAGATTAAAACAGGACACTCTGTGTTTTCCTGCCAGGGCTATGGTTCTTTTTCAAAGAAAAAGCCCAAGGCACACTGACCCACATGGATCTGCCTTTTTCTTTTAAAACATGATACAAAAGAAATTTTCACTTGGTTTCAAGGTAGGGTTCTGGAAGTAGAATGTCAGGGAATAGAAAGGGGCTACATTGAGCCTAGTATAACCTCAACCAAGAAGAAGCTGCAAGAAGCTCCAGCCATTCACACTGAAGGACAGGAAGGGAGGCAGTCTTTCCCTGGCTGTCATCATCAAGCCATAGCAGAGTTTAGCAAGCCCTGGAGACCATCAGTCAGTAAGATTGCATTGTGTACTTACCTGCTGTGTGCCCAGTTCTCAGGTTTCGCGAGGACCAGGACACTTGGCTACCACACTCAGGTTGCCTGGAGCCTCATCCTGGGCTCAGTGTGGTCACCAATGAGTCCAGTGCCCAGCAGGCCACAGGCACATTCCCCCACTCATTCTGCCTTCTACGTGTGACTGGAGGTGCCTCGTCACACCTGTGTATAGGACTGGGAGAATTGTACATGTGCACACCTGTGTATGTTTGTGCATATTTGTATCTCTGTGTATCTTCATATCCATGTGACTTAGTGTCACTATGTGTATTCTTGTGCCAGGGGCTGTGAATGAGGCATTTGCATGGCTTTGGATGTGTCCATGCGTGCATGCAAAAACGTCTTCCTGCGTATGTCTGCCTGTGCGTGCTGCGAAGCCCTTCAGCCTACCTGATGAACAGACCTACACACATGGTGTCTACTGAGCTAGATCTGCTCATCAGGGAGAGAATTCCACCTGTGCCTGCAGAAGAACAGCCCCAGCATGTTGCTGGGAAGCCCTCCCCCACCGTGGGCACTCAGAGGTCCCCTCTCACTGATTCACACCGTAACCAATGCCACATCCTCACTGGGCAATAGCCAAGGGAAGTCGAGGCTCTCTGGCTCCCAAGTTCACTGTCTTCACTAGAGCTTTCCTCTCCCAAATCCTGTTGACCTCAGAAGAGAAACAGAAGCTCCTCAATTCTGCTCTCTGCTTCTCTCCAGGGCTCTCATGCTCAGCCTTGTTCTTTGCCACGTGACCCACCGCTTGCACACCACACCCCCTGAGGCAGGGGCAGGCTTCCTAAACTTGTACCAGAGCACACACTGTTGACCTGGGCATGCACCTCCAGCAGAGTAGGCCCGGCAAATGGCCACCCTCTGGGTGAGAGGGACAACTGGTTTTAAGTAAGGAAGAGAAGTTAGATTTCGAATTTCGAGGACAAGTGGGAATAGGTGTCCCCTGTCTGGCACCACATTCATGGCCCAGGCTTTATTAAAGCTGGGTTCCAACACAGCCACCCTCTAGTCATTGTTCTCTGTATTCTTGTATTACCCAGGGGGGAAACGTTAGCTCCCCTACCCTCTGGTTGGGAGTTAGAAGGTGGGTAAATAGGATCTCAAAGCCATTCAAGGTTAGAAATGTGTAAAAGGAAAAAATGATAAATGTAAGAGGTGAGAGATGTGCAAAGAACCTTGATTTAACCACTACACAATGTTTACAAGTCTCTAAACATAGAATTTGTGCTATTGTTATATGTTAATTAAAAATAAAATAAAATAAAATGAAACAAACAAGCAAATGAGAAATGTATAAACACAAATTCTTGGGCATCCTTGGGATAGAGGCGGGGAGGGCAGAGTTGGCACACAGATGCATAGCTTTTTGGGCTTTATGTGGGCACACAATGAAAATGGATTTTTAAGCAAACATTAACACATGGGTGGTTATCAATACACACAGTCACATAAGAGGTCTTGTGTGTGGCGCACTTCAAGTTCCAGGAAGTCCCTGTCGACAGCCCTTCTTCAAGTGCTGCATTACATAGAGTGCTGGTAAAAGGTCACCTGACTGCTTGTCCCATCCCAGGCCTGCTTAGGGGAGTCAGAGAACACCTGTTGACTTCCCCTCAAAGGTGTCCTTGAACCTGTAGTCCCCAGATTTTCCATGTGCCCAGATGTCAAGTAGGGTGCTCACCTCCAGACAATGATGGGACAGGAAGATATTTGAAAAAGGAAAATACAAGAGAGGTGATAATTTCATGGCAACACCATTCCAAAGTGTCAGAAGGATCAATAGCTATGACCAAGTGTGAGGCATCTCCTGGGTGATTTGGACCCAGGAGGTCCCTGGATCTCAGATGGAGACAGTCAGCATTTAACAGAGAAGGGAGAGAATCCAGCACAGCATCCTTAATGGGTAGTTGGAGAATCAGGTCCAGAGTGCAGATGGACAGCAGGGTGCACACAGGGACAGAGATGGAGAAGGAAGCTTCTGCTCAGAATTTGGATCCTGTGGCAGGAGAAGCTACAGAGCCAGAAGAGGCTCTTCAGTCTTCACCAGAAGCCATGTGACATGAAGTCTCTGTTTCAGCTTTAGTCATCTGGAAAATGACAGATCAGTTGTGGTATTTGGGGATTCTACAGCCAGAAAGTTATCCAGTCTGTTTTCTTTTCTCCTTGTTCAGATACCTCCTGCCCTTCTCCGGTTGGACTTCTGGGATTGGGAGAGGATTGAAGAAACCATCCTCTGACTCATTTTCTCCACTCATGAGATCTTCTTTCCTCACTGTGTGGTCTCAAGTAAAACAGATGTAAGCAGGTTGTGGGTGGCCTCGAATCCACAGCCCGGGTACAGCCCCCCAGAGGCTGAAAGGTTGAGTTATAGGATGAAGTCAAATAAGAGGAAAACAAACTTCAATTGCAACTTCTTTGTGCTTCAAGCATTAGCAACCCCAGGCCCAGAAACAAAAGGCAGTTAGGTTTGCAGGAAATTGAAGAACACCAAGAGGCTCATTGGATCACCCTCTCCCCTAAACTTTCACTGTTGGGGACATATGCCTTGTTCTTCTTATTTCAGTGCAAAACGATGACTACTGTGGGTAGGTCATTTTTAAACACTGGCACCTTCAAAAGGATTAATTTATATTTCATACATATTCATTTATAAGGCTCTTGAGCCTACACATAAGATAGGAACAGACATTGACACAAAGATGGGGAGATGGACATAGGAGGAGAGAGACAGAGGGGGAGAGAGAGAGAGAGAGAGAGAGAGAGAGAGAGAGAGAGAGAAATGATAAAAGTGAAAAAGAAAATGTACAGAAAAGCACGAAGAGCAGAGGCACTGTATGCACAATAAAGACCATAAGGCCATGTGTAGTTGCAGGAGGGGCTGGTGCTCACTTGGCTCTGAGCCGCTTTAAGGAAGCAACATAAATGGGAATAGGTCACTTACAAGATGACTAGGCTAAGATGTTGGTAAGCAGACACTCAAAGGACTAGAGGGTTCTTTAAACAACTGCTGGCCAAGCACCTTTTACAGGCCACCTGTACCTGTGCCCGTGGGGATCAGAGGATGGGACACAACAGTCCTGCTCTTGAGGCATTAAGAGGCTTAGTCATGGAGAAAACTCTGATGAATGTGGACAAGTGAGGCATACTACTCCAACACCATGGAGCTGGGAGCTAAAGGATCCAGGGATTCTTTCTTTAAGCTGTTTTGCCCTCTGAGATTTGCATCAGTGGGAGGTATTAGAGAAAAAAAACATACACACACACACACACACACACACACACACACATATATTCTTGCCAGTCTTCTTGAAGACTCTGTATTTTAATGAAAGACATGTATTTGGTAAGAAAAAAAGAAAAAGAAACAAACAAACTAAACACAAGTGTTCATTAATGTTCTGGAAAGAGAGAGGCAGTGATGCCTGGGTGGTCAGAAGAGGTTAATGAGGAAGGCTGGACTTCAGTTGGGTTCCAGAAAGTCTGTTTGCTGATGAGGCTGGGAAGGGGTCTTTGAAGTGGGAAAAATTCAAAGGAGTTTCCAGCAATTCTGATTTGCCCAGCAGGCTGGGGGAAGATTTTTCAGCATGGCCCTCCTCTGGTGAGAGCTTTTCATGTCTCACCTAAATCCAATGATGAAAGGACATTTCCTGGTCTGGTCTCCCTTGCTGCTGCAATGGAGGGCACAGGGAGCCTAGTCCACATGAATTTGATGAAGCGGTATTTATGAAGCCCTGAAATGTGCCAGGCATGGCACTATGGGGGACATGATGGTGAGCAGAAGAGAATTCCACCCTGTCTGTCTGCTTGCTTCCACTTGGTGGGAGAGTCTCATCATCCAGAGGACAACTGAAGTCATGTCCTCTCCATGGTGGAGACCAAAGGTCTGTGTCCAGAGAGCCCAGACAACACAATTACAGCCTGAACTGGCAATCCACTGGAGAACACATCATTTTGGTCTTTTTTAAAGTGAATATATTCCCATATAGAATGAAGTAACATGATGTGTACAATTACAGGCTTTATAAATCCAAGAAAATTGGAACAGAGAAGGAAGCCACTTCCCTTACTTACAATCAGGAGCTAAATACAGTGTTGTATGGCTCTCCATTTGTCTGCCTACCTACATACACTTTCCCCTGCTCTATACATCAAGAACATGCATATACACACATTTATTTCTCCATTCCATATATAGGTGTCTTTGTGGATTTTTTTTATATATCTGTCTTCCATTAGGTAATAACGTCCTCAAGAGTAGTGAGAGTATATTTTCATTCTAGCACCTACCACTGCTACAAATCTTTGGAAATAGAGTGATCCAGTCCTGCTCCCTCATCTTCTGGCTACATCACAATTTTAGCTCTCTGAGTTCCAATATTCTCATCTACACAAGAATGTTGACTAAATCTTCTCTAGTAATAGTATCAATACCATTCCTTGAACTTGTACAGTGTGCCAACACTTTATGTATGTTCTTCCTAATTACCAAAAGGACAGAGAAGTATTTCTGTTTTGCAAATGAGGATTCTGAGTATCAGAATGTTAAGCAACTTACCAAGGTCACACAAATATTAAATGACTGAAGCAGAAATGCCTAGCTCCAAAGTGCCTATTCTTTCCTCACTCCATGCAACTTAAGGTCTTCTCTTTGGCCCCACATTTCCATGTACCATACTTTCCAACCTCAGCTCCCTCAGAGCCTGCTAACTACACAGGAAAGCAAAGGCAACCATCCAGAGCAGCAAGTTCAGGTGTTAAAGGGCAGAAGTCAACTCTCCATGGTAGAAACCAACTCTTCAGGATTTTGGAAGGAATTTGGCTTTTTCCAGATGAAGGCTGGAATAGGCCCATTAACCTTCTTGGCTCCCATTCTGTATTCAGGAAGCTCCCTCATTAGCTATACACTCTTTTTGATCTTCTGAGTGATCTAAAGTTGGAAGAAAACAACCAGCTCCAAGTGTGTGTGCATTTAGCAGAAGATGATGGAGACCAAAATTATTGCTCCCTGCGCACTTAAATTTTAACCAACATCTGGAGATGTAGTCACAGTACACAAACATACATATATAACAAGCTCGCAGGCACACATATGTACTTTCCCACAGAGGTTTGTAGTAAGAGTTGTAGTCTGAAAGCACTTTTGACTTTTTAATTTATTTTTCCTATTATGGTGACCATCTGAAAACAAAAACCAAAACAAATGGCCCAACACATGGTAGTGATTCAGTCTTATGGCATAGGGACAGAATTGTTTGCAATCAAGATGTTGTAGAAAACAGGGACATGTGGTTATTCTAATGGAGGAGTCTCTTTCCCTGTGACCTTACTCTGCCCCTCTGCAAAGTTCAGAACACAACAGGGGCATGGGGAGGGCAAGGGTTCCCTATTATAGGCCACAAATGAGGTTACTTTAAAGCTGTCCATTCTACAAACTGGGATCTAGCCTGAGAAGGTATTTTTATCCCTTCCTTTAGACAAAGTAATCACTCTGGATATCCCACAATAGTTTTCTCCACTCTGGGAAGAAGGAGAGTGGTCAGAGGGGAGGAGCAGGTCTCTAGCAGGTTCCCTTGTTTCTCTAGGGTCATGAGCCACTGCCTTAGGACCTGGGGTGACTCCAGGTGTCTCAAATAAGGAGAAGAAAGCAACAGAGGCCCTGAGAATGCTATGAATCAGGCAGTAAAAACCCAGCGGAAGTGCTGTGCTTGTTGAGGAGAGCGGAGCTGTAAATACAAGCTGGAGGGTGAGTTGTTCAGAAGCTAGGCTTAGGGGTCCATTGAGGGAGCCAGTAGTCCACATCAAGCATTGCATTTTGCAAGATAAAAACATATTCAGTTGCCTAAGAAGTCGAGCTTGAGTTTTCAACAGGACGAGGAAAGCTTTCAGGGCATTTAGGAATGGATTTTCATGCTGGCAATGGACCCTCAACAAGCTGTTGAGTATTTGGATGGACCCAACTCTGCTTGGCACTGTAGAAGAGAAAATGCATTGTAATTTCAGAGAGACCTGGTCTCTCTTTCAAAGAGCACCTTGGTAAAAGAGAAAGAACGTGTACTTTTCAATGAGATAAAGATGGAGTCCACATCCCAGTTCTGCCATTTACTAATTATGTAGACTTGGACAAGACACTTGATTTCTATGAATCTAGGTTTTCCCAGTTGGTAAGTGGTTAAATAATACCTCCTTCCCAGAGTTTTGAGAAGTCTAAATGAGCAATATATGAAAGGGACCTACCTCACACAGGACCATTAGAAGGTGCTCAATAAATGAGCCATGTAAAAGGGCTCTTTGGGAGCTCTCAAACATCAACTGCCCCACAGAAGCATCCTCCTTGCAGTGTAAGACTGAAAGCTTCCCCATGACGTCAGGGACAAGACAAAGGTGCTTGCTTTTCTTATTTCTGTTCAACGGAGTACCAGAATCCTAACCAGAGAAATGAGGCAAGGAAATGAAATAAAAATATCCAATTGGAGCAGAAGTAAAAATATCTTTGTTTACAGATGATACAACCTTTTACGTAGAAAACTGTGAAGTTTCCACACATAAATGAAAATCCCATTAGGACTGATAAATGAACTTAGCAAAATTGCAGGATTGAAAAAACCAACAACAAAATCAGCTGCCTTTCTCTATGTACATTAGCAATCCCAAAAGGAAATTAAGAAAACAATTCCATTTGTGATAACATCAAAAATTAATAATTAAAAGAGTTAGGGGGGGAATGCTACCAAGAAAATGAAAGACCTAAACTTTGAAAACTTACAAAATATAGCTCAAAGAATTTAAAGGGGAGCTCTAGTAAATGGAAGCCCCATGTTTATGGACTGGGGTATTTATCCCAGTTAAGGTGATGAAGCTACCCCGGAAGATCCACAGATTCCTTGCAGTCTCTTTCAAAATCCCAACAATATCTTTTCAGAAATAGAAAACTTAATTCTTAAATTCATAGAATCTTTCAAATTGTCAAAATAAAAATCTTGAAAAAGAACAAAGTTGGAGGACTCACACTTCCTGATTCCAGAACTTACTGCCTATCTAAAGTGATGGAAAGACTGGTACCCATATAAAGACAGGCTGACAGACCAATGGGATGAAATAACCCAGAAATAACTTCTCACATATATGGCTAAATGATTTTCAACAAGGCTACCATGACAATTCAATGGGGAAAAGGCAGTTTTGTTTTTTTCAACAAATAATGTTAATAAAACTGAGTATTCATATGCCAAAGAAATGAGGTTGGACCATACCTGACACCACATACGATTATTAACTCAAAGTGATTTAAAAAGTAAAAGCTAAACCCACAAAATTCTTAGTAGGAAACATAGAAAATGTCTCTTGACATTGAATTTGGCAATGATTCAACGACTTCTTGAACACGACACCAAAAGTACAGAAAACAAAAGAAAAACAAACAAATTGGACTATAGCAAAATTTAAAACTTCTATGCCTCAAAGATACCATCAACAGAGTTAAAAGGCAACCTGTGGAATGGGAGAAAACATTTTCAACTTTATGTCTAATTAGGAGTTAATATTAAAAATATATAAAGAACTCCTAGATCAATAGCAACAAAAACTAATTAACCCATTTTAAACATCTACCAAGAACCTGAAGAGACAGTTCTTCATAGAGGTATAAAAATGACCAAAAAAAATATGAAAACATGCTCAGTGTCAAAACCATAGTGCTATACCACTTCACATCATTGGGACTATGGTCAAAAACTAACAAAAATTAAAATGAACAAATCCTGTGTTAACATGAGAACAAATTTTAATGAGAATGATGTGGAAAAATCAGGATCCTTGTGCAATGTTGGTGGGAATGTAGAAGTGGGATGAACATCATAGAAACAGTATGGAAGTTCCTCAAAAAACTAAAAATAGATGATTTTCCAATGATTCAGCAATCCTGCTTCTGGGTAGATGCTCTCCAAAAGTGAAAGCAGGGTCTTGAAGAGATACCTACACACCCACGTTCAGAGCAGCACTATTCCCAATAGCCAAAAGATGAGACCATCTCAAAGGTCCATCAGTAGGTAAATGGATAAATGAAATGTGGTTGTGCACAGTGGAACATAACTCAGCCTTACAAAGTAAAGATACCTCGTACATCTATGCTACAACACAGATGAAACTTGAAAACGCTATGCTAAGTGAAATAAGCCAGTCATAAAATGGCACATACTGTTTGATTCCACTTACACGAGATGTCCATGGTCCTCAAATTCATAGAGACATAAAATAAAATAGAATGACAGTTTCCAGGAGAGAGGAATGAGAAACTGGGATAGGGAGAGCATTGGACCCCTAATGCGGACTGTGCTTTAACCCGCTTCTCCTCTACACAGCAGCACTATTTCAGCAGGTAAATGGAATAAACATGTTTAACATATAAACACAATTTTGAACTTTCCAAATAAAAATAAAGTTTCAGCTCTCACTGTTTTGTTATTATAACAGAGGTCACAAGGGATCAAAATGACAGAATTTAAATGGCTTCATGGAGCATTCTGGGCTCTTACTATTTATGTCTTATTGACTGTTTAAACACAAAATCATGTATTATCTCCTAACTGTGTACCAAAGCAAGTTTGAATGGTTTGGAACTGTTACATGGAAACTCTGGAAACGAACAGCTCTACTTGGTCCACGAGTGTCAGGGGCCAATTATAAAACTGGGAATTCTACAGAAATCAACTTCCAAATGGAGTACTGTGCATATCAAAAGGTAAGTCATAAAAATGTGCTAATTTGAAGGTCACATGGATATCATTAAAACTCAACAGTAACTGCAGTCATTATTTTGAATGTCGATCAACAAAAGAATTATTAAAGGAAAGAACATTTTATCATAGGTGTTGGTTAGAATTTCCAGTGCATGGTGATAAGAAAAAGTTTGCAAACTTTTAGTCAATGTTATTATTGTTTTAAATTCTCTACAGACAACATAGTCCTTGATTGCCCATACCCAGGTGAAGACCACTGTCATGGCCTCCCACAGGCTTGATGCGCTTCTCTAAGGGGAACTTGATTAGAGAATACAGAGGAGGAGAGAATTTGCATTAATACCTACTTCTGCCATGCAAAGCAACTCAGCTACTCCTGGAGCCTTTGGCTCTGACAATGCTCCATTGGCCTTAGGAGTTCCTTCCACTTGAAGTTCTATCAATTAATTCAGAATGGTGTACACTTTCCTGGCTAATGCTTGGACCCATAACCACAGTAGGAAAACATACTCAGCAAGTTCATCCATTTGTGCTTCAATTTTCAAAGCTAATGGTTTATTTAACTAGCAAGTTATTGCTTGATTACAAGCCACTAATAGGCTGAGGTTGTATTTGGATTTCATAAATTGAATTTCACAATGCTTGCATTTCAAAACAGTATGTCAAGTTCAGCACACTCTTGCATAAACCTTTCTCATCAAGACAGAAGGAATAAGCTTTTATTTGTAAACAAAACTGGAATCAATTTTTAGATGAGAAGAACTACACAAGTATTCCTTTTACAAATGTTTACTAAGGGTACAATGCATCAAGGGCTAGAGATGTGAAACTGATTAAAGTTCCTTGTTCGCAGGGCTGCAAAGCCTACAAGAAGAGATTGAAAGAGATGAATTGACTTTCATCACTACCACCAACTCAACACCAAAACTGCCACCTGACTGAGCCTGCTCAGTACCTTTGAGAACTCCTACGCGTATCTTGTAATAATAGTGCCTGTGACTCTGCACCAGGCCCTGAGGAAGCAAAGAGGCCTATCTGCCCATGTTTCTTGGTCAGTTCTCTTGCTTCTGGTTCCCATCCCCTGACTGCTGTCACCCTTCCAGACTGATGATGAAGATGGATTAGGATTTTCTAAATTCCATTTAATGTCCAACTCAGTCTTTCAGGGTTTCTAGTTCCACTATCTGTAATGTATGAGTGTGTTTGGGCCCAACTTGGGTCCCAAGACCCCCAGGCTATGCCATCAGCCCCAGTTATTATGGTGAATCCAGACATGGCCTTCATGCTAAGTGCAAGGATGTGTGAAAGTACAATCAGTGGGGTGGGGGGTTGGAAAGAGAGTGGCCAATTCCATACAGGCATCCTCAGCAGTTTAATTCTATCCCAATTCAGCAAACACTTAGTGAGCATCTGAGATATTCCAGGTCATGGGCCAAGTTCTGTAAATGTAGCAGTAGTACAGACAAGATTGTTATCCTCCGGATATATGTGTCTTTGTGGAAGTCAAATATTAAAGAGATGACTATGTAGTGTTTTATTATCAAAATGAAGACATAGGCTATAATGGGTCCATAAACCAAGAAGCTTTAAGTTATATTGGGGTTAGGGACAGAAAGCCCTCTCAAAGGGAATAGCATGAAACTTGAGCTGGAGGTTAGCCAGGTGGAAGAGGAGAGCAAGAATTAAAGCTGGAAGGGAGTTTGACATGTCTGGAGAAATAGAAATTCCACCATGGGTGGAGATGGCGATCAAGAGTGTGAGGACAGTTCTAGATGATGCTAAAGAGGTCAGCTGACAATGGAGGGAGTACTTCACTGGCTTTTTTTCCCCTCCAACTAGTTCTTTTTGTTGTTGTTGTTCTAATTAGCTATATGTGACAGTAGAATGCACTTTGACAGATCACATGCAAATGAAGTATAGCTTCTCATTCTTCTGGTTGTGCATGATGCACACCAGATCAGGTCGTGTAGTCATCTATACACATAGGGTCATAACGGCAAATTCATTGGCTTTTCTTTCTTTCTTTCTTTTTTTTCTTTTTTGCGGTGCTGGGGATTTGAACCCAGGGCCTGGTGCTTCCGAGGCAAGCACTCTACCAACTAAGCTACATCCCCAGCCCCTCATTGGCTTTTGAATGACAAATAGTTTCATTGTCATGACAAAGGAGAAAGATTGTTTCAAAATAGAAGAGAGTTGCATGGGCAAAGGTGTGTGTGCATGAGAAGCTCCATCTGGCTTCTGTAACAGGAGATGCATCCATGCTCAGTGCAGTGCAGGGGACTAAAGTCAGGGATCAGGTCGTAGTGGACCATAAAGTGTCTTAACACGGATTCTGCAACTTGACTTTCTAGTGATAAGGAAAAGAGCACTCAAAGTCATCCACTAGGGAAAATCCATAAATGTATTTATACTTCAGGAAGTCTACACTGGTAGCAGGAAAAAGTGTAGATTCAAACCCAGGTGCTGCATCATCCAGGCGGTGAGGAGTGAAGCTGGAGTGATAGCAGTGCAGTCGAAAGGGACAGAAGGATTAAGAACTCTTTAGCAAGTAGAATTGTCCAGTCTTAATGACTCTTTCTTTGGATGTAAGGAATGAGGCGAGGAAATAAGGACCAGGCTGAGGTGCCCGACTCGAGGGACTGAGTTGATGCTGTGACCTTTCTTTAGGAGAACACACACAGAAAAAGAGTGGTTTCAGAACTGAAAAAATGGAGCATGTTTTATGTGAGCTGTTGAAGTCGATTTTTTACTTGGGCTGGTTAGGACACTATTATTCAGGTTATAACAGGCTATTGGATGTGTTGGGCTGGAGCTCAAGAGAAAAAAAATTAGGAGAAAGCTGGATTCATGAGAAAAAGTGAAATTTCTTAGAGAATGTGGTATATATGAACAGACAGGCCAAACTTGAGTGTTGATTTAGGGTTTCTGTGTGTCCTTTGGGTTTCTCTTTTCACTTTGGTTTGGTACCGTTTCTCCATTTACAGCCATATCAGTTTTCATGATGTTTAAAACTTACTGATGTCAAATGAAGGAAAGGAATGGGGGGGGGGATTTTTACTAAGTAATAAAATTTAAAACTGATCTGTTTAAATGTTGCTGTTTTTACTTGTCTGTTCTCTTCCAAAAGTGGATCATTCCCAGGGATAAGATTCCACGGGGTTCCTTAAGTCACCAAAAACCCCAGCCCAGGATTCAGTACCTCCCCAATCCTGAATTCTCAATGCCATATTCTTCCCTGGTGGTTGATACCAAGGCAAAGCATCCTTTTCATGGTTAGAGAGGATCAGTTGCTTAAATGAGTTAATGTCAGTATTGTTTTTATGGTTTTACAAGAAAACAACCTTTAGGGGAAAAAAAGAAGAAGAAGAAAAAGAAGAAGCGAGGAAGGGGAAAGAAGGACAAAAACTCAGGAAGAGGTCCTAAATACAAAGTGAGAAATAGAGGCAGCCAAACTACCTGCTGGGAAGGCAGAAAATTAGAGGAATATGTGAGACACAGTATTAGAGACAAAAGAGAAGATATTTTCACTATAGAAGGTGAGATCTGCAGGTTCAGATGGAAGATTAAATAGGAGGGAAGAAGCCTGTGGCACAAGGGAGGAGGCTCAGAGGAATTTTGTCAGACTCCCTTCCGAGTGCAGAGGACAAGGTCCAGATCAAACTAATCAGACTGAAACCATGATTGAAGTGGAGGAAAGGAGGACATGAGTGGGAAGGGGACATTGGGTTCCGTATCACAGAGGTGGGGTCTATCAGCCTGTGGCCATGGGAGGGAGGGAGTTGAGGCTGGGGATGCCAGGTGTCAATCCCTGAATCAAGGTCAGGAAATTGCCAACCAAAGCATGGAAGTCATTCAGTACTTTCAGACAGGTGTCATTACCCTTGAAGAATATGAAGAATGAAACCTGAAGCTTGGTAGAAGGGAGTGATGGCGGAAGTGGGACTGATGGTGGCTGAAAACATGCCTCTCTGGAGGAAAGCTGAGCAAATGGGTGCCAGGCAGCAGCAGGTAGCAGCAGGGATGAGTGACTGGAAGGTCAACAGTGCCTCCCACTTGGTGACTGAGGCCTTTGTTGATGAACCAGTTCCACCTGAGAAGCGGCCAGTTCATGTTATCCTGGGGAATACATGATTTTATTTTAGGAGAGACTGAAAATATTTCCAAACGTATTTATAATGGAGCAGCATTCCAGAGGACCCAGCAGGAATAGTTTAAATACAGGTCAGAAGTTCAGAAAGACATGAGCCAAAGGGGAAGGAGCATGGGGTCCCAAATGAGGGAACAAAGGAAATGTTATCTTATCCAGAGACCAAATAAAGGGACCAGGATGAGGGAATAAATAGGAAGAGCTTCAATTCACACTTCCAGATAGAAACCTGTCATAAATTGTTTCATTGCTGGGAGCTCTTGAACTTTCCAGCGGTGTAACTTGTGGCCTAATTTCTGAAATTATTCCTTCTCAGTCTGTGTGGAGGTGAGCCAGAGAAATCATTCACACATTTGCTAAGTGTTTCTCCTTTCATAGGAAGAAACTTGTGCTTGATGATTGGCGTATGACATCCTTATAGATGCACTGCAGAAATCTACGTGGACCTACCCCTCTACTTCCCAGACCTGTACTCCACTCCACCTGAAAGCAAGTTTCTAAATTCTATCTTAACTCATATTAACATCTTGCACAGATGTAGTTTTGCATAGTCAATTTGAATGATAAAGTTACTATAAAAAATTATAGATAGGATGAACACAGCTTTGAGATTTTGGCCAACAAACGCAACCAAAACTACATTATCCTTTCCCTTTGTTTAACCTGAATGAAAAGCTATTTTGACATTTCAGTGAGCTGCTCTCATTTAAAAAAAATTAATCTGAATATTTTTTCCTAGTCTCTCAACATTGGATAAATTCCATTTCTCTTTCTGATTTCATTAGCTGCCAGAGCACAAAGAAAAACCCTTTCATTTTCCTCTCAAACCACCTACTTGGTATCTTTTATGCTTCAGCAATCTACGTTCAGATCTCTCCCTCAGCATGGCTGCCTCATTAAGGAAAATCGAGAGAGAGACTCAGCCTCACCTCCCATGGGAACAATCACAGCAGCCAATAGCCAGTCCCCTGGGCTTGCGATGAAGATGGCTTTGCCCAACCCTCTGCAGAGCAGCCTCTGGTAGTGGCTGAATCCTGCTCAGCATGTCAGAGTCTGCTTGGATTCACTGGCAAGGCCCCCAGAGACACAGCACATGAGGAGCCAGGGAGAGCGGGGTGAGCAGATAACCAGAACCTCATTAGTGTCATCATTTGCAAGCTTGGCCTGTTTCGTCCTTCCTTAATGGAGGATGAAATGGAAGACACTCCATCCTCGGTTAATCAGCATGGCGGTTGCCCTAGGTGGTGTCATATCCGGTGCCCAGGGCCTATATCTCAAACCAGTGTGAGCAGCAACTCAGTCCAGTGGCCTGCACTGGAGTGGGGAGAGAGCCCCTCCCTGCCACTACCCGGATGTATCTTCAATTTCTTTGCAGTTATCTCAGGGACTGGATTTCATCACTCTGAAAAGGGCCTTCAGCTCTATTGAGACTGTCATGATGCCTGAAATTATCACAGGGTAAAGGCATTGGAGTCCCCAAGCTTAAAAGCAAATAAGTTATCCTCAAAACCTCACAGGGATGACACGAGCTCCAAATTGGATAGAATTTTATTATTAAGATGAAAGAGATACAGTCTAGAAGCTGTGACAAGACCTTGGACAGCATTTTGTTGAGGGCAGTGCTCATGACGAAAGCGCACAGGCTTTGGAACGGAGTCAAGTTTGCAAGCTTGCAGGTCCTATGAGAGCTTGGCCTGGCTATTTAATCTCTCTGTGTTTTAGTTTTCTTATTTAGGTAATAAAAACAATGGTATGTAACCCAAGAGAAGTTTTAAGCCTTAAGTAAAATAATACATGTAAAGAGCCTAGGAAACATTTTATACGGTATTTCTTATTTTTAGATTGCCTTTATACTTTCCAGGAAATCTTGAAAGTGGGGTTTAGGATTTGTGTTTGTCTGGAAGAAAAAGAGAGGCAGACACCAGGATAGGACCACCATCTGTGGACAGTCTAAGAACACTTGAGAGCAAGAAGTGGCTAATGTCCAAGAGTGGTGGAGAGGGAAGGCAAGTACAGAGAAGAGTTGACAAAGCTCAGCAGTTTCAAGGTCACTCAATGAGAGCCCCTGGGCTTGAGTCCTGGCATGGCTTTTTAGTTGGGTAGCCTAAAGAAGGTATTTATCCCTAGAGAACTGTACTTTATTTACTCATCCATGAAAGAGAAGCAATAAGAGTACCTGCTTTATAGCTCAGGTTGCCAAAGACTTTTATCCTTGGGGAATGAAAAGGAGCATAATCAATAATTATACTGGGACAAGACTAAACCAGGACCCTCTTAGGGAAACCCAAATGTCCTGTTTATGGGGCTAACCCTTAAAGCATGCTTTAATTTAATTTTAATTTAATTTCAGTGTCTACCAAGCTGCAAGTACTTAGCAAGGTCTGCTATTTTTTCTAGTGACTTTACCTTCATCAAATCAATAAACCTTTCTAAGTCAGTTTCCTCATTGTAAAAGTGGAATAATAATAGTGTGCATTACATGAAATTATTTTAAAGATTCAAAAAAATAATACTTTTGGGTTGGGGCATAGCTCAGTTGGTAGAGTGCCTAAGACCCTGGGTTCAATCCCCAGCACCGAAAAAAAATTAAAAAAGAATAATACTTTTGATGTATTTGCTATACTGCCAGCACACAGTAAATGCTCAATGAAATTAAGTATTATTATTTGATTCATGGTTGGCAATGAGGGTAGAGAAATAGGAGAATTCTCAAACTTCTGAAATTACTCTTTCCTGGTCAGTGTCAAGATGATAAACACATTAGCTAAGTGATTGTCCTTGCCATTAAGAGAAGCTTAAAGGGGAATTTAAATAAGTAAACTTTTACTTTAGTTAACAGTAGTGAGTATAAAGCCATGAAGGGAGCAATGATTTTGAAGTCAAAATGTCTTTCTCTCAGTCCCAGACTCATAGTTATTTGCTGCTTTTCCCTGGGGAGTTCATTTAATCCTAATAAACCTCTGTTTTTAATCTGTAAAATAAGACCTGCTGCTCTCTCATGATTGTTCTGTGGATCACGAGCTCATACAGCCATAAGAAAAGTGCTAAGTGTATAGGAATTCAAGAGACTATACTTGGTAATGATACCTTTCATTTTAGCCTCACTCTGGCTAATGAAGCACTTCCCAATCTCCTGTTGTGCCTTCTGAAAAAAAAAATGAGAACCAAAGCACCATATACCCACAGCCCCAAAGGGAGCATCCTACTTCTAGTTCTCTTCTGCTTGGGACCACCGGCCAGTTAGTGTGTCCCTAGCAGAGAGAGCAGCACTCCAACTGCAGAAGGTCACCCTCACATCAGGTTCAGCTTTCTCTCCATCACTACCCCATTCAGTCCATGAATCTAGACCACCACCCCAGTCCCTTACTCATTCCAAATTTCATAGGTCCAATTAAACTATTTCCTCTTGGCACAAACATTGGCATATCCAAAATTCATACTTTAATTCTGATTAGGTCTAGGTTATATTTATCATAGGTGCTGAAAACACCATTTCCCAACTTACACTATTAATCAAGTTGTTTATCTTAAACTTCCTAGTATTCCTAGCCTATAAACCTTGGGTGCATACACACACACACACACACACACACACACACACACACCTCAGCTAGCAAAGCAACCAAGTGGGTGATAAGGGCTTCTCATAAATACATTGCATATTGTTAACAGAGTTTTTGATTGAGAGAAGGCTGTCTATTCTAGACCTTGTTCTGACCTGTATTCTACCTCACTTTCTTCCCTGTGTTATCATCTTCTCCATCTATGTCCATAGGTCAATGTCAGATAACCAAGAAAAATGCCTTTGAGGTGCTCCCAGACCCACTATGTGCTCCTTAATTATGATCAGAACATTTGTAACACTTACTAGCCCAGAAGAAAAGCTCAATCTTAGTTAACTGGTCTTAGGGTTCCAGTTCCTATTTACTTATCTAGAAGGAAGTGGAGATAAATAGCTGTATAGGTATATTTTAAATTTATGTTTTTTCTTGCAAATATGTCAATTTCCTTTTATATTGTTGTATTAGAATTTAAGAGAGCAGCTTTAGTACTTGGTTGTCAAGACACCCAGGAACAAAGCCCAAACTTTTTTAAATGCCAGCAAGTCAGGGTCTTCACCCTCACCTTTCAAATTAACTCATCTGTCAGTTGGATAAAAGGAAAACAATGGGATTTGGCAACATGGGAACAAAACTGTGCAGCGGGCAGCAGAACAATCCCAGCAGGCCACCTTCCACGGTATACATTGATCAGAACTCCCAGCGCCTGAGAATTAGACTGTGTGGTTTTCAGCACCACGAACAGCGCACCAATGCACCCGTGGAGACTCTGGAGCTTTAAAGCCAAAACCGTGAGGCACCTTTCTGATAAGGAACCACTGTGAAAATAATGGGAGAAGCATGAGTCAATGTCCTCAGAGTTCACAGGAAACAGATTCAAGGAAACTAAAGGATTTTCTCTGTCACTTAGTGAAATCATGGAGAATTCAGAGCACATCCCAACACACCACTTTTTTTTTTCTTAAGAATGAACTCTGCTAAAAAAAACACCAATTAATGAAAATTGGAGGGGGACTCCTCATAGCCCAGATTTACCCAAATATGAAGGCAACTGCTTTCGTAGAAGTTGTCTGAGAGGGAATCTGGCTGCCAAATTAGGCAGAACCTCAGTTAGGAGACAATAGTTTTTATTATAAAAAGAGAGTATAAATATATGGTAAAAGTACTAATTCTTCAAGCAAAAAAGAGCATTAAAAATATTTTTATAAAAATTTATTAAGAAAACACCCAGTTATGAAATAAACTCTTCATATTATCCTCATCTTTCTCATGGATACACACGAATGCACTCACATACATGCACAAACGTGAACTCACACCCATGAAATCTGTCACCTCCAGAGCCTTCTCTGGTGTCTTTGTCAGGGGTCTTCCCTTCCCCACTCCTTCTCCTTTCTTTATCATCACGCTTTTGTCTGTTCAGTTTTCTAACTCAAAGAATCTCTCCATCGCATATGCAAAATCATGCAGATGGCTGACAGCCCATGCACTTTGAGAACCACCTTAAGGCAACATCATTGACAACCAAGAGGTCATCTGTGGTACTCAGTGTGCCAGAAATTTGGTGAACCGATAATGAGGAAACTTATTGAAACTGAATGCTGACTGTCAAGCATGGTGCTAGGCTGAAAATAATATATCAGTGACCAAATCAGAGAAGAATCCTGCCATCTTGGAGTTTTCATCCTCACAGAAGAAACAGGTAACAAACAAGTCAGCAAGAAATAAAACATATTCTATAAACAGAAGGATTCATTAAAAAATCCACTCAAAATAATGGGATGGAATTACCTGCATAGAAAGATGTAAAACACTGTGAATCAAGTGGCCAGGAAGGACTTGCTATAGGATGACCTTTGAACTGAAACAGATAACTTCATACCAATGACAACTATTAATAATTGAAGGTAGATGTGCATTATGGTTATCCCTGAGAATTATTATCATATAGAGTTAGTGATGGACCATACCAGGGCTTCAGTACAGGTCTTCTCATCTACAAATCAATGATGTCTCTGCTTTCTCTTCAAGGTGAGTTTCAATGTTTAGGAGAAATACTAATCAATGTGTTGGGGCTTGGAGTGAAGGATGAAAGCTTGTAAAAGAGGCAGATTCCTGTCCCACACCAGACGCTGATTCCACAGTCTAGAGGCAGGCCTGTGGTTTGCAGTGACCTGTGGGGTTCCCCTCTAGGGAATGCTCTTCAGTCATTGCCATAGGCCTTCCTGGGATCTCCTGACTATGCTGCTGGAGACTTGATGTGTATACATGGACAAAAATGTAGTTTATGTGAACCAAAAAAATACACATAAGAATTGTTAAAAATTAAACCATTAAAACTTGGAAAAGTATATCTGATTTCTCAAGAAGAACTTTATAAATCTAAATTTATAGAGTACAATAACATATAGCTTTGACTATGAAAACTTACGCAAATTATGTAATCTTATGAAAAATAAATTCATGCAATAATATTATAAACAAAATCCTTGCCTTTATTTTATGACTCTGTTACTGATTAAAATCATCAGTGATACTTTGTTTAAAGAATAAAAATTATAGAAAAGCACAAAGGAAAATTAGAACATTCTGAAATACAAATACCCTGGGATGGCTAATATTTAACCTACAGCTTTCTGGGTTTTGTGGACATACACACACACACACACACACACACACACACACACACATATGTACATGCACAAATATATAATATTACAAAATTGAGTTTGTTGTCAATATAAGTATTCTTGTTTTGAAGCTACAAAAGATCATTTAAAAGCATATATGAAATACAGAAATACAGATTCAATGATAATAATTCAAGAATAAATTATCATAATACAATGACTAAATGGGAAAATAGGAAATAGGAAAAGGAAATAAAATGTGCTAATTTCTAAGGCGGGAGTCGAGAGACACAGTTACATTTTTTTCATTGACAGCTTTTCTCTTTGGGAGAAAAGACCAGATATGTTGTTTTTTCAGCTTATGGGTTACCATTGGAAATGTTTTTACTGCAAGTCATGACCAATCAGTGCTTAAAAATAGTCAATTTGGTGAATTGTGTATCAGCATTTTTCTCTGGAATAGAGTAGAAATAGAAGGGAAAATGTTATGGTGCATCCTGTGTAATTAATAGAGGGAGTAGCATTTCTTTATTATAAACCTGCAGGTAGGCACGCACACACACACACGCACAGACACACACATACTGCATCACAATTTGAGGACCTCTATACTAGATTAATAGCAGAATAGATAAGCACAACGTCACTGGAGGTAACAAAGAAAAAAAAGAAGAGGAAGGCTCCTTGCAATTTGCCACATTGCTCTCCAGTGTAGAGTGTTCACACTCCTCAGAGTGCATCTTGATCTCTGTTTTCTCACTCTGTGCTTTCTATCTTGGCAACCGCATAGTTTCAAAATTGACATGGTTTGGATGTGGTTTATCCCTCAGAAGTTTGTGTGCTTGACACTTGGTCCCCAGTGTGGCAATGTGAGAGGTGGTAGAGCCATTAAAAGGTGGTACCTAATCGGAGGTAAATAGGTCATTGGGGGCCACACTACTGGAAGGGACTAAAGTAGCCATTTAGTTTCTGTAAGAGTGGGTTGCTATTAAGAGTGAGCCTGACCCCTGAGTCCCTCCCTTATTTCCTGTGTTATGGTTTGGATATGAGGTGTCATTCCAAAGTCCTTGTGTTAATTCAGGAATATTCAGAGGTGTGATGATTAGGTTATGAGACCTGTGACCTAATTGGCCCATCCTAATTTGAATGGACGGGCTGGGTGGTAACTATAGGCAGGTGGATCATGGCTGGGGGAGTTGGGATCACAGGAGCAGGGCCCTGAAAATGTTCATCTTCCCTACGGTTCCTTTCCTTCTCCCTCTCTGCTTCCTGATCACCATGAGGTAAGAATCTTCCCTCCACCATGTCCTAACACTATGAAGTTCTGCCTTACTTGGGCCCAGAGCAATGGAGTCAGTTGACCATGGACTGAACCTCTGAAACAGTGAACCCAAAATAAACTTTTCCTCCCCTTAAGTTGCTCTTATCAGGTATTTTGGTCACAGTGATGAAAACTTAATGAACACATCCTGTTTTGTCATGTGATTTCTCCCTCTCACACTTTTTTCCACCATGATGCCATCTGCCATATCATCATGCATTCAAGGGAGTCCTCATAAGAAGATGAACCGATGGGGCCACCTTATCATAGACTTTCTGCCTCCAAAACTGTGCAGGGGTTTGTTACATAACACAAAATAGTCTAAATACACATGCCATTTAGTCATGTCCAGAGAAAGCTTTCTCTCTGGCTGTTGACCCAAGATACTCAGCTGTCTGAGATATTTTACCTGCCTCTCAAGTGAAAACAAACAAAAACAAAATAGAAAAACATATTCTCCCTTCTCCCAAACTGACCATCCTCTGATGCTTCTCCAGTCAGTAATTTGCATTTCCAGTCACAACTTACCCAAAAGGAAATGTGAGAATCATACTGGCTTTTTCCCTTTCTGGTCCAATCTTGTAAGTGACTGGGATCCTTAAATGGGAGACTGCAATGGAAGGTTTTCTGAAAATGGCTTATTGAGCATGTTCTCTCAATAAGAGGAAAGAGGGAGTCAGGATGGGGCAGGGGAATAAGCTGAGCCAGGCTGTGGCCTCAGCTGTAGATCAGCTTCATCCTGGTCCCACAGGGAGCTTGGACCACAAACAAGCAACATGGTGCAGACCCCTCCTAGAGGTTAGGAGGCAATCCTTTTGTATCCCCATGTCAGTCAAGCATGGATAATGGGCTCCAAAAGGGAAGATTGTATAATCTCCTAGATGAATCAGCTCTTGTTCGGAGAAAGTCAGGCTTCCAGCTAAGAGGTTACCGTGAGTACTTAGGATCCAGCATTCATAGCACAACAGGGAGTGTGCATCTGTCAGCTCAAGGGATCTGGGCAAAGCACCAACAGCAAACACAATGCTTCCCAATTAATCTTTAAGGACTGCTGATTAGTCTTCTAAATAGGAGTTTAATATGTCCACTTCTTTCCATCTCCAGTGGCCTTCTCCTGGCCCAGATGATCACCAGTTCTCATTATCGCCACTACCACTTTCCCCTTGGGTCAGCCTGGTGTGTGTTCCATGTACTATTTCCAGTCTCATGTCTAGCCAGAGTCCTTCAACCTCCCCTGAGCCCTGTTTACAGAAGAGTCTTCTTGTACCCTAATCCTACAAAGTGCTTTCACCAAACTTATTTGCTGGGTTCCTCTGCTAGGAATGAATTTTTTTCCCCTCACTTATAAATGCTTATGCATCTTTCAAATTCAAGTTCAAATGTCAGCTTCTCTTTGTAATTCTTTCTGATTCATTTCTTCTTCCACAGAAATAGTCACTTGTGTTTCCATTTATATTTTATATGTTTGCTAATTGAAGAACTTAGTCGCCAATGAAAGAGGTCCCCTTCAGATGATGGTGCAGTCCCTCCTTAGATCAGGGATTGTGCCTTATTTATTTCTGCATCTGTGATACAAAACACAATGCCTGACACATTGCAGGTGCTCAGTAAATAACTGAACGTAAGTGTACTGCATATGTGATAAGTGCTAGGTGTCAACGCTGAATTTGAAGTCCTTAGGGATGAAAACCCTGAACAGTGTAGAGAAGAAATCTAGGCACTCACACAAAACTTCCCAGACTCTCACCAAATGCTCTCCATGTAGCATGTTCATATAGTGAGGGATGGTAAACCTTTTAGAGGTAGGGCCTAATGAGAGGGAGGTAGGTCATTGAGAGTACCACCACTGGAAGGGCCTAATACAGTTTTCATATGATCCTCTTTAGCTTGGCTGGTCTGGTCCACAGCTATTCCAACTCTCATTGATCTATCCATTTTCTGACCTCCTAGAAAATTCCACACTGATACCATTGAGATTTTTCATAGACCAATGTCTTAGAGTAAGCTCTAATTATTTCACATGTGATTCCTTGAAAGCTAGGCCCTTGCTTTGTAATGCTTTGTAATTCACAGAGTACGGGGATAAACACCACATGAGAGCTCAAGAGGTTCTTCCTGAATTGATGATGGTGGCAAAACCTGGGAGGCCATGGCATTTGGAAGAAACATTTAAACCAAAAGACAATTTGCACAGAAAATAGCTCATCAGCATCAATTACTACTCCCTGCCTGTGACATGACTGCCTTTGAACCAGTTGACTATGCCCCCCACCCAAGTCATCTGATGGAGGTGCCGCTGACTTCCTTGCTGAACTACACAGCCACCAACCCCAGGAAGTGCTGCTACAACCACAGGGCCCCTGTCCAAAATGAAGGCACAAGACAGCCCTTCCACAGTTTAAGAGACAGTGAGAGAAAGAAAGATAATCCAGCAAACTTGAAAACAGCATTGCACCCTGGGATCCGAATTGATTTCTTCTTTTTCTCATCTGAGTCTACATGCTGCAGGGCCAGCATGCAGACTGGGATCAATAAGACATGAGTCTTCTATTAAACACAACATAAAACATATATTTTTGAGTCAGGGTGGGAGACTGAAAGTCTGGCGCTCACAGGATTGAGAGATGGATGGAGTTTGCAGCATGAGAACATGTCTTTTCTGGTGCCTTCCCCACGTCCTCCTCCATGCCATCATTCCTAATGCCCAGGGCTCATGGTTCACAGACTGAACCTGAACTGCTTGTTGAATAAGGAAAGGATAAGTCCAGCTTTGTGTTTTTCAGCATCCATGCCCCTGCTGGATTTCAGCTTCCATGTTTGCAAAATGGGGATGGTAATGCCTAATTCTAGAAATCAAGTGCAAAGTTTGATTTATGAGCATGGTCAGTGTTTATTTAATTTTAATATGCCCTTTGTTTCCTCCTGCTCTCTTTGGAAGTTCAGCTCTGGTAAATGTGTTAGCATGGGACTCTTGGCTCTTTCTCATCCATTTCTCCCAATCGAGATTGGAATTGGTTCAGTCTATTTTGGCTTTGGCTTCTTTGGAACTACGTAGCAGACACAGTTACATACACCGCTCAACACGTGATGGTGGATTGTGGCTCAGATCAGCCTGCTGCTTCATGCCTGTGACTTTGACTTCCCTGGGTAAAATCCAGGAGCACCTTCAACTGCAGACACGGCCAACTAGGGAACATGAGCTCCATCAGCCCTGAGAACTATGCTCAAGAAATATTTGTTGAACACATGGATGTTATTATGTATGGTAGTAACATTTTTGTTGCCATGAGAAATTTGTCACTGTTTAACATTGTAAGACCTGAATGTAAAGAATGGCATGCTTCTAAGTGAAATTAGCCAAACTCAGAAACTCAGGGTCGAATGCATTCTCCTATTTGTGGAAGCTAGAGTAAAATGAAGGAAAGGTGGAGGGAAGAATAAGACTATATAAAGAAATAATCAAATACAAATTAATAAATGAGCAAAACATGTCTAGTAGAGTAAAGGAAAGAAATGGGGGTAGGATGCAGGGAAGAGGAGAAAACAAGAACTAAAATTGGTTTCCACGCATGTATGAGTTTGTCAGGATGAACCCAACTACTATGCACAACCACTAAGCTCTAATGAAAAAAAATGGCATGCTTAGCATCCATCTAATTAAGTTCTACTGTGGTTATGCTCTCAAATACATACATGTTTAGCTTCTACGTCACAAAAAGTTAGAGTACTCCTGGGAGCCATAGAGACTTCTAGAACAATTCCTTTGTTTTATAGATCAGACACAGTCTACCAGAAGTGAAAAATATTTTGTCTAATTTTACACCATTAATTGTGAATTTGGGACTTGGGCCCAACTCCTAAGTCCCCACGCGGTGGTGTTTCCATAATGTCACACCATTTCTTATATAAATGCAATTGCTTATGTAGGTATATACTGTAAAATTCTCTGCTTACTACAAACCCTACAAAAATTTCTCACCATGCCAAGGAATGTATGAATATTGTGTGTTTCTTTTTTCTTTTTTTAAGTAATTTTTTAGTTGTCATTGGACCTTTGTATTACTTATTTGTATGCGGTGCCGAGGATCGAACCCAGTGCCTCACATGTGTTCCACTGAGCCCCAGCCCCAGCCCTGTGTGTTTCTTCCTTCAGGGTTTCTATGTTTTCAACATAAAGCAGCCATGCTCATAAAAAATAGTTGAGGAAAATAAAAAATAGAAAGAAAAATTGTAAAAATCATTCATTATTCAAGTGTCCAAACCAAATCACCACTAATTAGTCACCATTAATAAAGTGGTGATTTTACATAATCATATGCATACTAGATAAGCAATTGTATGTCTGGCTATAGTTATTTAAATTGTATTGTATTTTTTCATGTTTTGTCTTGTAGTCTTCATAAGTATCATTTTGATTGCTAGGTAAGTTTCTGTTAAATGGATTAACCAGTCTACATAAACATTACTTGTTGAAAATTTAAGTTGTTTATGATTTCAAATATATATGTGTGTGTGTGTGACTCTATAGTAAATATCTGTTTATGTATATTTTTAGTGTTTAAAGTATTTCTTTAGCATAGATTCTAAGAAGTGAAATTGCTAGTTTAAAAAATAACAATGAACATTTTAAGGCTGTGGTATAGTCAGTTAAATTGCTTTACAAGAAGATTTATACCAATTTCCAATGCCACCTACAATGTATTGGAGTGATACTCTCTATCTTCAAAAAAATTACTTATATCCAATATAGTACAAAGAACTCTAGGAGTATAACAAAAACCTGCACAGTATCTTTTCTAGTAGAGAGAGTGGAAAATGTCCAAATCCAGGAAACAATTGCTGATGACGCATTTCTGGGACCACAAAGTGGAATGGATAAGTACCGAAGCAGAGAAATATTTTATAAGCACAATTTGAAAGGCTTTTCATATATTGCTTTCTCTATAGATGGAAATTTATGAAGTTATTGAACTTTTCTAAAGATTTTTTTTTTCTTTTCAGTCCCCAAACAAATGGATTGAAGAGGCACTTATATGAAACATCGGTGGGGGAAAAAAAAAAACAGTATTAGTTTGTCAGGCAGAATGTAATTTGTGGGGGAAGGGGAAACCCTGTATTTTCTGTAGCATGTTATGACCATTAAGGGGCAGCTTCTTTGGCCAGCTGTTCCCTCTTCCCTGGCCACTTTATGTCAGGAAAGCTCTGCAGGAAATAGGTGGAAACATCAGTATGCCTGCCATCAGCTCCCCTCTCCACCAACATCTGTGCTGCTCATTCACCTTCCCTGGAGCATGCTCTGTCCTTGACCTCTCTGACCTTCATCTCCCACAGCTCTCCTGCTGATTCATTAGCAGCACTGAACCCTGCAAAATGAGACCTTGGAGAACCAGTCCAATCCACTCAGCGTGGGGCATGGATGGACCATGTGCCTTTAGTTGGGGCTCAGCCCAATTTTCCACGTACATCGGTAGAAAAGAAGCAGAGGACAGGGAAAGGATTCTATTTCTTTCTAATATACCGACTAAAAATAAGCAGTACAGATCTTACCTAAACCATACCAGGAGCATAAACATTGTCAAGTTAGTCTATTATTCATTCTATGTAGTTATAACACATTGAAACAACTTACGTATAGCATATATTTCTTTAAATTTTTTAAAATTGTTTGTTCTATGTAGTTGTACATGACAGTAAAATGCATTTTGATTCATGATACAGAAATGGAGTACAACTTTTCATTTCTCTGGTTGTATGTGATATAGAGTCATACCATTCATGTAATCATACATTTACATAGGGTAATGATGTTTGTCTCATTCTCCCCACCCTCTCCCCTCCTCTCATTTCTCTCTACACAATCCAAAGTTCCTCCATTCTTCCCTTACTCCATCCACCCCGCCTCCCATTGTGTATCACCATCCACTTATCAGAGAAAACATTCTGCCTTTGGTTTTGGGGGATTGGCTTATTTCACTTAGCATGATATTCTCCAACTCTGTCCATTTACTTGAAAATGCCATAATATTATTCTTCTTTATGGCTGAGCAATATTCCATTGTGTTTCTTTATCCATTCATCTATTGAAGGGTATCTAGATTGGTTCTACAACCTAGCTATTGTGAATTAAGCTGCTATAACCATTGATGTGGCTTCATCACTGTTGTATGCTGATTTTAAGTCCTTTGGGTATAAACTGAGGAGTGGGATAGCTGGGTCAAATGGTGGGTCTATTCCAAGGGTTCTAAGGAATCTCCATACTGCTTTCCAGAGTGGTTGCACCAGTTTGCAATCCCACCAGCAATGTATGAGTGTACCTTTTTCCCCACATCCTCAACAACACCTATGGTTGCTTGTATTCTTGATAATAGCCATTCTAATTGGAGTGAGATGAAATCTTAGGGGAGTTTTGATTTGTATTTCTCTAATTCCTGGAGATGGTGAACTATTTTTATCTTTATTGTGTAACATCTTAATCAACATTGGTGTGAGATACTGGTGCTTTCAAAGGATAAGAAAGGAAGGGATAACAGAATAATATATTTTGTACAGAGAATGCATAAGTCATGTGAGCGCTCACCTCAAGTCCAAGTTCAGGGTCTACATAGGAGAGTTGTGCCAGACTGTAAAGGCTGAGGGAAGCCCATGGAGTTCCTTGCTCTTTAGAAAACACGACTGAAAACAGTGAAAATGCTGACCTTGAGGTTGACCCCTTGGTCATAGGGAATTCACTCACATGCCTGTCATATGTGGGAGCAGATAATGTAAAAGCTACAAAAGAGCAAGAGGTCCTTCCTTCCAGTCTTCCAGCTGGTGTTTCTCTCACTCCAAGATACTAAATCTGATCCTGCATCCAGCTCAAAATATGTGGCAATCTCAAGTGAGCAGTCTTCCTTCTCTGCTGGTACTCAAAAATGCAACAGGACTTGTTCATAAAGGTGTCCAAGTGTTGACTCAAGATGCGCCCGAATCTATGCATAGCTTTCTGGGTCCACAATATATGATGATCAGTTTCTGACTTCTCCTTAGAAACCATTTCCTTCAGTTTCCATTCCTAAGGAATGTCCTGAACAGCCCCCTCAGGTATCAAATTGTAGACCTCCAAAATTCAGAAGACTCCCCAGTCTCCATGTGGAATCTGATCTTCAAGATAGCCTGGGTTATAACTGGTCCTGGCTTGTACTTGCTTCTGTGCTCTCTGCTAGCAGCAGAACTGCATTCAAAAAGGGAAGGAAATCTTCCTGATCTTTGAAAGATTAAAGGGAAGAGGAAATCAAAGAGTGCACATTTGAGCTACAGCTCAGGGCCAAGTACTGCACTGATCTGTCTAACTGAGGCGGGGGAAGGAACACACCCATGTCTGAAGGAGTGGGCTCCAGGGAGACATCCCGCAGATCCCACAGCTAAAGCACACCCTAGAAAGGAGGAAGAGCAATTAAGAGAAGAACTAAAAACAGCAACTTGCCTGTAGAGGGGATACTTAAGAAGAGCAAAGCATTTGTTCACTTATAATCAAAGATGTAAGGTACTTTCCCTTCCCTACTTTATTAGGTGAGTGAACTAGGGTTCAAAGAGGTTACCCAAGGTCTTAAGGTGCTCCCAGATCTGCCTGGTTCCAAAGTGCACATTCTCTCCCTGAATCCACTGAACATGGCAAGAGTCATGATGAAATGGACTTGACAGACAGCCATATCACCAGTGACAAGAGGACAGGAAACACAGACATTGTTCTCTCCAACCATGATCTTCTGTGATGGGTTGACAGATTTGGCTCCATAGGAATGTTACAGGCCAGGCTATATGGGAAATGACTAAACAGATTCCATTTTGCTCTAAGACTCCATGTTATGTAGGAAATGCTTCTCCCATGGGAACACCCTGCCTCTGTACCCATCATCAGTCACTTAGCATGACATATTTATAATGCAAAATGGCGATTCTTACACGATGAAAAATTGTTCTCTTTTAATTCCTGTGTTAGTAACCATTAGTAACCATTCTTTAGTTCGTACCTAGGTAGGGTTGTTTTGACCCACTTCCCCTCTGCTAATGATTTCATGATGTAAGTTTGTAATTTTGAATCATAGCAACAGACACTTGTGATTGATATGATTTTTTGGCATAAGAACCCCTGCAACCCTATGGTTGGGGCTATTCTCCCAATAGCTATTTTTGAGGCATTGTGTGAGACAGTCAGCGGCCAGCTTAATAAAGGCTCTCAAATTTGGACTTCTCAGTGGTGATCGGTATGTTCTTAAGTTGCACCCCATAACACCTCCACTCCAATAATTTGATAGAAGCCTCTGAATGTTTCCACAGCTGCCCTCCAGGAAGGATTTCCAAAACCCCAGGACTGCAGTTCAGTGAAAGCCATCTCCGTGGCCAATTCAGCCACAACTTCATCGCAAGGATTAAGACTAGAAAATGCACCAGGTGCCTCAGTCTCAGTATTACCTCCACAGTGTCTAATGTTTTTTAGTTCCCACTTGTGACGGTCTGCAAAGAAGTCAAGCTCCCTGGGGCTGGGGGAGCTACCTTTCTTCCTTTATTTTCCTAAAGATCAATGTCTCTTTCTTTGAAACATAGCACAATGTTTGGTGGCTCTAGGCCTAATTGGCACCCCAAAAGCTAATTTGCATACCTGGTTCCAAAGCTGTGTCTTATGACGTCATGTTTCTATGCATCACCTATCCGTAACACATTTCCCTGCAGGGATAACTCGTACTCAGGAATACAGACAAGCTCCCATTCTCCCACCCATCTCTGGGTTTGTCATAGGATAAGAAAATGTAAAAAGAATGCCTCCAGTTATGTCTTCTATCTCACTAGCTCAAGCTGAGGGGAAACATAGGCATTCTCCATTGTGATCACGTCCCACTGCCCTTGGGTCCTATACAGCAAAGGCATAACTATGGACAAAACACAAGTGGGTGAGCGCCACCACATGGATTCACACACATGGCGTGACATGAAGTTGGTGGTAGATCTTTGGTAGCCCAGAGCACTGAACTCATCCTGTGTCTGACATGAATGAGGGTCACCCAGAAATCAGCATGTCAGCACCCATCTCCTGCAACTAACAAAGAAATGTTACCCCAGCCAGCAAATATGAGCTGTCCACATGTCAGCCTTTCCTACAGAAGCCAGATCCAAGCTACAAGGCCTTGGAACAATTGCAAATGTCCCTTGGAACCTAAGAAGACACACATGTGCACACACACACACACACACATATAGAGTTTACATACAGACACATACATGCATACGATCATGCATCACTTAATGATGAATACATTCTGAGAAATGTGTCCTTAGGCATTTCTGCCATTGTTCAAACATCATAGAGTGTACTTACACAAACTAAGGTGGCTACAATGTCACTGGGCAATGGGATCTTTGAGAGGACCCTCACATACGCAGCCTGAAACATTGTTATGCAGCACATGACTATAACCTAATACCCACGTTCTGCATCCAGAGATTCAACAAACCATGGACTAAAAGTACCAGAGAAAAAATTGTATTTGTACTAAATATGTAGGGTTTTATTTTTTTCTTGTCATGATTTTCTAAACAATATGTACAAGAACTATTTACATAACATTTACATTGTATGACACATTATAAGTAATCTGGAGATGATTTAATGTATATGGGAGGATGTTTATAGGTTGTATACAAATACTATGCTATTTTATGTAAGGGACTTGAACATTTGCAAATTTTGGTATCCACAGGGACTCTTGGAACCATGGATACCAAGGGCTAATTGGTGTGTGTGTGTGTGTGTGTGTGTGTGTGTGTGTGTGTGTGTGTGTTTTGCAGGAAAGGTCTGGAGGGTCAGAACATGATGCAAAAGGTAGAAATGAAAAACAGGGCCACGTGAGGCCCTATCTGAGCACTGGGTTCTCTGCCTAGGCTATATTGCCAAAACCAGTCGTCTCAGGAATCAGAGAAAGACAGAAGTCTGTGAAGGTATTCCTAAGGAGGGGCTCCTGTGAGTGACAGTTCTGAGGCAGAGACACTTATCCAGGCCTGGGGACAATGCTGGCTGAACACGGCTTTCTTCATTTAACTTTTGCTTCTCCACACTGTCTTGAGCATGACATGCTAAGCCTGTTGCTGGCCCTACAGTAGACACCACGTATACGTTTTTTAAATTGCTTAGAATCCTAGTCTTAAAAATTATTGTAAAAGGCAACAAAATCCAAATCAGGCCCCCAAAACCACAGCAGGGCCTGATAGAGATCTCATTAATACTCCTTCCACTAATCCTTAAGAATTAGCAAATACAACTCTATCCTGCTATGAAATACTCCCCTCCTCCAGGGCTCAACTAAAGGCTCAGAAGGAAGAGTCGAAGAAGCCTAGTTAAATGTAGCTTTGAATCCAAGCATTGGGTAGCATCCCTAATAAGCCCTCTCAGGCTTAATGGGGCTTTCCAATGATTCCCCTTCCCAAACTCCCCTATATGCCTTACCATTTACTTCTTATAATTCCCTCCAGCAGATAATCAGGGTATCACATTCAAAGTCACTTAAATTTGAATAGCTTTTCTGGTGTCCTCTGAGTGTTTAACTGTTTCATATCTGCTATGTTTTATGTCTGTGTTGCTCTGAGAGCTCATGACTCCAGCATTGGTTGGCAAAGACTCAAATGCAAAGAGGTTCCTTTCCTTAGAGAGACTCTTCTAAGGAAAATCAAACACAGTCTCCAGGGAGCATTTGACCACCCATCAGCAACATGGTAAGCAGACCTACTGTCTCTGCCTTCCTATCATTGCAAGTCTAGGACTCCTAAGGACTGCTTTAAGAGCAGGGGATCTACCTTTTCCTTGGTTAACTCCACCTTAGGCAAAATGCAGATGCATATTCTTGTGGTTTTCCTTCGCAACTGAAGAAATTAAGTACCACTATAGCTCTGTCAAACCTGCCCTCTTAGGAGGCCTGAAACTGACTCCATTCTGGAGAAAGTTCTATGCTATTAACTAGTTTGAGCCACATTCCTCACCAAGATACAAAGTCCCTGAAAGTGTATGACTATACAGATCACTGGACACTGCAATGGGATGGTCCAAGTGATGGACCATGGAGCCAGATGTACAATTGTTCCAAGAGCACAATGCCCTGGAGCCAGCTGCAGTACCACAGTAGAAGGGGTCTCCACAAATGGCCACTCCATGTTGCAGAAATCTATGGGAGCAGGTGCACCTCCCCGCCACCCACTTTTTCCATGAACTTCCATTTAGATGCTCTCTTGGTCTTGAAGTCCTTCCCTTGTGCCTTCTATTTCCTGGCTGTTCCTCTATCAACCTTGCAGGATGGAAGAGAATGCCTAGACCCTGAAGTATTGGTTTCCCCTAGGGAAACACTAATTTGGTTAATCGTATGTATCTACCATAAACTGCATGACAAGCATGCATGTGCTGCGGAGGCCAAGGCAAGTCTGCTGTGAATAGTCAGAAATGCATCTGAGAAGGGAAGGGAAACACTCAGGAAACACCATGGTTAATTTGAATCGTCAACTTGATTGGATTAAGAGATACCAATGATTAAGAGGCTTCTGGGTGTGTCAATGAGGGCATGTCTAGGAATGATTGGAATGTGGAATAGTGAACTGAATTGGAGACCCTCCCTAAGCATGGGCAGCACTGCCCAATAGGATGGAATAAAAGCTGGAAGAACAAGGAAGCAGATGCAGATGACTCTTCTTGAATGGGTTCTTGATTGCTGCTGCTTCCATCATCTGAGAATATAGGACTCTCTCTTCTTCATTCTTCCAAAGCAGACTCTGCCAGTGATTCTTCAGGTACTTTCCAGAAGCCTTGGTCTTGGACTAGGGTAGCACTGTTGATCTTTCTTGTTCTGGGGCTTCTGCCTCTTGGACTGCACAGCTGCTGCTTCTTCTAGCTCTCCAGCTGCAGATGGCCACTGTGGACTATCCAGTTTCTGGTTGTGTAAGCCAATCTAATAAATCCCCTTTTTATAATCACACTTTCTGTTGATTCCGTTCCTCTAGAGAACCCAATCATTCCTGCTGCTTGCATTCTCTCTCTCTCTCTCTCTCTCTCTCTCTCTCTCTCTCTGTGTGTGTGTGTGTGTGTGTGCGTGTCTCCCTCCCTCTCCTACTGTCCCTCCCTCAGAGAATTAATGATGTACCACTCATGGTTTTTATTCACTGTTCCTTCCAGTCAATTCATCTTTAAGACCTAGTGACAGAAAATTTCAAGAATTTGTCATTGAGGGAAGGTCAGTCAACCAGGCCAGGAGGCCCCTCTCTGAAAAGCATTCATTGCATCTCAGCCAGTAGGACCTTCTTTGCTCTGTTTCCTGGTCCTGGTCCCCAGTGTCTTGTCTTAGAATGATATCCTAGCCCCAGGGAAAGGCCCTGAGTGGAAGATGGAGGTCTCGGATTCTCATATACTGGAACAAAATTGCACTGGCCAGCCAAATGGCATACAGACTCTTAACAGTGCTGAGACTGTGAAGTCCCCTCTTCTGAGCCACATCCTGGAGTACTTAATTGTCCAACCCAACACAGCTGCACCACAGACCCTCAGGTAAGCTTTGCCTAGCTCTTTCACATGCAGAGAGAGTAAAGGCCGAGTGACTTCACAGAGATCACAGCTGTATCTGATTCTGCCCCTGACAGGTGACCAAGAGAAGGCTTTCTATCACTGATGGATTTGATTGGTCTATTAGTCAAAATAGATCTAAACACAATGATGTTCCAGGCTGTGCCATTATTAGTTGACTAAATCTTTAATTAAAACATCTAGAGCTACTTAGGGGGGAAAAAAGAGATGTAGGTTGCCTTCATTCTGTGTTGTAAGGACAGCCAGGCCCATACATATGCAGTCCATAGAGACATTCAGTCTATAATTCCATGGTCTGAAACCTCAAGTCCTCCCACCCTCTCCACAGAGGACATATTTATTTCATAGAGGAGCCGACAGGTAAAATGATCACATAATTTATCCTCCACACTGGTACACCATTGAGATCGAGAGAGCACCACTAATTATGACGGCACAAAAACAGACATTTACCAGAATTGTACCAGGCAAATGAGGATGCTGACCACACATTTCACTGGGATATCCAGATGTCAAAGATCCCAAGCAGTTGATATCAAAAGTGAGGAAGAAGCAAGGTGACCCAGGTCCTAGATCACCTTGTCCGTGGTGCCCTGTTCCCTTGAATTAGGGGCAGGTCTTCTGGGTTGGGAGCCCTAGCCAGCTGATTCACAGAGGCACTCAGCTCTGCAGAGCAGTAATAAGAACAGTGTGTGCCCCTGGTGACAGCCAGAATAAGGGCTGTGGGAAGACTTATCACCGGGTCAGAGTGGGGAAAAATGAGACTCAGGACTCATCCAAGCTTGAGGAATTAGAGACAACAAGATGCAATATTAAAGAAGAAAATGCAACACCCCAAGCAAGGAGCACTCAACGGTTTAGAAAAAAAGGATATGCAAGCATATTGGACGTCAAGGGAAATTACAAAAGGCAGAAAGCAGATCCATTGTGAAGGATCTACATGTGACGACATAAACCAGCACAGAAGTGAAAAGTGTGAAAATGGTGTGTGCTGGGTCAGACCTCTGCTGAACTGCAGCTCTGCACTGCCCAGGAGTGTGACACCAGGGTGTGCGCACCTTGGTCCCCTGGTCTGTGTAATGGGAACAGGTGAAGTATCTTTTCTTAAAGGATTCTCAAAATAGTGAAATGATTAATGTATGCAATGCACTTAGAATTGTTAGAGGTAATGGAGAGTCTGAGGGTTCTAGGAGGGTAAGGAGCAAGAAGAAGACATTCAAGGAAGATAATCAGTGTTGTAGGTTTAGGATGGCAAAGGAATAGAGTAGGAAGAACGACAATTGCTAGTCATCTAGGCAATGTGGCGGTGCAAGAGTTATGAGCTAAACCACACCTTGCTGTGGAAGCGGAATGGAAGGACTAAGTTTGGTGTTTGTTTGGGGAAGGAATTAGAACACAGTGCCACAGCCGTAAAATCCTAAAGCTAAGAATGACCCTTAGAAATAGTCCAATTGGACCTTCCTCTCAGAAGACCTTCTACAATGTGTACTGAGAACATCATAAATTTAAGAGCCTAGGAATGAGATGGAGGGTATGAATATCTGTGTCCTCCAAATTAGTGGATCGAAATCCTAACCCTGAGGTGACAGTATTAAGAGATGGGACTTTTGGGAAGTGAGTAGGTCATGTTGGTGGTGCACTCATGAGTCAGAGTAGTGCCCTTATATAAAAGCAGCTCTAGAGAGCTCCCTTGTGCCTTCTACCATGTGAGGACATAGCAAGAATGAGACATTTACAAAGCAGAGAACAGACACCACATCTTCTCGTTTTTTGATTGTGGCCTTCACAGCCTTCAGAACTATGAACAAAAAATTCATATTGTGTGTAATCTACCCTCTCTATGACAGTTTGTTATACCAGCCTGAACCAAGACAATGGGCTTTCATTGATGACTATAAATTTTGAGTTAAAGAAAGAATTGAATGATTTAACTGTAGCAGCACCCAGATACCACCTGTTCTGGGTGACTTGGAAAATTGCCAGCCAGATTCAGGGGCTGAGTCTCTTGAGATCACTTCCAGTAGTAAGATCATTTTTTTTCTCTAACAAATATTTATTTGTATAGTTTTCAAGCAGAGGAAGAAGGGTGATGAGGAGACAATGTGGTTGGGGTGATCTGGCATCTACCACTCCACTTTTCCCACAGTTCCACTCCATTCACTTTTCTGACCAAGTAATGCCTTTAAACAAGACAGGCTCCTTGTCTGAAACATCTTCTCTTCCTTTTTCATGTTTGCCTAGAAGCTTCTTCTTTACACTTCAAGGTTAATTAAGGTGTCACCTCTTCTAGGAAACCTTCCGTGGTTGGCAGGTTATTCTTCATTTGTTCTTATCCCACATCCTTTCATTGACCTTCTTCTCTAGTCTGTTCTCTGGTGGCAGACCCCAGGGGAGTCCCTTACATGGCCCCTTTGACTTTCATTTGGGTCTTGCCTATGGGAGACACTGGCAGGGGATTGGGAGGTGAGAGTAAAAAGAGATAGGTGTTATTCCTCTTGCTCCTTCCCTGTCCCCCTCATACCTAGTGACATCTGTGTCTACCAAGACTGCACTCATCTCTGGCAGCTCTCCCCGGGATTTCTAGCTCTTGTTGGGTAAAATCATTGCCCTTCCATGACCTTGATTTCAGGGTATAAAGAGTTTCCCAGGATCATCAGACTCTGAATGCCTCAACATCCTGTTTGGTTTCCTTGACATTATTCTTGAAGTTCCTTCAAGAAATCTCCTTCACTTGAACCAAGTAGGATGAAACTAACAGTATTTCAAGACCCTGACCTCAGATTCCCTTTCTTGAGTATACCTTTTTCTGTCCTTCCTTTTTTTTCCTTGTAACATCCTCTGCTTACATCTCTGATAGATATGATTATAGGGTATTATTGTGGTTAGTTCTTTGTCCATCTTGTTTTCTGGATTATTAGTTCTTGAAAGTCTTACGCTTTGGATTATTATCCCTGGCACATGGTATTCAACAAATACCCAGATCCACTCATGTTGTCTTATGATTTCTAAATTAAGCTGAAATGTCTTTCTCAAAAACAGGTATAGGAGAAGAAATGTGCTTGATGTAAAAGAACTCAATATATAATAACATTAACATAAAATTGTATACATTTTATGTATTACAGGGTGCTTTGGTGTCTAATGGCTTTGTCGTCACAACAACTTCATGGGGAAAATATATTCGGTGAAGTGACAGAACCAGTTGTTGAGTAGTCTGGAAGTTGGTGGAACCCAACAGCAAGGGTAGGCAGAAGAACCAGGCAGCCTGGGTCCTTTGCTAGTTCTCCTGCTTTCTAGTTCTGTAACCTCACACACCATAAACTCACTCCACCTTTTGTTCTCATCCATGAGCAGAGGAAAATAATGGCCCCAACCTTACAGTGAACACTAAATAAACTAATACTCGTAAAACACCAGGACAGGGTCAGATGTGTAGTAAAAGTCCAATAAACACTACTCTCTTATTCTTGACAAAACTCTAATCTCATAAATGTGTTCAAGAAAATACGTCTTAGCTTTGCAACATCAACAGTGTCTGCTCCTGAAAGAAAGGTCTTCCTTCACATCTCAGGAAGAAAAGTACAGAATGTTCCCTTACTGAGAGGACTTGCAAATCTCATAAACACCACAGCCCCCAGACTTCACACTCTGTTTTGTCTCACGGACCTCAGCATTACCCAAGAACTCATTAAGCAAACATTCATGAAGCACCTACTATATGACTGGACTTCTAAAATGTATATGTCTTCTCCATTATAAAAGACATGGAGGTAAAATGAGATTCAGGAAGACAGTCCCAAATTCAGATCCTGGCTCTGCTCCTCACTAGACAAGAAAAAATCAGATAATTCTCTTATATTTTCCTCATCTGAAAAATTATGAGCATAATGCCTATTCATTGGTTTGAAGTGGAGAATGATTTGGACTATAGATGATATATAGTATCAATCTATAAATGTCCATTTGGGTGCTTTTTCTTCCAATAGAAAGGACCAAATGATGGAAGAGGTCTGGGTCACAGGGAGGGCACTTCTCTCTTCTCCTGTCTCGGCTCATCCACACATTCCAGAACATCCTGCAGTGAACACATGCAGGACTCAGCTTCCTTATCACCACCCCCTCAAGAGAGGGAAAGCATAAAGGTAACCAAATCCAGGAACATTTCGATTACCTTAGCCTCCGCCTAGTTCCACTTACCTTTCTCCCTCTTCAACACTTTGATTCAGAGGCAGAACCAAAGAAGGTGAAGAGGGCTGCCCAGTGTGAGTTTCTGAGTCTGAGCAGGTTGAGGGGAATGTTCATGGATGTCAGTCAATGTGGGCATCTGGGCCCAGGCAGAGTGAGAAAAGGGTCTCTGCAAGGGTGGTCAGTAAGGGTTATTGAACTCCAAGTACCTTAAGAATGGTGTCTATGTTGAGACAACCTGATGCAAGATGTTGAACTTGGGTCAGCTCAATGGGCACCCATGCAGGGGTGTAACTCAATGTGTGTACTGGAACCTGCTTAGAGTAAGATGGACATTAGTGGGGAAGGATTGGAGAGATGGCAGCAAAGATGCGAGAATGGTTATACACAAGGTGAATAAACAGCTAAATCTACTAAGGATAATGGATTGAAATCAGTGGGAAAAGAAGGGAATCACAATACAAAAAATAGAAACAAATAGACCATGAATATAGGAATGCAACGGGGTAATACATTCTACAGCACAATTGGCTAACTGGTTGATTGCAATTAATTGAATAGTTCAAAATAGCTAACAGAGAGGATTTTCAACGTTCTCAAAGCTAAAAAATATAAATGTCTGAGGTAAGAGACATGCCTATTACCCTAATCTGACCACTACACATTGTATATGTGTATTGAAATGTTGCACTGGCCTTCACAAATATGTATAATTACTATGTGTTAAGTAAAAATAAAAATTAAGACTAGACCATGTGGCATTGATTTGGAATTAGAAATATCAGTGTGAGCTTTTGTTTTTAGTATATACAGACACAGCTATCAATATAAATTGTGTGTGTGTGTTTGCACACTTATGTGTGTCCCTATCCCTGTCCACTGAAAGGGAAGGGAGTTAGAGACATTCCCAAAGCAATGTGCACCTCTAGTGCCATTTCTTGACTTCTAAATACCATTTTTCACTAAAAGGAACTGTGGTTCCTTGAGGAAATGGCTAATTCCATGGCTAAGGTGAGAAAATACAAGTCTGGAATTTCTGGTTGTCCCATAAAGGAAAGATGTCCAGAGGGGGACGGAGAGCCCAGGAGGACACACAACACAAGCAGCCTGAAGGAGCTCCCACTCTCCAAAAATGACTTGTGCCTCCAATTTGAGCATCAAAAACAAATAACGAGAGCAGAAAATTGTAACCCATTGAATAAGGAGAAAAACACAACTCATAAATGAATAAATGAAATATTTGACCAAGAACAGGGTATTTGCAGGTTTTTAGAGTAACTCCCTGAAAAATCCTTATTAACCAGAAGTGGAGGAAATGTGTCACTTTAAGGAGGGAGGGATATCTGCAAGACATCCTCTTAATCAAGTGATTATCAAATATGGGACTAGTCAAAAGTATGTGCCATGATAGGATGTATTTAGAAAACCACAGCCTCGTTTCCATGACATTCCTAAACCTAAACTTGAAGAAACGTTAGATAATCCCAAAATGAAGGACATGCCACAAAATAGCCTGACTAAAATTTCCAGTGCAGATCAGGGAAGATAAACTGTTCTAAATAGAAAGAGACTGAAGAGACGTATATAACACAGGACATGCAGCACAGGATTCTGAACTGGACCCTCTTGCCAAAGGACATAACTGGGCATCTGAAAAAACTTCAGTAAGTCTGAGTATTAAATTGTAATAAGGTACCAATGTCAGCTTGGTGGTTGTTGAGAATAATGTCCTTCATTTCAGGAAACATAACAAAAGAATTCAGGAAAGCTGGGGCATCAAATCAGTGAATTTATTAAGTAGTTCAATTGAAACTACTTCTATTGGACTTTCAAATTTTCTGTACATTTGCAATAGCTTCCATGTCTACAATGTCTATATTATATAAATGTCTTGGTCAAACAATGTTACCACAAACTGTCCACAGGAAAGAGTGCTGGTTCCCTTCTTCTACAATTACATTCTATCTTCAAAATTTTTCCCCTTTTTCTGCTGTGCTAGTATTAGCTGATGCTGTGTGTTTAATTTTACATCCTGTGCTGAGAATGTTTTAAATCAAGGAAGAAGGCCAAGAAGGCAGAGTAGGAGTGAAATAATATACTCCAGTAATCTTTATGGATTCCCAGAGCCCTGAAAATGCAAACACTTATTATGTTGACCTCCCCAACTTTGCCCATAACTGAAGGTATCATGGCTACTTAAGAATCTGGCGCAGTAATTGCTCCCATAAACTATGCACCACAGCCCTTGCTAGGACACACTTGGCCCAGCTGCCTGCGAGGTTCACACTAACCCCCACCAGGATCCATTGGTGGTGCAGTCTCCAGATTAATGCCCCTGGGTAGGGCAGAAATCTAAGTCCAACTTCATGTCCTCTGGGAAACAACTGTCTGCTATTGTCTCTGAACCCAAAGCCATTCCTGAAGAGGAAGGCTTCCTGGGAATCAGTGGTGCAGGCAGAGAAAAAGTAGGCTTTGATTTGATGAAAACCCCAAGCACCACTGTCTGAGTCCATTTCCGCTGCTATAACAAAATACTACAAACTGGGTGGCTTACAAACAACAGAAATTTATTGCTTATAGTTCTGGATCCTGGAAGTGGAAGATTCCATGTCTGGTAAGGGCTTTGTTTCAGTCAGCTTCTATGCTTCTGTGACCTAAAGACCTGACAAGAACATTTTTTTTTACAGGAGCATCAGAAATCTTTATTAAAAATGTAAATGTCTCATGGATCCTTCACCTAGTTTTTCCAAATATCTTATATTTACATACTGCATTTTCATAGACAGAAAACTGGTATTGGTGCAATATTATTAATAAAGCTAAATGCTTTATTTAGATTTGCTGGTATTTACAAGCATTCATGTGTGTGTGTACAGGTTATGAAATTTTATCATATAATCTGCTTACCAACACCAGTTATCACCATACCTTTTTGGAGTCTAAGTTCCATTTTGACAAGAATAAATTTAAGGAGGAAAAGTTTTTTTAGGGGCTCGTGGTTTCAGAAGTCTCAGTGCATAGACAGCTGACTCCATTCCTCCCAGCCCAAGGTGAGATAGACCATCATGGCGGAAGTGTTTGGCAGAGCAAAGCAGCTGGGGACGTGACACCAGGAGGAAGAGAGAGCTCTGTTCAACAAGGACAGAATATAGACCCCCAAAGATTTGCATCCCAATGAAGCTCCTCCTCCAACCACACCCTACCTACCTACAGTTACCAGCTAGTAATCCCTGTCATTGGACTAATACACTGATTAGGTTAAGACTCTCACAACCCAGTCACTTCATCTCTAAACCCTCTCTAAACCATCTCTAAAGCTCACACAGGAGCTTTTGGGGACATTTCACATCTAAACCATAACAGACTTGTTTTCTCAGAGACTTCTAGCTGTGTCCTTGCATGGTGGATGGGTTGCTCTCTGGTGCCTCTTTTAGGAGACTGATACCATTCATGAAGACTCTGTCCCCATTGGCCTAGTTACTGTCCAAAGGCTCCACCTCTGATTGCCGTCATCCTAAAGGCTGACACTTGAACACGTAAATGTGAAAGGGACACAAACAGTTGTTCCATAGCATTCCCTTAGTGTGTTTCTTTTGATCTGTGGTTCTGGGTCGCAGAATCCTGGAGAGAAAACCATCCCCTAGTTCTGATACTTCAAGGGTATGTCAGAGTAGGGCTAATGAAGCAGGAGAGGAGAACTTTTGGAGTTTGAACCAGCTCAACATCTGAAAAGAGTAATTTCAGTATTCAAAAGATGACCCAGAAATGAAAGAAATGGAGCATCTAGATGAAACAACTTGATGTAGGTTTCTTAAGCATAGAACTTGGGCTCATTATATTTACTTCAATGTGAATCAAATAAAAAACAAGATCTCATCTCAAGCTCCTGCTCTGGACAATAGCCAGTTCCAAGTCACCTGAGATTTACAGACACAGGAAGAGAATATTGAATAGATTGGGTCATTGTTATGGAGTCAGACAGAAATGCATTCAAATCGTAGCTCTGCCAATGACTAATCACATTAAATAACTACTTTAATATTTCTAAGTGTAAATTTCCTCCAATATAAAAGAAGAATTCCACTAATACCACCTAGCATAAAGAACTATAGGAAGTGTTTTAAGATATTGAGAGTATAAAACACTTGACTGAACACCTGAGTCTGTGTAGGCATTCAGCAAATATGAGCTATTATTACCATTGTTGTATTACTACATATTGTCAGAACAGAGCAGGGCATGCTGCAGTAACAAATAAGCCTCCATCTCTTAGAGTCTTAACATAATAAAGGCTTATTTCTCATTCATCCCAATTTCAGTGTGAAAGAGGCAACCTCCCTCTGTCAGGTGGTTGTGCCATCTGGGACACATAGTTTCTTGGTTGTTGAGGCACTATTCCAATATCCCAGATAAAAACTCTGGATCCTTCTGAAGCAAAAGACAAAGAATTTATTCTGGCCAGGGCCCCAGAAGCAGAAAGCAAATAGTTCTGCAGCCTCCGACACCTCCTTGACACCCCCTTGGGGGGTCTACTGCTGCTTAAAAACTGGAAAACCACAAAAAAAGGGGGAGAAAGGATGGCAGTTACAACCACAGGTTACATAAACAAGTTTCTCAGAATTATCAGGACATGTTCAGAGGGGTAAATTTAATCTTCAGGTTCAGGATATTGTGGTCAGGGTGTGAGTGGTAGGAGGTGGAAGTGTTAGCTGCTATGCAAGTGGGCTCACAAGGAAAAAAAGGGAGGGCTAATATATACACAGGGTGAAATGTCTGAACAAAATGGAGTTAGCTTAGCTCAATCTTTACATCAGCCCATAACATGGCCATGGCCAAAAAAGTGCACCCAAAAGTGGCACACATCCCTCCTACTCATAACCTTTAGATGAGGACTCCATCTCATGACATTGCCCTAGCTGCCCTCCCACACATGAGAAGGAAAAGGTGTGCGGACACACAGCAGGATCTCTCCCACAATAAGCAGTGAGTCAGGGCCTGTGAGCAAATAAGGAACAGGTCAACTGACTTAAGGACCTCAACTATCATAGAAGAGACTTGGGTTTAAGAGCCCTGGTAAAGGAAGAATACAATCAGAATCATAAAAATATAGATAGACTAGTCTGGGTGAATGGAAGAAAGAGACCTCTCTTCAGAGTGGGAGCAAAGGAAGACTTCATGGCAGTCAATACATCTGAGTTGGACCCTGAGTGCTAGGTCCAACTGAGTGCTAGTTTCCTGACTAGCGCATAGTCAGGATCACCAATTGCACAGCTAGCAATGTTTCTAAGTGGAACTTGGTTCTCTAGGGGAATTCAGAATGAACACAGAGTTTCATTAGTATCAGCAAGAAGTGACAGAATCCAGAGTGAAGCCAAAGGACCTGAGGTGTTAGGTTGAGAAGGACATGTTGATATGCTATTCTCAGTGACTTGGGGGAAGACTGGGGGATTTGCTGGATCAACTATTACTGTGCAACAAATTGCTTGTGGTAATTTGTTAGTAGGTCAGTACCTCCTTAGTGGGTCAGGAGTTTATCTGGACTCACCTGATGGTCCTTCTCTTCTACGTACCATGCAGGCAGGCTACTTACTGAAATTCAGTTGGTGGACAGTTTGATCTGGAAGGCCCAACAGAGCTTTACCCACATGTCTGTCACCTTAGCAGGGATGGCCGGGAGGCTGAGCTTAGATGGAAGTGCTAGTTTGAGCGGAGTGCCAATCCTGGCCTCTCTGGCAAGGCAGCCTCCAGGCAATCCAACTTTTCACATGATGGCTCAAGGCTCCAAGAGCATGTGTTCCCATGAGCAAAGCTGAAGCCACATTGGCCTTTCCTGGCTTTAGTCTTGGAGGTTCTATGGTATTCACTCCACCATGTTCTATTGGGTATAACAAGCCCAGACTCAAGCGGAGGGGAATTAGAACCATCTCCTGATGGAGGGAGGATCAAAAATTCATGGCCATCTTTGAAAAGCTTAAAACACAGGGAAATATTTTTAATAAATCAAAATAAATTAGCAAGAGCTTCTTGTGCCTTCCCTGTTTATGAAACATAGTGCTAAGAGACACATGGGGAGCCTTACAGGAAGCAGTACTCAGTAGACATTCAGCCAGGGTCATGGGGTCTGGTTCCAAATGGCAGTATAGGCCCAGTTAGGTCATTCCCCTTTCCATGTGTCAGTGTCCACATCTGAAACATGGGCACAGCCACCCTGCCCTGCCAAGGCTGAAGTCACAGAAGAGTAATTAAATGGGTGGGGAAAGGCTTTGAAAACGTGCAACGCTATGTAGCCAAGTACTGCATTAGTACCAGTCGTGGAATCTAACCTCAGGGAACTAATTGTCTGGTTGGGAAAGTAAAACCTTGCTGGCTTGAAAAAAAGTATGAAGAATACAAGACAGCGTGTGATCGAGAACAGGCCACGAGGCTCTGACTATTAACACGGCAGGAAGGAGGAGAAGAGAGGGACTGATACGAGCCTTTGGGAAAGATCGCTGGTGGTGTATCAGATTTCTCTCCCATTGAAGAGGTGATGGATGTGCAGATCTGCAGGAACCCTGGGAATTAACAGTCCTAACATGCTTGCACACACTGCTGTTTTGTTTCAGGACCAGGTTTTATTTGTAACTACCTTATTGGGTCAGAGGATACCCAGCCCTGTCCCCTTAATCCTGCCCATTCCTGACTCTTTATCAAAGTACACAGCAACCATGCAGGAGGCCTGCCGTGGCCCAGTGCCCTTGGCAAAGCCTGGGCTTCTGAAGACTTCAGGGCTCTGCACTCCCTTGGCTTCATTGAATTTGCAGGAGACTGAATCTAACAAGCCCTGCAGCCCCTCCTCAGGCCTCCTTTTTGATCTCTGATAGCTGCTTCTGAGTGACAGCTTCCAGTGGCTGCATCACCTTTGTCCAGAACAGAAAAAGCTCAGTGCTTGGAGACCCACAGCTGGGAGACCTTGCTGCTGCTGCTACTGCAGTTGGCCAAGCTCCAAGTTCAAGCTTGGGAGGGAGGGCTCTGGACAGGGCTGCAGCTGTCCTCCTCTAGTCAGGGAAGTCAAAGGTCTGCCCAGAGGCCCTCTGCTCTGGGGCAACACCTCTGCTCTGGCTCCTTCTGCAAAGGCTGGATGCCCCCAGAGAGGCCTATGCTAACTCAGAGACTGCTGCTCTGGGATTCTCATACCGGGCTAGCTCCGCTCATAGCAGCCGGAGATGCTCACAGCCAGTTTCCAGAAGGAAACTGATGTTCACAAACCAGGCAGGCACTCCACATTTGCCACCAGAGGAGAGAGCAAAGGCTCTGAGAGGCACCATGACTTTGAAGTCACAGAGCTGCAAGAGGAAGAGATCAGACCCCCAGAGCCCCGCAGTCACTCTGCCCTGCTGCCTTCCCTGGTGTCTCCTACTTTTAACTTTTCTAAAGCACACCCTGTGCTTGCTGACCTTCACCACGATGCCTCATGGTGGGCCAGAGCCATTTGAGGCAGCTGGCCTTGTGTCTGCAGATTTCCTAGCTGGCTGGTTGCTACCTTTGAACTCGTGCTGTGGTTTGGTCCCCAGTGTAACAGTGCGGAGAGGTGTTGGTCCTTTAAAAAGGATTAGTACTTTTCTTGTAGCTCTGGTGGGAGTGGATAGCTTGCCCTGAGAGTGAGTTGTCACATGGTAAGTCTGGCACTGCCCCTTGGTCTTTCTTCCACACATGCTCTTCTGTACACCCCCACTACTTTTTATTGTTTTTCCAACATGAGTTGAACCTGCAGGAGGCCCTCACCAGAAGCCAAAGAGATGTTGATGCCAGTTTCTTGGAGGTCAAAACTGTGAGCTAAATAAATCTATTTTCTTTATAAAGTATCCAGCCTCAGGTATTCTGTGACAGCACCACAAAATGGAACAAGACACTGGTTGAACCATACGGCTTTTACTCCAAGATCCTGTGGAAATGGAGTTTCAGAAACCCACCATTTCTGCCAGATACCACGTCTGCCCAGTGAATTGATCAATGAGAGTTGGGATCTGTGTCATTATTACTATTACTATTGTCAGGGTAGGAGTGTTGGACTAAAGACAATGTGGAGTAGGGAAGAAGCAGAACAGGAGCTCAGCTTTGCAATCAGATCAAGCTGAACATGAGTCCTGACCTTCAGCAAGACACTTTCGCCCTCTGAATTCTGGGTTCTTTGTCTATCATATGGGTATATTTTTATCTGTCTCACATGGCTTTATGATAAATAATGGTAAAAACATAAAAATGGCCAAGTAGAGTAGAATTCACCATAACCAAACTCTCCTTGCTCCCACCCACGGAGGGGAAGTTTCGGCAGCATTACAGGATGATGGGCCAGAGATATTTGGAGGCACCAGGATCCCGGGACTTGGGCAACGGTGACTGCCAGATGGCCCAGTGAAAACAGCCCCTTTCCAAGGCCCCAAACTTTCTCCTCCAGATGTCCCTCAAAGCTTCCCTCCTCACCTGTCATCACTAGAATTCAGTGAGGAGCTGGTTACATCATGTTACAGATGTCAGAAAGGTCATCCTGGGGAGGTAGGAGGAGGAAGACTAACCCAATCTCATGCTGCTGTAAGCAGACAGAAGAGACCCGAAAAATTCTGTCCCAGAATAGAAGAATCCCCCCAATGACCGAATTGTCCCTGATTAGAAGAATCCCCCCAAAATGATAGAAGTCACTCCTGTCCCTTGTCACCAATAAGATACTGTCAGAGCTGCGAGTGAGCTCTCCCCAGAAGAGCTAGGTGCCCATGGAACTCCAGTTAGATCTTTGGTTGCATTTGTCTCTCCAAGGAAATTGGGAACTTCAGAGTCAGATCCCTGCCCGCTGCAGCAGCCAGCGCAGCCCTGACACTTGCCAGCATTTACTGAAATGAACTGACAGATACCACGTGGCCATGGCTGCCTCTCAGGGTCCTAGGGATCTTGAGGCTGCCAGATGTCAGCGTCTCCCCAGAACAAGGCTGACTGGGACTCAGCTCATCTTCAGGGGTTCCTTTTGCACAGGAAAGTTGGGAGCGTCCCTCTTGATGCTTATTAACTTCATGCATCTCATTATCCTCTGTACAGCTGGGTAAGTTTGAATCACCTCACCTCCCTGAGTCAGTTTCAGGGTTTTATACAATTGACAGCTCCAATTAGCTGCAATTAAGAAGGATTAAAACTGCGCATCGGGCAGGGTTTGCGATGGAGCCCAAGTTCCTTATGGCTTCTTTTGAGGTGGGGGCACCCTCACACTAGACTGCCTGTGTCAGTCACTCCCTTTTTGTCTAAAAGGAACCCAAGAGACCCAGGCCAGAAAGTGGCAGAGGAAACCCATCTTTCTCATTGGTCAGGCAGCCCTGGCTTGGTTTACATCGAGTTGGGTTTGGCAGCTGATAACAGAAAGAAAGCTGAATCCTACCTAGAGAGTGAAGCAGGGAGGAGGGGGGAGAGAAAGAAAACGTCTTTAGAAAAGAAAAATCGTGGCGGCTGTAATCCCCATTGCAAAGGCTCACGAGGAGCAGGCAGGCATAATGAGTCTGGCTCCAGCGTGTTATTCCGCTTTGTTTACCTAAGTTTGACAATGCATATTTATGCAAATCGACAGTGGGTCTGCGTTGGCTGTTCATTAATTAGCATCTGATTCCTCTTGTGTTCGCCAGGCTTTGAGAATTCCAGCTAATTTGATAAACAGTTGATTTTCCCTTCAAAGCTCTTTAATGTGGGTCTCTGGGTTGCACCTGACTGGCAGGGCCTGGGAGGTGGAACCCCAGGGTGGGATGAGGGCATCAGAGAAAGACAGGGCCAGAGTGCAGGATGCAGAAAGCCAGAAGACCCTCAGAATGAGCTGCAACGTGCGTTGGAGATCATGGAACCTGACCCTCCCAGCCTGGATGTGGACCTTGCCCTACACTCGTGTTTGGGCAGTCTCCACATGCAGTGACCTCATTTAACCATCACAAAACCTGATTTTAAAAAAAACATGGAGCATTATCTGATTTTACCATATCAATAACTATGTTAGCAACATCATCCCATTTTATGGATGTATGAACCATGGTTCAAGGAAGACTGGCTGAAAATGGCTGAGTTGGGATTTACAGCCAGCAGCTTTCCAAGCCTTGCTTAGTGTCTTAGAGGATGAAAACATCTGCACTCAGACAATGGAATTTATGGAGGAAGGGTCCCCTCCCTAGGAGGCACCAGAAGAGGGTAAGGTCACACTTTGCTGTGCCAATCTCTGCAGAGAGGGTAGGGCCTGGCCAGGAGGAGAGAGGGTAGCTCAGGGCAGGATTTAGACAGAGGGGTTGGTTTGTCAGCTGTTTATTCCGTGATACTAGAAAGCAGAAACCACATGTCTAGGAAAGCTGCAGAGAAGTCCCTGGAAGCTGTGGGTCCTGCTGGCCTCCCCCACAAACATCCATTTGCCATGGCCCCGGGAGGCCCGGCCCTGCTGTACCGTTATGTCAGAATCCCACTCCCTTCTACCGCTACTTTGAGGCCTTTTGCCCTACCTGTCTGGGACACTGCGCCCACACACACACACACACACACACACACACACACACACACTCCTGACACCTTCCTCCCACTCTGCTATTCTGAGCACAGGAACCTGGCACAGCCCTGCAGCTGACCATCCTCTCCGGGCCCACCCCACCTCCTCTGGCCCAGCTCCAGCCCGTTTCATTAAGGCATCCATACAGTGTGCATCTCCCGGAGAGAGCACTGGGCTACTGCTGTTTATAGCCACAGCCAGGAGCAGAGTCAAGGAGAGCACAGAAAACCTGTTCCTGCAGAAGCTGCAGGAGTCCCACTGGCCATGCTGGGACTGGGGAAGCCCCCTTCCAAGCTGGAGCCCCTCGCCTCTGCAGAGGTCGCTCTCCTGGCCTGGTGCATTTTATCCAAACCTCTCACTTGGAGGCTGCAGCCCCATTTTGAGTGGTAATCTGCTGGCAATGACAGAATGCAAATGAGCAACTGATGTTAAGCGATGTCACATTCTCCCACTCTGGAAAGCACCACTGTGTGTCCGTGCAGGTGTTTTCTCTTCCTGATTCAGTGTCATCATTTCGTTTGCAGAAGGAAGCAGACCACGAGCAAATGCATCGCTGCCCCTCTGCAGGTCAAGTCCACCTCCCTGCATGCACATCCCCAAGCCAATCTGACCAGCATCCCAGCCCAGCATCCCTGGAAAGGGACAGGCACTGGGTTGGAGATGCTCAGTAACAAACCAGCAGCAGCTGCATGCTTCCCACAGCCCCCTGATCCTTCTTGGGACCCAAGCCTTTGTTTCTGAGGGAGTTAGGAAGTGACAGTCTCTACAGAACAAACCAGAGGGCCCCCCACCCAGGCTGGGATTAACCCTTGGAGCTTCAAATGGTAACTGCTAAACACAGACAAGCACACACACACACACACACACACATACACACCTACACACACACACCCTAACTGGCCTCCCTGTGCCCTGATGTTCAGTAATGCCAAAAAGGATTTCAACAAACCCCAACTATGTGCAGGATACTGAAATCAGTGTGCTCTGTAAGATTTAAGCTAGGAATTTTTTTTAAAAAATTTAAACCTGAGATCACAGGCTAAGTATGCAGATGTTTATAACCTAGTGAGCCAATGAGCTGAGGCTAGTGTGGAGGAAAAGCAGGTTTGGGATCCCTGTGCTGCTTCCGGCTGTGTTACTTGGGCAAGATGCCTATTAGGGTTTGAGAGACCCCACCAGCTCCAACACACTGGGGGGTGTGACTCACCCCCATCTTATAGATAGCATCCCTACCTGGTCTGCCCTCTTACCTCAAAATTTGTGTCACATAGGGAGTCAGAGATCATGAAGGGAGATGGTTTGTAGTTGAAAATCAGAGGGTCAGAGAGGCGAAGTGATTCTTCTGAATTTGTCCAGCAAACTGATGAAACTGGGACTACATATTGCCACGCCTGCCACCCCATGGCCGATTTGGGAAAACACCTTTACACATGAGCTCCTCATACTTGTTCCCAGCTTTTCCTCGCAGATGTTCCTCTAAATTGGTCCCAGAGTGTGACTTGTAATAGACTTTGGTGACTTCTCTTCTGTCACCTTGACACTTCCCCCACATCAATCCTGCTTATCCCAAAACACTGCTTTCTGAGACAGCTGGATCAGAGCAGACCTACAAGGCTTCACGTGGCCTCCTCTGGGGCCACACACCCTCTCTGGCTGTCCCAGGCCAGCAGCCAGTGTTACTCTGCTCTTCACCACTTGTAGCTTCAGAGCACCTCAGGTACCAAGTCTGCACGAGCCTCTGTGTGGACAGCCCCCAGGGCAAGGATGGAGAACCTCCAGGGCTCTGAGAAGACCCCATTCTTCTCCAAGCAGATGAAATCAGGACCACGGCCTTTGGCCATCTTGGAGCCTTTGTTACTCACACACTAAAGATATTTGCTCAACTGAAATCCGACAGAGCTTCGCGTGACATAGCCCCACACTGAGCAGGCACCCTCGCCTGGTCACCTGCAGGCTGCCTCCCCCATCCTCAGGAGCCCCTGGCCACATGCAGGGTTAGATGCTCACTGCTTCTGTCCTGACTTAACTCATTTCTTCCTTGGTACAAGCTTTTTGTTCATTTTGTCTTTTTCTTTTTACATCTAGGCCACCAACCAAACAGAATCAAGAGCTTCTAATTCCACTCAATGCCTGGACCCAAAGGATCCTCTGAACACCCTCCCAGCCCTGCCAGGAGCAGCATCAAGAGGCCAACACTTCTGAAACAGGACCTGGCATGATGGATGGACGTGGTCTGCCCCTCTCCTTTGGAAACACCGCCAGGGCATCTTCACCAGGAAGAATGACTCTGCTGAGGTTTATGACCCAGCCAGAAAAGCTCCCAGCTTCCAGGGACTTCCAGAGATCAATAGAACAAGGCTGTGGCCGCTCTGTTGCACCAAAGTGCTGGCGGATGTGTGGTGGCCCAGGAGAGATCAATAAGGCGAGGGTATCAATAGCATGTTAATTACAAGAAATCATGCTGCCCAGGCACTCACGGGGGCCCATGTAGGGCCAGGAATGGACTCCAGGGAGCCAGCATGGCCTGCCTCCTTCAGGGAACCCTGCAGTCCTTTACGGAGGTCATCCTGGGTGTTCACGTAGGGCTGGTGGTCACAGTTAGCATGGGGAGGGGGAGAGGTTTGTCCACCTGGTGTGACCCAGGGCCTCAGCATTTGGGGACAAAGGAAGAAAGACAAGGATTGAGGACACCATCACACTAGGACTCTGGGGCCCAGGGCCCAGTGACAGGAATGACATCTGCCACACTGTTGCTTCATCCCTAGAATGACCATGCTACTTACAAGGGACAACCAGGACAATTTCAGGATAAAAGGAAGCACTGTTAACAGCCACCCTGCGTCTGTCCTGGGACAGCCAGCATGGAATTTTGTTGTCCTCTTAAAAAAAAAAAAAGAAAAATCTTTGCTTCCAAAAGCAAAACTTCAAGAGATTTGACTCAAAGAAAACACAAACACACACATACTCACAAACACACGCACATGCACACACACGAATTTCCATGCACCTACTTGAATCAGAAATTCCAATCATGTCAGTTCAGAGTGATAAATTCCTACGTGTCTGAGACCCTTTGTCTTCAGCTCCAGTCTCATCCCACACCCCATCCCAGTGTCATGACTTCCCCCAAACATTGCTTTTTTATTTCCTTACATGTTCCAACTTCTACCCTCAGGTCCTTCTCTCAGCCCTGAATCCTCTGTTCTTGGTTCTTCTTCATTTCTACCCGTTCCGCCATTCTCAGGTGAAATATCTCACTCCTCTACCTTCAACCAAGTGCTCTTGGTTTCTGCTCTTACAGAGCCCCAGCCTTCCATTTTTCAGCACATACAATAGCCATGTTAGAGAATTATTTGCTTATCTTTGCCTGTCATAGGAGTCCATAAACTCCATGACAATGGCAACTATTTAATCCTCCCCATATCTCAGTGCCTATTACAGTAGGTGCTCAATAAAACCTGATGAATGAATGGATGTCACTCTTTTAAAATCATGGAAATAAACTGGAGTCTTCAGAAGACAGATACCACAAGATAATGGGGCCGTAAATGGTGCCATGACAATAACGCACACTCCCATTTTATTTGCTGTATGCCACCTATTGTCCCAAGCTCTTTATACTACCCGGGTTCATCCACAGAGCAACCTACTCCAGGATTTGAATAGTTCCCCAGTTAAGAGGTGCCATCCCCACCTCTTAGCTGGGGAAACTGAAGCAAAGAGGGATTAAGTTTCCCTAAGGTCTCAGGGAGCCTCTGCCTGCACAGAGGTGGGGTCACTGGGCTGGCTAGGGAACCCCGGAAAGGAAGAAAGAAAACTTTCTTCCAATACATGAAGCACTAACAGAGAAGTGGAGCCACTGGTTTTGCATCCACCCAAGGTTAGAAACCAGGATTGATTGAATATTCGGAAACAGAAATTAGCTCAATATAATGAGGAACCTTATGATAACTCGACCTGTCCACAGATGGATGAACTGCCTCAGTAGGTGCAGGCCCTGAGCAAAGGCTAGGGATCAATCGGGCACCATACAAGAGAGACAAATGCTAAGTGGACGCGCTGATTAGAACGTTTATGTCCACCGCGGCGCTGATGACCTGTACAGTTGATCTCCCACACTTGGCACATGGCCATCATTATGCTGAACAATGATAAATACTTTCCTCACCGTGACCGTGAATCTCAATTGCCAATAAAAAGATACCATTAATTTACTATTAATAAGGCAGCTTCTTCAAATTCTTTTTTACGATGAAACAGGTTCTGAAAATTTTTAAATAATTAATTAAATGCCAAGACAGGTAAGTGGATTCATTTGAGAACAATTTGCAAGAGGGTAAAGGTTTCCCGGTGAACTCCCATCCAATCAGAAATTCAATTAGCCAGGACAAACATCCTCCCAGCAACGCAGTTAATCTGGTTCTCACGCTGAACCTTCCCCCACTCTCTGGGTCTCTTGGCCACTCTGTCTGCGGGTGGTTAAATTCTGTATCAATTTACATGTTTGTTTACAAAATGCATCAGACTGGAGGGAAAAAAAAATCTAGCTGGTCTAGCCTGTTGTTCCACTGCTTCTAAAGTAATTTGGGGGGTTGTTGGAGACAGAGAAGGGAAAGGAAAAAGAAATAAAGAAGAAAGTAAGAAAAAAATAAAGGGGCTGGTGGGAGAGGCCTGAACACTGCAATTTTCCAACCATTTTCATCCAAATTGTCTGCAATTTCCCTGTGGCCCAGGCTCCAAATTACCAGTGAATGCTGCAGCAGCAATCCCGGCTGGAGCCCAAGCGTTGTCCCTGTAATGACAGCCAGGCCCACAACAGAACATGCAGACTCATATCCTGCCAAGGCAAAGTTCATGTTTGAAGCAGAGGCAGGATGAGAAAATAGTGCCTGCCTGGTCAACCTGCTCTCTTGCTTATAGAAACAATCCCCATCTAGGACCCCAGGAACCTGAATCCCCGGCATCCATTTCATATATTACAAACTCCCATCCTCCATTCCCTCTCTTTCTATCACTTGACAGGTGAGAAAACAAGCCCAGAAGGGTTCAGTGACTTCCCTGGGGTCACACAGCAAGCTCCCATTTAGCAAGGAGGCTGAGACACAGACGTACTGGTACTGCTTCTTCCTCTGCCTCCTTCTTTCTGACCAATGTGAACAAGATCTTGAAGGAAGGACTTATCTTTTTGCCAGAGCACCTTACTGTTCATGCAAGAATAAGAGGAGTAGGACCAGGAAGAGAATTTAGAAAATGTCGTGTTCTTTACCTGTAAAATTTGACTCCGAGACCTGAGAGAATAAAATCCATCCAAAATGGAAAAAAGTCACATATCTAATGGGATGCAAATATCTTGAACCACTGTAGGGTCATTGCACTTCATAATGAGGCTGTAATTAAGCACAAATACATGGTGTGGCAGGCATTAAATCTCATTTTTACACCTGTGAAAATCAATTCATGTGCATGTGGTTATTAATATGTGGTTGTCATTAATTACCAATGACAAGATCAATATGCAGCTATCTCTAGGTTGGCCTGAACCTCACTTGTCTGAGGAATGGGTCCATACTGAAATTTTGCTATGGTTGGGTTTCCTGGGGAAACCTGTTACACGCTCTGTCAAGAATATGTTCTAAGAGAAAGAGTTCCAAGCTGTGGTTCTGAAGACTGCTCTTCTCCACCACGCGTGCCTGCACTAACTCATCTTTATGATTTCCTGTTTCTATGTGAGATATGACATCCGGGGATAATTTTTTTTCTATACTGGAAATTGAGCCCAGGGCCTTGCACATAGTAGGCAAGCACTCTACTGCTGAACTATAACCCCTGCCCCTTCTATTTTATTTTGAGTTAAGGTCTTACAAAGTTGCCAAGGCTGGCCTCAAACTTGCATCCTCCTGCCTCAGACTCCCTGTAATATAAAGCTGCACTGTTGACCACCTGCCCTTTCGCTGCAGCTATCCAAAGGGACCCAAAAGTTTCAACTGTGATTCAATTAAAGTACTATAAATAACATAAATATTTAATCTTATTAAAATGGAATAATTTATCTAAATTCAGAAATTTCAAAGAAGATTGTTTTAGAACACGAACAAAAAGGAGTCAACAGATTGGAAAGGGAAAATAGAAGGTTCTAGGTACGAAAATGTATTCAGTAAAAAGAAAATGTTTCTGGGTAAGAAAGTCTGTGTGAAAGTGAAGGGCGGGGTGGTCAACAGTGCAACTTTATATTACATTCCCCAGTAGATGGAATTACAGGCATGTGCCACCAAGTCCAGCTCAACCTGAAGACAGTCTTAATGTCACCTGCTCTGCTCCAACCCCTCTAACTCAGGAGTGAGCTAGATGGAGGTTCTAATGTCCATTTAGTTACCTCCTACCTGTGAGCTCTGGGTAGGTTATTTAATCCTTCTGAATCTCTATTTCCTAATAAGACAAGAAAAGAAGGGTAAGGATGTCACACACAGAGCATCCAGACACAGCCAGGCATAGAGAAACCATTATTATCATCTACCACATCATATCATTCTGCTTCTATGTGAAGGTGAAGTTTCATTTATAACAATAGCAAAAAAAAAAAAATCCTATATATACTAAATTGAAGTTATTATTATGCTTGTTCTGCTGACTGTTCAAGGTTGCTGGGCGGGTTAAAAAAAAATTTGTTTCTTGTTTTCAAACTGAAAAACATGTTAGCAACTTCAGATGAATGTCCTTCCTTTACAAAGGGAAGATGGCGAATTTCAGGGGCCCAAATTGGGTGGTTTCTCTGTCTCAGTCAGGAACGTGTCGCCCATGGGGACCATGGCTGAGCAGCACCTCTGTGCAGTCCCTGACAGGAGAGCAGCTTTGAGCCCAAGGAGGGTGTGCATCAAAGCCGGCCTGATCCCCGGATGAGGTAAGCCACTGGGAACAAGTGGACTTTGGGGGACAGGATCTTTAAATGCCTTCGCCAAGTATTTTCTGGTAGGGAATTTATTTTCGGGAATTAAGAGACAAACGCAGCCATTTAAGTGCAGAAAGCCGTGCACACTAACAGGTAAACGATCGCTCCTGTGAGTTGGAGAACCAGGGAGCAAAGGATTCAAAGAGATGACAAGACATTAAAGAGGCAGCTGGAGGACTCAAAAAGCAGCCCTGCCAGCACCCCAGTCTTGCCGCGTGCCTGTCAGCAGGTGTCCACCTGCCCATGGGAGGCTCAGCCACGGGAGCCTTTAAACCCTTCAGGAACACGTGCCCGGCTTCCAGCGCCTCGTCGCACATCCGGACCTGGCGCCGGAGCCGGGCTCCCAGCGAGGCGTTTCCGGAGGGCACGCGTCCAAGCTAACGAGCAGGCGTGCGCTCCGAGCGCTTGATATTGCTCAATGATCAAATTGGCGCTCCTGAAAAACCCAGAGATTAATGAAGCCTCCCACCATCTCCCCATCACCCCCTGCCTGCGAAAAGGCTGGCTTGATTGTTCACTTCAGGGGAGGAAAATGAGAGAGACGTAAGATCACACGGTGCTAAAACACTCATCCTAAATCATCTCCCCGGACGCAGCTGCTGGGGCTGCGCGCGGCCCCGCCCCTCCAGAGGAGGAGAAGCCCGGGGCGGAATCGCCGCCCTGCTGGGCTCCGAGAGTCCCAGTCGCAGCCTTTGCCTCCCGAGTGAAATACTGCCTAACAGGCTGGGCCTCTTTGCGTCTTTTGGTTTTGTTTTTTTTTCCCCCAAGAGAGTGCAAGACAGCCCTCGCAACGTGCTTTGCGCTGTGAGCAGTGCTGAACCTCTTCTCTTTGTGCCTTTTCATGGCTTGTTGCAGTTGATACTTTGGAAAGTGTTTCCCTTCTAATTGATATCAAGGGGCTTCTTGCTCCTGTAAAGTGACTCAGGACTGGCATTGCTCATTAAAAGTCAGAATAGAAGATGGGGTTGGGATGCGGCTAATTACAAGCGGGCTTGAGAAGGCTTGAGAAAGAGGGCAGGTGAAGGCTTGTCATCTGAGACCTCTGCAGATTGTTAAATTAAAAGAATGCCGTGCGCTGATAAACAGGGTGCAGCCAGAGCAGAGCACAGATGCCAGGAGGGGAAGGAAGACCTAAACTGCTGTGGAGGCTTCTGCTGCCCTCCAGGACTTCTCTGAGCTGGGGGTGGGTTGCCCAAACTGTCCCTCACCCTCCCAGCCCACCTTTGTTTTAGACATGCTTTGAAGTCGTCACCTGGATGAACCCTATGGACATTTTGCTGAGAGTATAAGCCATTCCCAGAAGGACACAAGCCACATGATCCCACTAATATGAGGTCCTTGAAATAGTCAATCTCATAGAAAAAGAATAGAGCCGTGGTCGCCAGGGGTTGGAGGAGGAGGAAATGAGGAGTCGCTCTTCAGCAGTATTAATTCTCAATAATAGGAGGCTGAGGCAGGAGGATCTCTTGAGCCCCTGAGTTCAAGACCAGCCTGGGCAACATAGTGAGACCCACCCCATCTCAGATAAATAAATAAATAAGTTCTTAGTAACACAAGATAAATATATTCTGGAGATCTGCTGAATAGCATCGTGCTTATAATTAGCCAGACTGTAGTGTATGCTTACATTTTTTGTTAAAAAGCTAGATCTAAGCCAGTTGTGGTGGTGCACGCCTGTAATCCTAGCGGCTCAGGAGGCTGGGGCAGGAGGATCGAGAGTTCAAAGCAAGGCCTTAAGCAACCCAGTGAGACCTTGTCTCTAAAGAAAATACAAAATGGGGCAAAAAAATAAAAACAAAAAAAAAAGGCTAGATTTCAAGTTCAATGTTCTTACTATACTTAAAAAAGAAGATCCTGGCAGAAGAAAATAAGGGGTTAGCACATTGTGGCCCACAAGGTAAATCTGAACCATGTGGCTTTTTTTTTTTTTAATGGTTGGGGGGAAATACAAAAAGCAGAATAAAGAATATATCTATATCATGACATGTTAAAATTATGTGAAATTAAATTTCAGTGCTGTATGTAATGTTTTAGTGGATCATGTATTATTTCCACATTGTCCTTTGCTGCTCTTCCACTGCAGAGTGCAGCAGCTGCCATAGAGACCGTGTGGTCCACAAAGCCTAAAATATTACCTGTCTGGGCTTTTGCCGGGCCTGTTTGGTGAGGAGCAGACAGTAGTTGTAAGGTATAGACACTGCTTTGCACCTGGGGTTTGAAGCCTGTAGCTCCCTTTGGGAGGGGGAATTGTATATAGCTCGGGGCACAGGCATCCTCATTTATAAAATGGATATAAACAAGATCTATTCTGTGTATGTTGTTTTGAAATGTAAATGAGATGAGATATATAGGAATAAAGAAACTTCTCACAATCGTTGGGGTAGAATACTTAACAAGTAACAACAATGAATCAAAGAATAAATGCACATACAAGCTTCATCAAAGGTCTGCACATCTTTCATCATTCAATTTTGGTTCTCTATCTTCAAGGAGAGTCCATATCTCAGCAACCAACCTTTCCCCAAATGACCTCCCTTTCCTCTGAATGCCTGCCTTATTTACCCAATCCGCTCTTCTTGGTAGGCCTACTGTCCGTCACTGTGGGTGTCTAGCTCATCTCCCTCCACATTGTGAGCACAGATGCTCTATTCCTCTGTTGTCTAGGAGCTAGCTGAGAAGGTACATGTGTGGCATCCACAGCTGAGGAATGTCAAGTATGGTGCTCAGACACTGAGATGTGGGATCTCAGGCTTGGCTCCAACACTTAGTGAAGGCTTCACAGAGGAGGTGGGCCTGGAGCTGAGCATGCAAGCTCATTTTGCTCGTGCAGACAGGAATGGAAGACAGCATTGGTGCTGTCACAATCATAGGTGAGCCAAGGTGTGGAAACGTTTCAGGGAGGGTCCAATTACACTGGGGAGAATTTGGGAACTGGTGGCCAAAGTGTTATCATGTTTAGTGCCATAAATGACAGAACGTTCAAACTAGATAAAACCAAGGAAAACATCAGATAGCTAACTAGAAGCCCTGAAATAGAACTCCAGATACAGCGAGGCTCGAGTGGTTTCTCTGCCATCCTCTTCAATCCTACCTCACCTCCAGACAGAGCTTGTTCTCAGACCTGTCTCCCACTTGAGGTCGAGATGGTTGCCTACATCCTCTGCATCAATTGCGCCCTTGATCAAATCCAGAAGATAGGGAGCAGGAAAAAATTCCCCTACCATGAAATGAAAATTCTCCTTTACTCTGGGCCAACTCAGGTCACATGTTCATTTCTGGGCCAAACGCAACCTGGCTTCCTGGGCCCGTCTCTAGCAAGAGCCATCATGGGACTCCTAAGACTGGCTTAGAATTATGAACACCCATCAGGGCCCATCCACCTAGGCTTCTTGGAGAAGAGATGGATTCCTGAACAAAACTGGGGTGTTACTAGAAAGGAAGAGAGAGAACTAGATGCTGAGTAGAGAGATAACACTCTCCTCTGCAGATAATAAATCAGTAAGGATGGTGTATTGGAGTTAAGTTGTGCATAACAGTGAATACCAAGCTCAGAATTTCAGATGGTATCTTGAAGAAAAAAGTGAGTCCTTGAGATTGCTTCCTGCCACAATTGGTTCATGCACAGGTTTATAACAACCTGAACAAACCTGGAAAAGGCCAAGTTAAGGCATTGAGAAGAGGAGACAAAAATAAGTGGCTATAACCCAGATTTCACTTTGACTTCTGTTTGGCATAGACCAAAAAGCAAAAAAAAAAAAAAAGAAAAAGCACACACACAAACAAAAAAAGAACCAGAAAGAAGACACCTGTGTAAAAGGGCTTTGCTCAGCATCCTTGCTGTTGGACCAAAACATAGCTTCAATCTTTTAATCACGACTGCCCAGGAAAATAACTCTTCTCCTTGGTCTCCTCTCTACTGGGGTTTACCAAGAACAGCACATTCTCTAATTTTTTTTTTTTTTGAAATGACAGAAATATTCCTGGTGCTTGAGTTAAGTAATTAAGATCTGCTGTGGGAACACCGAGGAACCCCATAAAATGGCTGTGTGGCGTGGTAAATGAATTACTTAGTGTTTAATTACTAAAAATTACTATCAATTACTAAATGTTACTGCAAATTACTTGCAGAATAGACACATTTGTTTGTGGCTATTAATGATTTCAATTACTCCTCATAGGTAATTGGTTTCTGCATGCAGACGGAGACCAACTGTCGAATAAGAGCTCAGTGCTATCTGCTGCTCTTCTTTTGGCTTCTGAGCTGAAATCTTAAACACTGGAGCGCACATATCCTCTAAGTTTATCTGCTACTTATGTGGCTTCCCTTGGGACTCTCAGGGCTTGAGAGGACCTTGGAGACTCTTTCACTGTGCAGAGGAGGAAGTGGGTCCCATGTAATTTGTGGTTACTGCAAGCTACACAACTGATATTCCAATATAAGTGAACATCAGAAGCACACTGCTAAGCGAAAGAAGCCAGTCATGAAAGACCGCAGATTGTAAAATCCCCTTAATATAAAATGTCCAGAATTGGAAAATTCATAAAAACAATAACTTAGTGGTTGCTTAAGGCTGGGGGTCAGTTTATTTGGAGAGTAACAAAAATGTTCTAAAATTAGATTATAGCAGTAGTTGTACAGCTCTGGTAATATAATTTTAAGAAAACATTGAATTATACATTTTAATTGGATGCACTTTAGGACATTTAAATTATATCTCAATAAAACTGTTAAAATGAGTACTTTTAATGGCAAAATTAGATGGTGGAAGGGCCTGATAGAGGAGCTGATGCTGCTGACTGCCACCCGATTGTTCTTTTCATTGGACCATCTTTCCATAGCCACCAGTCTTGCTGAAACATGTGGTTCAGTGAAGAAGATGACTGCTAAGACTCATTGCTGAAATTGGTCTTATTTATGAAGGGCTCACTTCCAGCTATTTGTGCGTTATTAAGAGGGCATAAACTATGTTCATTAAAGCAGCATAAAATGCAATACTAAAATGCACTTAATAACTGAAAGCCAAATAAAATAATGTTATAGCTTGGGTTCCCTTGGCAATATAGAGCATGTGACAAGCGCTCGCTAGCCAGTAGTGATCCTAAGGAATGAGATGGAGGGAATGGGAAGAGGAAAAGGGGGAAGCAGAGAAGGTCAATCCCAGAATGTGTTACTGAGATGACTCAATAATTGTGAAGAACTGGGACATAATCCCTCTAGGGATGACTAAGGAGTTGTGTCTTTCAGAATTACCCAAGATACGGAGAGGGAAATTTTCACACACTGGTTCCTGACCCATTGGTTAAAGATTTCCCCAGGTATTAACTCTCTTACTCTTCCAGATAAGTCTTTGAGCCAGCCCAGCCAAGCAGGATCCCATAGGATCCTCCAAGATAGACAGAGAGAAGCCCAGGGCAGAAAGCAAGAGACAAGGTGGGTTCTGTGTATGCAACCTGCTGTTGTAGCAATTTCCAGAGCCAAAAGGTAAACCTAGAGGGTGCAAGACAGAACATCAGAGATGTCCCACACAAAATATATTATCATAGAAACAGACAATCCATCAACAGCTCGAACAAAAAACAAACTTTACAAAAACCGAGCTGAGCATGGAACAAAGCTCTAGTACAGAATTCCCTTGTGTCTTAAAGACACCGGTATTTTACAGAATTCCAGCCCTCCAGCACTTTGGGAGAATGATACAGTGGCCAAGTCCATCCAGATACTTCTTCACAAATGAATACTTCTGCATTCTTCACACTCTCAGCTTTCTTTCAACTCTTAGCTATTGTCTGATCGATCTCATTTCCTGGAAATGTTTCTTTACATAGGTCAACCCCATATCAGACCAATATTTAACTCACCTGTGTACTTTCTTCCTGCCTGACCCTGTGACTCCATTTACATCATTGCATCTTTCTAGAATATTCTCCTTGGCTTCCCCGTCTCTCTCCGTAGACAGAGCTGAATAAGTAGAGCTAGCATTGTTGAGGATTTGCTGTGTTTCACGCCCTGTTGTAGGGGCTTCATTTGTCTTATCTCATTTAATCCTCTTCATAAACCAATTCAGGAGGTGCTCCAATTCGGCCTGCATTACAGGACACTGTGGCACCTGGAGGTGAAGCCACTTTTCCAAGATCACCTAGTTAAATATTAGTTAAAAATCACATCTGGGTCTCAGTCCAAGAGCCTGACTTTAGGCTGTTGTTCCCCCTGTTGTTCTGCACTGACTCACAGATGTCAGGGGGTGGCGGGACCAACTGAATGCTTGAGCAAAGTTCAATGCAAGGATTATTTGACACTATTAGAAGCAAGATGACATGAATCCAGTAAGAGATTATACCAGCATCAGCGTAACATCTCCTTCCCCACCTCTTACCTCATGGGACAAAGGATAAGATGCCCACAGGAGAGAGCTATAGGAGCAGTCAGCCCTCAGGGAGCCGTGGTATTGCACAGAGAAGCTGAACTCTGCCGATTGGCAGGCCAGAAGAGAACCAAAGGAATCAATATCCTCCCCTCTCTCTCACTGGCTGAGTCCAAGTGGAAATCAGAGGGCAAAAGATAAGTTGATGCAGTCCCCAAAGGTCACTGCATGTCCCTGGACTGAGAGCAGGAGAAGGGAGGAGAGGGTCTGGAGTTCGGATGGGTAAGATGCAGCCTGAAATCTAAGCTAAGATTCAAGCACAGCTCTGATCCTACCTTTTCAGTGTTTTTCCTCAGGGGCTTAGAGTTGTTTTGTACTTGGGTAAAGGGGACAGCTGCCCAATCCTGTCTCCGACTAACAGAAACCAAACCTAAAATTGGAGCAGGTGCAGAACCTGTCAGGACCATCCCTAGTTGACATCATCAAATGTTCTCATCTCTAACAGGTCAAGTCAGCTGTGTCCCAGTTGCTTCTCCCAACACACAGGTTTGCCTTTGAAGATTTCACTCACTCTAATAACCACAAATAGTCCTGGTGAACCATCTCTTTTGAAAATGAGGCTGACCACAAAACCTGTATTGGGCATACATAACAGTTCTCAAGTCTTTTCTAACAAGCACAGGGACTTCTAAGTCTTGACTCTACAGAACTAATTTAAGTAGTTCTAAGATAAAAAGGTCTGCAAGAAATTCTTCAAAAAACTATACCTTAATATTGTATAAACGTTTCCTGTTCTGACCAAATGAATCAAATGTGGAAGAAATGAAAGAGCAACCTGACCACCATGGTTTTCTCTGAGCTCCAGAAACCTCTAACAGGTCAATGGCAAGAAATCACCATTCACATTTACCACATACCAGGTCCTGTGCTTAGCATTAACCAGCAGTGACTGCTAGAGCCCTCTCAGCCATCCTTAGAACAACGTAGCCTTTGGAGTTCCATTTCATGAGTTCCATTTCACGTGTAAGAGGCATATATTTCATTAAGAACCATCTTCTATGTGCTGCTTACTGGTCAAGGGTACAGGGAAGTTTGGCTCAGGGTGGTGGAAGTTTGATTGAGGCAGAAGAAAGGCAAGGGAGGGGGCACCATGGAGGTGAAAGCCTGGGGAGAAGTCAGATGTGGTAGATGCATACAAGATGGCGGATCTAGGCAGCTGGAGGAGAGAAGTCAGCAGAACACAGGCAGATGGGGAAGGGGTTCCTGGCCGCCCTTTCTATCCTCTCCCAGTGGCCCATACCCCTGTGTATCTGTCTCTGCCTCACACAGCTCCAGGCATCCCTGGTGACTGTCCTTCCTGCCTGTGGGAGCCCTGACCAGTCCCAGATTACACACTTCCTGCTCCCAGCGGGCTCTCTCTGTCGGGCTGTAAATAGGCTGTTTGAAAAGTAACTGCATGTTTGGGGCTGGTGCCTGCCATTTGTAATTGCTCATTCTTTCCCCAGCCACTTTCTCGATTCCTGTTTCCGGGTTTGTTTCCCAGGCAGGGAACTCAGGAGCCTTCCAGGCAAGTGACTGGAGGAGATAATGAGGCCCGTTGGGTGACACAATTCAACCAGACTCTGCTGACTGGGGGACCACTCTGCACAGACTACCTGCCTTAAGCAACAGGACAGGAAAGCCAGGATGGACTCAGTCCTTTCTGGGAGAGTCTCTGAGCAGCAGTGGACTGAACACAAGATGTCTAGCCAGGCCTTGGGCCCGGGGACTCTCCTCTGTCTAGCACTTGGGGTAACAGTAATCAGTTCTCTTGTAATGTCTGTCTGCTATCAGATTCCTAGTCCCTTACTTCCCTTAAGTCCTTCAGATTTCAAATAATCAGGATTAACTTGCTGAAACCCTGCTGTGTGCAAGGTTACCCTAAGTGCTCATTTTAAAATAGTCTCCCCTCAAAGTTAGGTAGAGCTGAGGCCCATGGGGCTCTCTGCCCAGGCCCTACACCTTGCATTACTGTCTCCGCATGTCCTCACCTCTCTTGGCCTGCTTCTGCACAGAGACACCCCAGAGGAATAGGCTCTGAGCCTGGACAACCAGAGATGACATTTAGGCTCTATCCACAGGAGCATCTGGCAAAGTAACACATCGCCACGTTGAAACCTAGCCTCCACATCATCCAGCAGGCCTGGCACTGGACAGAAGTTCCCACTGCTGCCACGGCTATACCCAGGACCAGGATGTGTCCATATGCACTACCAGGACTCACTGTCCCTGCTGCTCTTCCTCACCAGTTCCTGGGGAAATCTAGGGCAGGTGTGTTTGACCACATTTGCAAAGCAGGATGGGAAATGCAAATGTGTGCCATTTTCAGATTCCATGGCAGAAGAAAGACTCTAACTACCAGAGGTACAATAAGATGATGTAGAATTCCCTGAGTGTAGAAAGTGGAGTTAATGCTAGATAGCTAAAATAAAACAGCAAATTTCTAACATATACCTTCTTTTAAACTCATAACAGCTCAGTGTGTTAGATGTTATAAATCCCTATTAGCCTCAGTTTCTTTCTCTGCAAAATCTAGGGGTCAAGGTCATATACAGTAGAGAAGGATTCAAACTCAGTCATTTTTTAAAAAAATAAATTTTATTGTAGATATTTAAGATATTGAGCATGAAGTTACAAGATACATATATAGCAAAGCAGTTGCTCTAAAGGAACAAATTGTCATATCCGTCATCTCAGATACCCTCATCCCCCCACCCCTTGGTAAGAGCAGCTGTTTCTCTTCATTGAGCAAAAGTCCTGAATACGATACACTGTTATCTAGTATGGTCTTCTTGTGACCCATTATATCTTCTAGTTTGTTCATCCTGAGTATCTGCTGCCTTTGCCTATGTGTCCCCAGTTCCTCCCCAACACCCTGACCCCGGTAACCAGGTTTTGTCCTCTTTTGGGGGGAGATGCCAGGGATTGAACTCAGGAACACTCAACCACTGAGCCACATCCTCAGCCCTATTTTGTATTGTATTTAGAGACAGGGTCTCACTGAGCTGCTTAGTGCCTCTCCATTGCTGAGGCTGGTGTTGAACTTGAGATCCTCCTGCCTCAGCCTCCCAGGCCACTGCGGTTACAGGAGTGCAACACTACACCAGGCCTCTATTTTTTTTTTTCTAGGTTCCCCATATAAATGAGACCATGCAGTATTTCCTTTCTGTGTTTGGCTTATTTCACTCAGCGTGACATCCTCCATGTCAAAATTTCCTCCCATCGCTAATCTTGCCTTCGCCCTTGACTTGGTGCTGCCTTTCCTTTGGGTTCCTTCCCTTTCCTTCCTTCACCAGCATTCTGCCTACCCTGAAGGTCCACTCCCTAATATTCTCCCTGTTGCTCCAGAATGAGTGACCCAGGAACCTCAGAAGCAAATCCCACTCACAGGGTGATCACAGGATGTCCTCATCTCCCCAAGGTCATGGGAGAGCTCCTCTGAGTCTCAGAGGTGCTCCGATTATATACATGCCCTTGAGTTCCTTTACGAGGCACCCTGTCCCCCACACCTCTCATGCTTTAGGAGGGCTGTTTCTTTGCCATTCATCCTGGCTTCCGCAATACGTAAGTTCTGTGGCTAAGGTTCATATAACTGGGAGTGTATTTATGGCAGTCCATACTCTTTCCTAGGAAAATATTGATTTTCTAACAGCAGAATGACTGTAGAGCCATTAAATCAGGCTAGTCTATCATAAACTCCAGGATTAACCAAAGGGTACTTTCACCTTTCCTTTTATTCTCTCATGAGCAGTGGGGAGGAGATGCCTCACATCTGTAGGATAGGATCAGAGCCTGCCTACTTGGTTTGGACAGCCTCTGCTATGCCCCATCCCCATTGCTGGGTAAGTAATTAACCCACATGCTCTTAATTCTAAGGGTTGACAGACAGGGCTGAGGAAAGCTGAGATGTGTGGAAAAAATCTGAGAGCTCATAATGGGAGTGTCGTGGTTCAGGATGCAGGAGGAGAGGGGGAGTGGATTATGCAGGCACTGGTGCCTGCCCTCCAGTCCCTGCCCAGACCAGAGGATGTGGAAGCTCATTATCCGCCTGTTAAAGTCTTAGTTAGAGGAATAGTCAGGAGGTGAGGATTTTCTTTTTTTCCTTTTTTGGGAAGATCTCTATCTTTCTTCTTTATTGATTGCTTGCTTTTCATTTTATATCCTTTCTCCCTTGCCTGAAATGAGAAAAATGAGCCCTTGCCACGGGCTTTAAACTTTACACCCAGACAATATCTCCCCCTTATCTAATGCCAAGCAAGAAGCTTCAGCCCAAAGGACCCTGGGTAATGCTACGACAGATTATGTCATAAAATGAAGAGATAAGCAAAAGAACCAATCTAAGAGACGCTGCAAAATTTACCTTTCCACGGCCCTGCGCTCCCCTTTAGAAGCAGCTTTAAATCAATCTGCCTTTGCCGTAAATTCTCTTTCTAAAATTTGATAACAAGTGCAATATTTTCCTTAGAGATTGGGTTCTAACAAGATGGAGGTTGGGGTGGGGAGCAAGCAGGGTTTAGCAAAGTAATAAAATGCCATGATTGATCCTGGTCGGTGGGGTTGCTTGGAATTACCGCTATTTTTGGCTGGTAAGCATAATCCAGCCTAGTCATAAATTTTGTTCCTTCCAGTAGACAGTCGGGTCTGTATCGAACTCGATTTGTTGTTCTATTCTTGTGTAATTGCTCCCTGTGATTAAGACTCCAGGTTGGGAAGTGATTCTGGCCAGGCCAAGAGAGTAAAGGGAATAACGGCAGGACCAGGGTTTGCTCTGCCACCCCCACAATGGCTCCTGAGGCTGGGAAAGGGGAGTCAGTTGCTCCAGGGACTTAGAGATCCCAGGGCCAGGCTGCCAGCACACTCAGGTCAGGCTGTGGCATCGGAGTTCCAGATGTGCCAGTCCACCCTGCTTCCACAGCTGCGCTAGTCCTTGCTCTCAAGGGGCATGTCCCGGTGCCGTGCGTTTATGGCAAGGTCCCTTAGACACATTATGTGTGGGCCTCCTCCATGACACCAGAATGCACTGGGTAAGACCTCACCCTTACTTCACATGGGAGGACTGAGACAGAGGGGCTGTGACCTACTCAGCATTATAAACTATGCAGAGTTATCCTCAGCCCAAATCACCCAGATACTAAGCCTTTCCTGCCCAACTTGGAGTCTGGCTCAGAACTGTGAGCAGTGAGGTCTCCCAAGTCCAAGAGTTGGAGCCTGGGTTACCCAGCTTTGAAGTAGAGGTTTGCAACCACGTTCCAAAATGCACTGCATGTAAAACTTTGAGCAGGTAGCCTTACGTCCTTAAACTTCAGTCTCCTATTTGCAAATTAGCAATAAGAATGTAACTGACCCCATATGGGTTTTGTGAGGATTTCAATAAGATAATACAGGAAATTGTTTGACCTAAACATATTAATTTTCTTAGCCTTGCAGTTCCCAGTACACAAACCCGTGGTGTAGAGATATTCCAAACTTTCTAAGCGAAGGAGGCTTTTACAGTGCCAGGAAACATGTATTTTGATACCCTGGAATGTATTACCTAAATCCTGGGAAACTGCCTGAAAATAAGACTCTGTGCCTTTAAATAGGAACTCAAATAGATTCCTTAGCACCGCACTGCCAAGCATTAGTTCAACTTTATTTAGTTCCAGTCTTTTCGGAGATGGGAATGGGAATTCCTCACTCCATGAACTCAATGATAGTGCAACTAAATCATCTGTATGTGATCCACCTGTCTGGTGGTGAGGCCATTTGACTACATACTTTAAAGAAAATATTTCTCAAACCCAGAGTGATTTTCTCCTTCTACCTTCCCTTTCTCAAGTTTGGAGATTGACTGAGGTGATGGTGGAGATGGGAACTGTCAAACCAGAAACTTATCAGGACAATCTCTCCTGTTCTCTCCTCCTGTTCCCAGCCTGAGACAAGGGAACTGCAGTTGGGATGCTGGTCTATCTGAGCCAACAGCAAGGGGATGCTGGCTCCATAACCCAGCCTTCCTCTGTGCTCCTGACCCTACCGGCAGCCCCCAGCCCCCACCCATCCCCAGTCCCTGCTCAGGACAGGACCTGCCCTTAGCTAAAGAGTAGAGATGAAATCAGATGATTGGACTTCCCATGCTGACTCCAAAGCTGTGACACTTAACGCGACTTACCTGAACTCTCTGTGCCTCCATTTCTTCTCTCAAATGAGAACAGTAACACCTCTCACTTCTCTTCCATAGGGCAGGTGTGAGTACTAACAATGCACTTGAAATACCCTGAACAGGGATGGGGATATAGCTCAGTTGGTAAAGTGCTTGCCTCCTAAGCACTAAGGCCCTGGGTTCAGTCCCCAGTACCACAAAAAGAAAAAAAAAAAAGGAAAGAAAGACATGCCTGGAACGTAGTAGACCTCACTAAAGGTGAACTGGCACGATTTTCATTTTTACCATTAACTTTATCTCCCATGGAGCTTAAATCAGCACTTTTCCCGTGAACCTTTATTGACGTTCCATGTGCCTAGTATCGTGCTATTGGGAATACACAGATGAATAAACACTGCTTCGCCTTGACAGTGGTGAAGGAGGAAGATTCCTGAACTGTAGAAATATGGTAAATGTTCCACTAACCCCAAGGATGGAGATGGTGCAGGCATCTCGTGGGGACAGTGGGCAATTCTCAGTGGCTTGAGAACTCAGGGCAAAGAACATTCGAAGCAGTCTGCACTGGCTTCCATAAGAGGACACTATACGCTGTGTGCTTAACAACAGAAATGTATTTTCTCACAGTTCTGGAGGCTGAAAGTCTGAGTCAAAATGCAGGGAAGTCAGGGTCTGATGAGCGCTCAGTGCCCAGCTTCTCGCTCTGTCCTCACACCGGAGAGAAAAGGAGGCAGAAAGCTCTCTGGCGTCTCTTGTTATAAGGACACTGATTGCATCAGATTCAGGGCCCACCCTCATGACCTCATCTAAATCTAATTACCTCCCAAAGGACCCATTTCCTGATGCCATCACATTAAGGATTAGGGCTTCAACATGAGTTTTGAGGGATTAGGGCTTCAACATGAGTTTTGAGGTCAAAATTTGGTCTATGACATGGGCCTTGAAAGATGAGCAGTATTTCACTAGGCCGTGAGGACATTCCAAGATGACATCCCCAGGTGAGAGCCAGGTCTCACACAGGAATCACAGGGCATGTTCAGGACATCCAGGAAGCCCAGTGGGGCTGGAGCTCAGAGAGTGAGGGGCAGGACGGAGAAACCAGATGGATGGAGGCAGCCAAGAGCCCTAAGGAATAAGTAGCAGATGATGGAATTTGGCAAGTGTTTTAAACTAAGCACAACCATGATGGAATCTGTGGTTTTGAAGATCACTTTATAAACTGTGCAGAGGGAGGTAGGATGGAAGCCACTTAGGGAGCTTCGCTGTAGTACAGGGAAGACAGGAGAAGAGCCTGCACCAGGGAGGAGCAAGCATGGGATGGAGAAGGAGCAGATGTCCAAAGTGGAGAGGATGGTATCTGGACTCCCAGCTGGTACAACTGAGCATAACGCCATCTGCCAAACTGACAAAGAGGGAGGACAATGTTTGGGGAGGAAGACATCAATCATTTGGACTATGCGCATTTTGAGGTGCAGGCTCAGCAAGACAGATGTGGTCAGGAGAAGGGAATGGTCCTTGGTATCAAACATGGGAGACTCACACAGTAGGAGTCACGGCAAGCAGCTTGAGAACTAGGGAGAAGCCTTGGGCTTTGACAAAGAGCAGGTCACTGGGGTGCTGGCAGGAGCTATTTCAGGGCAGTGTGGGAGAGGAAGTCAGACCACAACAGATCAAGGGAGAACCAGGCCAGGAGAGAAGGGAGTAGAGGACTAAGACTCTTTCAAAACATGGGTCAACCAAAGGCCTTAAAATAAACATACTACTGTGACGCAGCCACATCAATGTTTATAGTGGCTCAATTCACAATAGCTAAACTATGGAACCAACCTAGATGCCCTTCAACAGATGAATGGATTAAAAAAATGTGGTATATATACACAATGGAATATTACTCAGCCTTAAAGAAGAATGAAATTATGACATTTGCTGGTAATTGGATGGAGCTGGAGAATGTTGTTAAGTGAAATAAGCCAATCCCAAAGAAACAAAGGCCAAATGTTTTCTCTGATATGCAGATGCTAATTCACAATAAGTGGAGGCAGGGGCTAGAAAAGAATAGAGGTATTTTGGATTAGACAGAGGGGAATGAAGGGAGGGGAGGGTGTATGGGGGAAGGATACACCCCTTCCTAGGATGAATCAGATGTGATGACCCCGTGTACATATATGATTACATGAACAGTGTGACTCTACGTCACATGCAACCAGACGGATGAGAAGTTATACTCCATTTATGTATGATGCATCAAATGCATTCTACTGTCATCTATGACTAATTAGAACAAATTAAAAAATTAAAATGAAAAAAGAATGTGGGTCAAAGGATGGGAATGCCCATTGTTTTTCACTCCGAGGGACACACATTTGTCATAAACTAATTTTTCCAACTAGTCCTTTTGTCCAGTAAATAATTTCTGAAAAGAAAGAAATTTACAAGAAATATTCCAGTTGCACTTCGCCTTCTCTCAAAAGAACTGCAAACTGTCTGGCATTTTTCTTGCTACCATGCCTGATGGGGCCATGACAGGAAGGAGTGCCTGCAGAGGGTTCTAGAATTCCGTGACACGGAGGCACAGGGCAAGAACACAGCAGCCCTTTCCTCCTTCGTGTCTCCTCCTTCTCTTCCCCTTCTCAAATCTGGTTGCTCCTCCATCGTTTGAGGAATTGGTAAAACAGGCAGATCCTGGCCTCCCCTCTGGAAATTTTCATTCAGGACATCTGGAGAGGGGCCTGGGGTTTGTCATTTTCAAAAGTTCTCAATATCTTAGTCACCAGACAGACTGGGGAACCACATGGATGTAATCCTTCATTTAAATGGACATGGCAGAGCCTCACATGACATGTGTCACAGAGTGACCCCCACCAACCTTTGGGGTTGGGCATGGTGAGCAGAGGCTTCACTTTTCAAGAGGACTCTGCACCTTGAGGGGAAGAGTGGCAATGTTCCCTGAGCAATATCCCGTAAGGCCACCAGGAAGAGCCTCCCAAAGCCTCAGTACTCCCCAGACCACAAACCGACCCTCTGGAGTCAGTGATGAGGAGTAGGTTGATTCCACGAACCATGTATGAGGAAGGAGCTGAGAGTAGCCTCCTGCCTCTTCTGCTTCTCAATCCCCTATTATCTTTGCCCAGTCACCACTCTGTACTGTGGACCTCTCTGTTCCAACTCAGACCAGAATGAGGAGATCTGGTCTTCTCCCTCCCAGGTCCAAAAACTCTAGTGACTCAGCAGAGGAGACTTGCTCTGCATTGGGCCTCACTCTCCACAGGAGGACTCTGGTCTCAAGCATGAAGTTCTAGACAGACTCCACTCCAGCAAGGGCTGCACCAGTTACCCACAAAGCAAAGGTGCCTCCCTGAAGTAAGCCTTACTTCATCTTGATGACCCAGCACAGTCTCACACTAGGAAGCACAGTTCCCATGCATCTGTGAGTTAGGCATCCATGGACTCCATCAACTGTGGATCAAAAATATTTGGAAAACCAATGGATCAGTACTGAAGAGGCACACACTTTTTTCTTGTTCTTATTCTCTAAGCAACACAGAATAACAGCTATTTACATAGCACTTACATTGTAGTAGGTATTACACATAATCTAGAGTTGATTTGAAGTGTACAGGAGATAGGTTATATGCATGTAGGTTTATGCAAATACCATGCTGTTTGATATAAGGGATCTGAGTGTCTGTGAAATTTGTTATCTGTGGGGAGTCCTGGAACCAATCCTCCATGGATACCAAAGGATGACTGTATATTGTTCCTATTAATGGGGCTTTGACCTGCTCTTTGTGAAACTATAAGCCTGACATTACTTTGTAATGGAACAGTTGACTGCCTATGACAACTGTGAAGGAACTATTTTCATTATCCAGCGGTGACAGGTCCTGTTAGAGTACCTCAGACACTTAAATCTCTACTCAAGTGGGGGGACTGGGTCCCAGTTCACTGGGCCACACGTGAATGAGAAGTTCGTCAACACTTAGGTTGTGCAAGTCACCCCAGGTCACACAGCTCAGCCCAGCTGACCTGACTTCCGGGTTCCAGCCCTGACAGATGGTTCGTCTTCCCTAGTGTTGACACAGCCAGACAGAAAGCAGAGGGAATCCAGGACATCCAGGTGGAAGTCTCTGAGTCTGGTCCTCCAACCCAATCAGAGAGCCTGCTTCCCTTGGGCAGCCCAGCCCAGGCAGCTTCAGAAGCCATGGAGGAGCAGGCAACAGAGCCCCCTCCTGCTAACTGAAAGCCCACAGCTTGCCACACTTCTTTGCTGGGCTCCTCAGTGAAGGCAGTGGGACTGCTATAGACAGACACTGGCCCAAGATCAATTGGGGCATCAAGAGGAAAGAGCAAAACCAGACATACCCTGGACTCTGCTCAAAACCAGCTGCCATCCACATTTATTCCAAAGATATAAACATTTGTTCACACAAAAGCCTGTACATGGGTGTTTGTGGCAACGTTATTTGTAATAGTCAAAAACTGGAAACAACCCAAATGTCTTTCAACGGGTGAGTGAATAAAGAAACTAAGGTACATCTATCCCACAGTCGGGGACTCAGCGATAAACAGGAATGACATGTGGGTAACAGACAACCACCAGCAACTTGGATGGATCGGGAGGGAATTACAAGTGAAGTAAAACCAGGCCCCCAAAGTTACAAACTTTGTGATTCCACTCATACGGCATTCTTGAGATAACGTTGTAGACATGGACAGCAATTGCCAATAATGGGGGTCAGGCAGAGGGAGGTGGCTGTGGTTGTACAAAGACAAATTCACAGAAGATCCTTGACACCATGGAACTGTTCTTAACCATGGTGCTTGTCACACAAATCTATCACATGATCAAATACCATAGCACTAAACACACACAGGGTGAATGAAATGGTGACATTTGAATAGATTGGTGGATTACTATATCAATGGCAATTTCCTGGTTATAAAACTATACTACAATGATATAGAATGGGTTTGGGAGAAATTGGGTAATGTCCATACAGGATCTCTGTAATAGTCAGCTCTCCAGGTCTGTGTGTTTTATCTGTTGGTTAAAAATAATAGAAAAAGTAATTCCAGAAAGTTCCAAAGTGCAAAACTTGAAATTGCTACAAGCCAAGTACTTGTAGCAATGAGGAATGAGACGATGTGTAGGCTTCATATCAGGCATTTTAAAGTCATCTAGAGATATCTCTAAGTATACAGGGGATCTATGTATGTTATACGAAAATAATATGCCATTTTATATAAGGGCTTGAGCACCCCTGATATTAGAGAGGGGTGGAACCAATCCCCCTTGGATACCAAGGGACAGCTCTACTTCTCACAGCTGCATGCACATACACAAATCTCTCAAAACAACAAGTTCAAAAGACTCTATTGGTCCCTCGTCTTTAGACTGGAATTAATGGTTTTCTTCCAAAGAATAGAGTATGGAAAAGAAAAAATAGTAACTTTACAGTGAAGTGATCTAGTGGATGCCACCTTCGGCAGATGATGCAGGTCAGCAATGCCAACGAAAGCCACGTGGGTCGTGGACCCAATCCAAGGAGGGCACTTCACCTCCAAGGTGTTCTTTTCCAAAGCTCATAAGCCCAGTTTAATCCTAAGAAAACATCAGACGAGGCAAATTGAAGAACATTCTACAAAATGCCAGCCCTCTTTCACGATCTCAGCACTTTTGAAGACAAGGAAGGCATGAGGAACTGTCATGGCTAAATGCAACCTGGTGTCCTGAATTGGATCCTGAGAGAGAAAAAGGAAAACAGATGCACAGCATGAGTAGTCCAATAGGACAATCACAGTGTAATCTTTTAATAGTAGTTCAGTTATATTGTACTGATGCTAAGCTTAACTGCTGAGTTTTGAGAGTTGTGCCATAGTTACGCGAGGCGCTATCGGGGGACGTGGGTGAAGGATATACAGAAATTCCATGTAGTATCTTTGCAACTTTTCTGTAAATCTAAAATTATTCCAAAACAATCCTTATCTTGGCTCTGCCAGACTTCTCTTGTCCCTTCTCCCTCCCATTTAATGGGGGAGGCCAGCTGGAGGGCTGTTACTGCAATGGCCAGACATGGACTCATGTGTAACCAGAGAACATCTTTGATTTTAGTTTTCAGGTGGTTTTGGTTTGTTTTGTACCAGGGATTTAACCCTGGGGTGTTTTACCTCTGAACTCCACATTCACAGCCCTTTTTATTTTATTTTATTTCTTTTTATTTTATTTGAGAAAGGATCTTGCTAGGTTGCTGAAGGCCTCACTGAGTTGCTGAGACTGGCCTCAAACTTGGGATCCTCCCACCTCAGGCTTCTGAGACGCTGGGATCACAGGGGTGCATACCATGCCCAGCTCAATCTTCTTTGATTCTAGAGACTCCTTCCCTGTCAAAGGTCAGCAAGAATGTTCCCTCCATGGATGGCCTCCCAGGTTCATTGGAGCATCCTCTGTTCTCTGCTGGCCCCTGACCTGCCAGTGCGCTCAGGCCCAGCTTAAAATCCCCTTCCTCCTGGAAAGCTGCCCTGACCATTATCACCCTGCCTGCGTGGACCTCTCCTCTGCCTGCAGTGATGGAAGACAGAAGTCTATGAGCTACATTTGTCCCTTCCCTGGAGCCTCTGGTGCCCACTGAGCTGGAACTTTCCTATGTATTTTTATCTGTTAGATTCAAACTTCACTAAAAGTATGAAGAAGCTTGATCTATACTGCTGGATAATGAAAAAAACACGACCAACTTGCCCATAACACTTCTGTCAACAGCTTCCATCCACCTAACTGGCAAGGGAATCTGTCTCAGATCATCCTGCTGCAAGCCAACCTACCAACTGACCACAGATGCACAAGACAGATCGGACAGAGCTCAGTCAGAGCAAGAGGAGCACAAGCCACGAGAGCCCAGCCCAAACTGCAATGCACGGAATTGTGAGCTAAGAAAGCTGATGTTATTTCAAACCATTAAAAAACAATACCTAGCATGCTTAGCCTCTTTTCAGTCTATAGTCCCTTATTTAGTTATATAGCTACATAGCTAAATTTTTATCTGTGTCTAGATGTAAGACACAAAGAGGAATCATTTTACATTCATCACATCTTTCATTTACTTCTCAAAATAACTCCAAGAGGTTAGAATTACCTTTCTGTAGTATAGAAAAGAGAAGCTCAGAATTGTTTTCTTTTTCTAGTTGTTGATGGACCTTTATTTATTTATATGCAGTGCTGAGAATCGAACCCAGTACTTCACACATGCTAGGCAAGCTCTCTTCCACTGAGCCACAACCCCAGCCCTGTGTTTGACTTCTTAATGTTTCAGTCTCTGCTTATCCGCTTAGGCTCAGCACTTGCTGCCTCGGATTTTAATTGTAGAGTTTTGTTAGCATATGCCACTTCCCCCACTGGGCAATATGACCCTTCTCCCTTGCTTCTACACTAAATCTCTGTGTCCTCCTTCATGGTACCTAGCACACTCAGACCTCTGCGTCCTCTGGTTAAACTGGATTAAATTAGCCTCTCGTGAACTTCTGATGTTCCCCTCTCTCCCAAGGCCAACTGCAGTGTTCGGTGGTGGTCAGGAACTATTTGCTGAAGATATTGATGATGTCTCTAATATATTCTGACCTTGGAGCCAGTGGGATCACGGAGGTCACATTGTGGCCATTATTCAAAAAATAGAGATTCTTACTAGATCTTTCTCTCTTCCTTTATAAAACAATAAAGTGGCTAATTAACTCACCATCTTTCCTTCATTGGTCAGAGCTGTGCGGAACAGATGTGGTGTCCACACAGTGGGAAGTCAGGTCACAGAGACTGGCCCACTGCACACAGATGGCCCTCTGAGAAGCCACATCTGTCCTAGGGCAGGCCAGTCAGCAACTCCTCTCCACCAGGGGTTTAATCCAGATACTCACAGAAGCCAGCCTGGGCTTTAGTGACAAACAACTTGGGTGAAAATCTGTACCCTATCAGAGACTAGCCAGGTGACTTTACCCAGCCACTGAAACTCTCTGGGTCTCAAAACTCTCCTCTGTAATTTAGCTGATCCAAGACGTCACCCCAAGCCATGGTCACTGCTCCAAAGTTGCTACTAATCTGTTTTCTGACCCTTTGCACTCAAATGGCTTTGTGTTTCTATAATAAACACCTTTCTCCTCCTTGCATCTTTTGGGTAAATTCAGATCCACATCTGCAATAGCCAGGTTTCTTTATGTGAGATGAGAGATTCTGCCTTCTGATTGGATTCCCAGAATCAAGGACTGAGGAGTGCCGGTGCCCCACAGCAGAGAGGCTGAGTCCACCTGCTCAGAGAAACTCTCATGGGTTCTGAGCCCACCCAGTGATCCAGGAAGGGCAGCGGGTGGGAATGTAAAGGTCTGCCCCATGACCAGAAAGCAGACACGTATCCATCTATGGGAGAAGACCCGGTGAAGCCTGGAGGTACTTTCTCCTCGTTTCTTCTCTCCAAACATCTGTTCCAGTCACTAACTGTAATTCCACCATCAGGAAAGTCATCCTTTTGGGTCTTGGAGCTATTTCATCCTTGGGAGCCTCAATGCCTTGGAAATGGTCTGGCTTCAGGAGCCTTGAGGTGGCACCACAGGGGGAGCAGGGGTGGTACATTTTGCTGGTTTGAGCAAGGGGGACAATGAGAGACTAGGAAAGAAAGGAAGGAGGTCTCCGAGAAGAAAGAGGTCACCTGTGGATTTTACAGTTCGTCAAGAGTAAGCCTACGCAGTCAGGCCACACTGACACTGTGAGTGGCCACGGCCACGAGCCAACATACGTGTGCGCACAGAGTGGATGTGGGAAAAACAGAACTGCTCAGACCCATGATCTCTCCATGTGGTTACTGCAGCAGGAGTCAGTAGTCAGAGCTAGGTTTTTCTTAACAGTTCTGATTTGATCTTTTCCCCTAAAGCTGCTGCCTTATCTTTATTTTGGAAAATAACAGGAGAAGGAAAATTGGGGGACCCCATCCATCTTGCTCATCTCTCCTCCCCCAGACCTAATGCTGCCTGGATTGTGATGGGGACCCAGTCTAGTATTTTTGCAACTGCCTGAACTATAAGTTGAATTTCTGTAGAAAAGAACAAGAGTCCCCTTCCTTGAGGCCTTCCCCAGAGGCGTCTCACCCTCTGTCATAGAGAACCCCAGCTGCATCCTAAGAGGGCTGAGAGAAAGCAAGCCCCGGAGCCTGGGCCATAGAGGAAGCATATGTCTCCTTGGAGATCTGCTGCCCAGTCCATCTCTAGCCCAGGCCTGCATCCTAGGCTGTGGCTATCAGGAGAGAAGCTTCCTGAACAATGTGGGATGACTGGACAGCCTCCTGGGGCTTCCCTCTGAATCATCTCAGCCAATCAAGCACTTAATGTTCTCTGTTTCTCAAGAATGTTGCACCTCGGCAGTGCCCATGTATCTTTTAAGTTTTATCTTCAACATCTTATAAATCATCCATTAAATACCTCCCAACGAATAGACGTGGCTGTTGTTCTCAGCCAGGGTTGGAAAGTGCACAAATCAGTTTTACTGCATATTAGTCCTGCCCAGTGGGCTCTAAAAAAAATAAGAAGGAAGCCAGAGAAGGGAAAGACAGCTCTTGGCAGCCCGGCCCAGCACAGCTAGCTGCAGGTGTGACCTGGAGAAAGGGATGGAGGGCAATAACCCAAGGTGTCTGCACTGACACCCCGTCTCCAAGATCCCCTCTTAGTGCAGACTCAAAGGGTGCTGGCCCTGCAGTGGGGTGGCTTATGGGACAGAATGCAGCCATGCACAGGACTACTGGGGGCTCTTCTGAGCTTCGAGAAAGGAAGGTTTTATGCTTGGGGGGAAAAAAAGGACCGACTTCAAGGACGGTTGTGGGCTCAAATTTTTATTGCATGGACTAGTCTCCTCGCCTACTTATACCACCATTTTTGCATCACTAAAGAGGGAATAATCCATACCTACTAAGGAATTTATGATTTTCAATGGAGTAGTATGCATGAAAATATAGTATAATAACAAAGTAGGTGCTCAATGAATAAACAGAGGAAACATTTGTCTTGATCTAAGTCATAGGAAGCCAGGTCCCATGCCACTCAGGGAGGCAGCAGGCATGAGCTCTGCTGTCCTAGGCTTCATGACAGCCTCAACCTTACCTGTAACTAGGTCATGGGAAAGCCACCATAATCAATTGATGTATGGGTAGACAATAATGTTTCTGACTCAATTCAGGGTTGGAACTAGATAATTCCCCCTAATGGGTACTTGATATATCCAGATCTTGGAAGAAAATAAGATGAACCTTAGGGTAGAGCAGCAAAGAGACTGAAATTGAGCCCAAAGACCTGGATTTGAAATCAACCACATTGTGGACTGGCTATGCGATCCCAGGGAAGTCACTTCTCCTTTTGGAGCCTGATTTGAACAACTATAAAATGAGATCATGAGACTAGATTGTTCATGGAAAAAAGATATTTAGTCCTGGAATTCTTTTTACTAAACAAAATTTTGTGGAAGCCCAGTATGAAGAAAAATTGAAATGCATTTGCTTTGGCTAATGCTGTTTGGGGGCACCCTCTACTGCATTCGACTGCTATTTCCATTGAGCTTCTGGGAAAATGCACGTGGTGCCTGGGAGGCTAAGAAGAGGCTGGCTCTCATTACCAGGTCATAGTACTGCAGTGCTCCCTTTCTGTAGGGGGATGCATCCCAAGACTCCAATGGATGTCTGAAACTGTCACCAGAGGCCCGAGGAGTTCCCAGAGAGGAGACCTAGACTCAGGATAAGTGGGGTTCTTGGCTTACCTGATGGAAAACAATATCAGCACACACCAGTCAGAGTCATAGGGAAGGGTTTATTTAGGAAAGTAGGTTCATGTTCCAAGGAGAATGTGGGTTATCTTAAGAGTGAGAAGCTTTGAGGGTAAAGCAAAGAATACATTCAAAGAAAAGGAATAAAAATTCAAGGGAGAATGCAGGCCATCTCCATAGGAAGACATGGCACCCCCTTGGTGTGGGACACTAATATTTATAAAGAAATGGTCACCAGCATCTGGACTAGAGGTGGAGCCAGGTTGTAGTGACACAATTTCATGGCAGTTATTCCTGCACCTCTGCATTTCCATCATGTTCTTTTTGCAAGCAAGGGCATGGGTCAAGGGTGGGGACAAGGGTGTCAGCTGGGCTGCTCAGGAGTTGTACGGGTTCCTGGGTGACTTCTGCATTAGTGGATGATGGGTATTGTACGCATTCCAAGGGCTCATGGACAAGGGCACTTCTCTTTTGAGTCTCAGTCTATCTTTTGTTTTCTGTATTTCCAAATTCCTGCCTCAAAACCATGAATAGTACTAAACCTTATGTACCCTGTTTTTCCCCCATACTACATACTTATGATAAAGTTTAATTTATAAGGTAGATACAGTAAGGGATTCACAAGAATAAGAGCAAAAAATAGAGCAATGATAATAGTACACTGTAATAAAAAGTTACTTAAAATTTGTGAACTTTTTATTTCTGGAATTTTCCATTTAACAATTTTGGATCAGGATTGACTTCAGGTAACAAAGGCCATGGAAAGCAAAACCATGGATGGGGGTATATTATTGTACTGGATAAGGAGACAGCAGAGTTTGGGCAGCAATACCCTCCCACAAAATCACATGTGGCTCAAAAATCACTCTGGCAGATGACAGAGCAATGGCAGGAATTTTCAAACTATTGTTAAGTATAATCTGTGCTTGTATTGAGAAAGCACAAGAGCTGTGTGCCTGGGAGGGCTTGGGGCTTTGGACAGCGTGTATATGTGTGTGTGTATGTGTGTATATATGCATATGCAATATTAATATGTAATATAATAGATAGATAGGTAGATAGATAGATAGATAGATAGATAGATAGATAGATAGATAGATAGATACTGTTTTCCCAGGAAGGAAGGTACAGAGATGAACCTGTAAAAACTGTGGAACTTCCTGAGAAGTCACTGGGAAGTGCATTGGCAATGGGAAGAGCTGAGATGCCCTAGTCCACATCAGGAGTGGGAAGGGGAAAGAATATGCTTTGTTTCTAAGCATCTTCATCTCTAAAACTGACAAAAAAGACCTTTAGAGCAGAAATGTCTCAGGCACTTGAGAAACTCTGAGCCCAGGGGAGGGAAAGACTAGTTATAGACCTGGGAAAGCTGTCAGGACCAGATCAGAGGTGTTCAGCCAGGGATCAGAGTACAGATTCTGAGCCAAGAGTGTTAGGGGAAAAGACTTTGCATTCCAATAAAACAATTAAGGATAGGTTGGTGGATGTTTCCTGCATTCCAAGGGCTCTTAGCTCATGGGTATTTCTCTTTTGAGACTCAGTTTATCAATCTTTTTCTGAGTCCCCAAATTCTTATCTCAAAACCATCAATAGTGAATATTATGTATACTGGATTTTTTCCCCCTACACTACATACCTGTGATAAAGTTTAATGAGACCCCTGAGTAATGGCCCTGTAAATGGGGTGAAAATGTATATTTATCTTCAGGACAAGAACCCAAGAGAGAGGTGGTGTGGTTTCATATGGATGCTCTGTGATCACCAGGGACCCCAGCTCCTTCAACTCACCATCCCCAGTGCTGGTGATTCAGGAGAATGGACCAAGTGCCAGGTAATAAGCATCAGATGGAGAGAGAAGGAAGGAGATTCTTCTCTTCTTTTATAATTAATTACTTTTTTTCAGACTACATTTTGATTCATTGTACACAAATGGGGTTCAACTTTTCATTTCTATGGTTGTACACAATGTAAATTCACACCATTTGTGTAATCATACATGTACGTAGGGTAATGATGTCTGTCTCAGTCCACTATCTTTCCTTCCCCCACTCCTCCTACCCCATTTCCCTCTACACAATCCAAAATTCCTCTATTCTTCTCTCCCACCAAACCCCACCACCCACCCCATTATGTATCATCATCCACTTATCAGAGAAAACATTTGGCCTTTGGTTTCTGGGATTGACTTATTTCACTTAGCATGATATTCTCCAACTCCATCCATTTACCTGCAAATGCCATAATTTTACTCTTCTTTATGGCTGAGTAGTATTCCATTGTGTATATATACCACAGTTTCTTTATCCATGCATCAATTGGAGGATATCTAAGTTGGTTCCACAATCTAGCTATTGCAATTTGAGCTGCTGTAAACATTGATGTGGCTGCATTACTGTAGTATGCTGATTTTAAGTACTTTGGGTATAAACCAAGGAGTGGGATAGCTGGGTCAAATGGTGGATCCATTCCAAGTGTTCTGAGGATTCTAAGGAAGAAGATTCTTGAAGTCTCATGCAGCACCTCAGTTTCTGTCTCTTTGACCAGAACTTAGTCACATAACCATACCTAGCTGCCAGGAAAGCAGAGAAATGTAGTCCTTGTGTTTCCTTGCTATTCCTCCAGAAATGTGTCCAACTGAAAACCAGGATTCTGCTCTTTGGGAATGAAGGGAAAATTGAATATTTGGTATATAAATAGCAGATTCTGCCATAGTGAGTAACCAGAAGCTAAAAGAAATTGCTCTAATTGTTCATTGTTACACACCAAAATAAATTAAGGGAAATGGGGAAGAGATCACAATGATCCCAAAAGGTGCAACTGCTAGGGGTGAAGTCCAAGTCCAGAATCTTGTGGCATCAAGAGGAGACCCACCCAGAAATGAAAGTAACTGCATACTACCCACCTGAGGCCAGACTTGCCTATATTATGTCATGAGCTTTTTATGGAGAATCCTGTGCTTCACAATTATACTAGGGTCTATTGTGATATCAAGGGCATTGCTTTAACAACCTTGGGAGTGGTTCCATCTTCCTGGGAAATGCCCCATGACAAGATGGCACCACCCTTTTCTTAAAGATTTGTCCTGAGAATCAATGAAGCCTCATGCTTGAATTCTGCAAGATCCTGGAATCCTCCCTAGTCTCCAGCAGCTCCTGCCTTCTCAGTTCATCACTAGATTTCAGCTACCATGAACCACGGACCTTATCTGGCTTTAATGACCAGTGTGTCCTCCACATGTAGCACAGGGTAAAACATCCAATCAATAACTTTGAATGAATGAATCTATTCTTTCAACTACCACCGAGCAGACTCTCCAATGCAATGTGTTTATCATCACTCC
>JAJEJO010001008.1:103782-139075 GCA_020662805.1 Glaucomys volans
TTAGTGCAGGGCCTAGTCTTTATTCCCAGTGAAAGGCAATTTTGCACACTCTTCCATTGCTTGGTCCAGTCAATGACAACTTTCCCTCACTTGAGATTAAAATCAGAAAGCTTCCCTTTGCATTGTTAGGCAAAGTCTCTTCACATTTAATATTCCACTGGGTTGTTTCCCATTCTAGTTCCATTCTACACAAGTGGCTCAGAGAAGTTAGGTGACTTGTACTGGGTCAGGTCTCCAGAAGTGGCAGAGCTATGACTTCAGCCTGACTTCACCTGCAGGTTCAGGGCCAGGGAAGCATTCTTTCCTTGTCTCACGTGTACATGCATGCTGGCTTTCCTTTGCTGGCCCCTTTTTCCCTACTTGTCCATTGTCACCCATAGTGAAAAATATCTGTTGCATGCAGGGGACCCAGCCTGTATTGCTCATCAGGTGAGGAAATCTCGATGACACAAAATCAAGGCGCCATGTTCTTGTTCACAAACACAGCTGGCCATTATGGGAAACTGAGTCAAGTGTAGCAGAAATGAAGGACGAGTCTGGGAATCAGGAGCCTGCGAAATCCAGTCCAGAGTCAGCCACCAACCAGCGGGGTGACCTTAGAAAGATTGCTTTTCCCCCAGAGCCTGTTTCTGAAACTGCAAATAAAGTGGTTGAATTGAAGATCTCTCTGTCCCACTTTCAATTAAAAAATGCCCTCTGTATTTGAATTTATGTGTTGCATACAAGGGGATATTGCCAAATCAAACTCACGATTCTAGTCACACCTCTTCAAGAATCTGAATGTGCATTCATTTCCTGACTCTATCAGTTGGCTGCAGGAAGCACCTCTCCGGCTAGCCACGTGTGCAATCCCAGAACAAACCCTGCTTTCGACCCCCAAGATCACAGAGATAGCCACTGGGCAGGTGTCTTTGCAGGCTTGTACCATTTGCAAGTGCTGCCACCTCCTGGATTTTCTGTTTCCTGGCAATCCAGATGGAGAACATGCCCAGACACAGGCTCCTCATGCTCCCTGGGACCAGAGATGCATCATGGAAAGTGCCCTTGTTTATTATTTACACTATCATCCCCAGGACCCCATCTGTTACCCTGAACCCTCTTTCTGACATAATTGAGATTTTTTTAAAGTTAGATGCATGAGAGACCCATGTCTAATCACTCATCCTGTACACCCAGTTCCAGGCTCTGGGCCAAAGCTCTGCAAAGATAATAAATACCAGGCACTAAAACTAACCCATCAGTTCCTTGGACAAGTGTTCTGGGAACCAGAGGAGTCTGCAGCTTGGACTAACTGTTTTGTTCATGGCTTTTTCTGGAGCAAAGACTGGAGAACTTTATCTAAGTAATCCTGCTGGTAACGCATGAGAAAGCCGCAAGAGAAAAATTGTAGGTGATAGTTTCATGTGATCCACAGCTGTCAAATCTGTGACCACATTGTCACCTAGGAGGCCCCGACTTAGATGTTTAGAAATTAAGGGTGATGCAAGATGGCAGCCATAGAGAGAGTAAAATCTCAGAAAGTTAGAGCTGGAAAGAATAGAGATCATCAGAGTTCAGAGAATGTAGATGAAGAATCTCCAAAGAAGTAAGTGACTTCCCAAGTTCAATCCTCCAGTGATTGGCAGAGCTGTAACAAGAGCTGGTGTCTCCTGATACACAGTCTAGGGTTCTTTCCCAGTGCTCCGTGATAATGTACGGCAGAGGTAGTGGGAGCAGGTGTAGCAGAAAAGTGTGACAAGTGAGTAAGGAGACCTAGCATCTAATTTTGTAAAGTAGGTTGATGCTCATTGAGTTTTGTTTCCACAATGCACAGTGCATATAAGATCTCGCACACAAAGCGGCTGGGCGTACCAAAGAAAATAACAAAACACACTTAGCATAGCATCCCTTTGAAGATTTATTTTTGTTTTATTATGTCTTCGTAAGCTTGTCTCTCAATTTAGCCAAAACCTAAATCCATGTCTAAGAGGCATTCATCATGTAGAGAAGAGGAGGGGCTCCTACCACACCAGGAAGAAATAGGGTAGAAGCTGCAGGGATTCACATGCAGCTATTACCCTAAAAAATCACAGCTCCTTCCAGTTAAAACCAAGCAGCAGCAAAACCTCAGGTGCTGATCCCAGCTCTTAGTTCTAACCTACACACTCACACATCAAAGGTGCAAATCTATATGCCATGATTCTTATTCCATAATCAGATTCTGGGGCACCGGAAAAGGTACTTATGTAACAAAATTACATGGTACTCAGTATTTTCCAGGCACTGTTTTCAGTGCTTCAAAAAAGTTAACCGACCTAGTTGAATTCTCTGAGAAAACAATAGAAAAGATTGTCCACCAGTTAATCGATGTCCAGCACACACACACTGATCCATCCACGGGTTTGTGACCACACTCCATCTCTCCCATCTCTGTGCCACTCCATCTGTGCTGCCCACAAAGACCATTCCTCCTCTTGTCACCTACATCTTGTCTCCTCTTACCTTTTCAAAGCTGTTGCTTCAGCAACTCTCCCCTTTCTCTCCATCATACTGGGTTACACCAAAGCAACACAAAAACATGCTGTTTCGCTGCCATGGAAAATGAAATACACACACAAGGAAAAACACCCTCTTGACTCCACTTGCCTCTCACTCTTGCTCCATTCCTCTCCTTTGATCAAAACTCCCTGAAAGAGTTCTCTTTATTCACTCTCTCTTCTCAACACACCCTAATCAGACTCACTCCCAACACTCCATCAAAACTGCCTGCCAAGGTCACCAATCAGCTCCAGGGTCAGGGTCATCTCAGCTTTCACCTTACCAGCTCCCTTGGTCATTCCACCCAAAACATGTCTTCTTTTGGCTTCCAGGGTGCCCCATGCACCTGGTTTTGCTCATTCCTCTCTGACTGTTCTTTTCCAAACTTGTTTGCTGATTTCTCATCACTAAACTCTAAATGTTGATGATCGGAACAAGTTCTGTGACCTCACTCATAAGTTAGTGATACAAAATCATATGTTTATCCGTGACCACTCTCTGACCTTCAGATTAATTTATCCAACAGACTTAAATATTTACCTTTTACAAGTTCAAACACTGAAGTTTATTCTCTCACATTCTCCATATGATGCATTGGAAGAGTCTACCAGCTCCACCTTCATCTAATCCCTTCTCATTTCACTCAGCACAAAGTTAAAATACTTGCTATAATTTAGAAGTCCTCATCAAAAAAAAAGCTACTTGAAAATCTTCAAAATCTAAGCAAAAATTACTTTAGTAAATACAAAAAGCATTAACTACATAAAAATCAGATATAAGTTACTTCATCAAATTGAAGAACATGTACTCTTTGAAAGATACTAGGAGAAAAACTCTGAGCACAGTGGCACACACCTGTAATCCCAGTGACTGGGGACACTAAAGCTGTTTAGTGGATAACAAGTTCAAGGCCAGCCTCAGCAACTTTGTGAGACCCTGTCTCAAAAATTAAAAAAAAATAAAGCACTGGGACTGTGGCTCAGTAGTAAAGTACCTCTGGGCTCAGTCCCCGGTATCATTAAAATAAAAGAAAACTCTGAACACATTTTGCATAAAAGAAGACATACAAATAGCCAAAGGTGGATGAAAAGATGTCCAACATTATTAGTCATCAAATTAATACAAATTAATACAAATGAAGACTACAATAATACATGGGCACCCACTAACATGGCTTACACTTAAAAGACTGTCAACAAGATGTGGTGAGGGTATGCAACAGCTAGAATTCTCTAGCAATGCTGGTAAAGGTATAAAATGGTACCACCAATGTGAAAGGCACTGGTGATCTGCTCCAGCATGCTCTCACCCTCCAGTCCCAGGAATTCCACTCCTAGATTCAAGAGAAATGGAAATATATGGTCACTAAAGATAAAGTTGCACCCTATGTTCATAGCAGATTTGCTCCTAGTAGTCCCAAATTATCAACAACTGCAAGAGAATTAAGCAAATTGTGATATATCCATAAAATGAAATCCATATGATGAAATTCATGAGGAGACAATAAAAAGGAATAAATTACTTACACTTGCAACAATATGGACAAGTCTCAGAAACATGCAAAAGGAAAGAATCCAGACACAGAAAAGCACACATTTACATGAAATTCAGGGAAAAGCAGACTCATCTATGATGACAGACACATCCTGGTGGTGGCCCAGGGCCAGGGATAAACCAGGGATTCACTTAAATGGGATATTCTGGGAAGGGTGATGAAATGTTCCTTATCCTTATTGTTGTGATGGTTACATGTGGGTAGACATATATATTTGTGAAAACACATCAAATAGATGCATTCTATTTTATGAAAATCATACCTCAATAAAGTTAGATACAAAAAAGGGTGTCCAAGATCCTTGCTGTGTCCTGAAAGACCCTCAAAATCCAGCCTGACCATTACCTCTCTGATACTGTCTCCTTCTCTGCCTGGAAATTATTTTGCTGTAGATATGACTGGATTCCTCATGTTCTCCAGTACTTTACTCAAAATGTCACTTGTTAAAGAAGCATTCTATAATCACACTAATTTCCAACTCCATCCCCATGCTTCCCACTCTCTTCTCCTGTTTAATTTTTCTCTTTTGCTCTCATCCTTGGTAATATATCTTGTTTATTGTCTGCCTTGTCCCACGGAAAATTTGAAAGTTACAAATTCCAGAATTTATGCTCCATGAGGCCAGATATTTTTTAATCTGCTTCTCTCTTCATTGCCATTTTCCTAGTACCCAAAACAGTGTCCAGATGTGGCACAGATGACGAGCTATCCCCCAAAGATTCCCACAGAACAAATTTGACTTGCAAATGCCTAACCATGGACACTTTCTTCCAGGGGCCCTGTAGGACAATTCTTCCCAAAAATCTGTCAGCAGAAGTGATGTGTGTGACCTCTGGGTGGAAGTAGTGAAGGAGTGAATGGGATGTGTTTTATCATCCTCTCTTTCCACAATCACCAGTTGGAAATGAAGGACTCTGAGAACTTGGTGGTGGAGCCACAAGATGGAAAGAGTCTGGGTCCTGAACCATTCACTGAAGGCCACCTGCTACAACTTTTAGACTTACATGGAGCAAAAATAAATAAAACTTCAATTTTTTAAGCAATAAAACTCAATTACTGTAGCATCTAGTATTAGATGCTGTTGGAAGCATCTGGCACAGAATCAGTCAAATATTTTTGAATGAATGAATAGCTTTCATTAAAGGACAGTGCCTAAGTGGGGGCTAAATACATCGTCTAACATCACACCATGCACTGGTGCATGCCACATCGCATACCAATGACACACTGGGCTGATGGCTGCACCTGGAAGTGCAATTAGCAATTTCATAAATTAGGCTGTTTGGTGAAAAATAATCGTGTGTGAGCTTAATTAAAACTTTGTGCCTTGATGACAATTGCTAGTATATTGAAGTATAGCCTGATACTGAGTTACAGAGTGAAAACAAAATGAAGTAAAGATAGTGGTTTTTTGCTTTCACTACTCCTGGACACCTCTGTCACAAAACAGAGCAAGTCTTATTTAAAACCACAAAATTGGATATCAGATATGGAAATGTAAACAGATCCCCAAGGCACACATACTTTAACCATTAGGGGTGTGGATGGGAAGTTACACGGGCTCAGTTACCCTTATTCAAACGCATATCCTGTAGACACAGTGGACTTGGATCTGAAAATTTTGAAAGAACTCCTTCCACCTTCACCCCTACACAGCCTAGCAAGGACTCACCTTGACCCCTTTATGGCCACCAGCTGAAGTGTCCCAACTCAGATTCCGAAGACTACTCTAAGTGATTTTAAGGACCTTCATTCCCATCTGAGAAAAGGTTAAGCAACACTCAAATAACAGTTATAGTTTTCTCAGTCCTTGATGAAATTGAGATAGCTTTAAGTCTCTAATTTAACCTGAAATTTAAGTCTCTCAAGGACAATTGATCACACTCCATAACAGAGTTCCCTGGGCATGAGAAGAGGCCCAAAAGAGGTGGATATCCAGGGGCCTCAAGTTTATCTTCTCTTGAGAACAGCCATTGGTCAGGAGTGACCAATCACTCATTTGCTTACCCTGTTTGGGGAACAAAATTGTCTCCGTTCTCCAATAGAAATGCTAAACAGAAGGAATAAATAATCTGGACAGAGAAGGATTTCTCCCAGGAACTTTACAAACATTATATATCCTCTCTCTGTGTTTCATTATTCATACTATATGCTAGAAAGAGCTCCACGGATCTTAAAAAGATCAACTTGAGAAAAAGAGATGATAGTTACAGCTTGTGGTGCCACATCATTCTCATGGGACAAAAGGAGACAGTAATTACATAGTAGGTGTCAGGGAATCTACAGGCTCATGAATAAGGCTTTTGGTTGGGAGTTCTCCCTTAAAATAATAAGTTACATTAGTAAATTTTGAGGTCAAAGACAATGTTTCACACTTTGTATGTTATTCTGCAGAGCCTCACACAGAGTAGGACTCAGTACATGTTCAGTAAATGTACATAGATGACTGTGTTCACAGCTGTGGCTGCTCAGGTGGTTCCACTTCCAACAGTAGCTGCCTAATGTCCACAGCTCAGGACATCACCAATTCATTAGTAATGCCTTGGTGTGCATTTCTTCTAATTATCCACTTGTTTAATTAAGGTCTTTGGCCTCTGTCAGAAATGTTAGGGCAAGAAAATATTTGTCAGGGCTGCCTCCTGGGGTGGACACGAAGATCCCCACATGGAACAAGGCAGCTTAAATTAGCTCAAGACTCAAAATGAAGGCACCAACTCCTCCTTGGTCAAGACTATCCTTGGAAAGAAAACCATGATGATCAAAAGTCACAACTCATGAATTTCCAATCATCTTGTTGGTGAATATGTAGTTCAAATGTCACCAAGTTGTCATCAACTTGCAGAGAGAAAAAAGTGGCACCAAAAAACAACAAATCAATAACCTGGAGTTCCTATTCTTCTACCCCTCCATAGAGGAACTTCAAAGCCCCCAAGAACTTCTGGGAGCCCCCGGTGCAGATTTACCTTCACCAACACTCCTGGGCATCAAGCAGTCACCAAAGAGCACCTTCTTCCTTGAGAGAGGTCGTGTTCGGGAAAACAATGTGACCATCACACCACTGCCAAGGCTGAGAGTCCAAGCTCAGGAGGGCAAGGACAAGGTCTACCTTCCCCAACTCCATGCTTCACTTCGTCCCTGTTGCACACACAGCCCCAAATATCCTTCAAAATTTTCTAAACTCTTTTTTTAACTTTTTGTCCTAACTCTTCTCTTCCTAAGAAGTCTCTGGCTGTGTCATTATGTGGGGAAGGAGGCTACCTATCTTCCTTTCTTCTCTCCTACCTCAAAGCAGTCGATATCCTTCCCACTTCCTGCAGGCCAAGCAAAGGTCCCATGGGTACCACATGTGATAGGGCTTGGGTGGAGGACAGGTAGTTATTTCCCTCCCAGCTCTTGACCTTTGCTGCCAGAGGTGCAAGCAGAGCCACCACTCAGGAGCCATGTGTGTCTACAACTGGGGACACCCAGGCCCAGCCAGGAGAGCAGTCTACCTCAGGAGCTCCCCCTCACCCAGCATGTCTGGGCAAGTTTCTGTGCCTTGACAACAAGGACTTACCTGGTCGCCCTGGTTGATGAGATGCAGGAAGCACTCTGTCCTCCTGAGCTGGTAGATGCTCAGCCACTGGGAGTCGGAGGACGAGGGAGCCATCCTCCTCCTCCAGATCACTCCTGAGTCCTCCTTCTCTGTCTCTAAGCCTGTGTGACATTTCTCTTCTGCTCCTGGCCCCACCCAACCCTGTCCCACTTCCTCCTGGCCTCTGTGAGACCCCTTTCATTCTCATTCCCAGGGAAGCTGCCCTCCCCGAGGTGTCCCCACCTTCTCCTGCCATCTCCACCTCTCTTCCGCTTGCTCTTCCCAGAAACTCTTCCTTTCTCTTCGTTTCACTGGTTTCACAAGCACAGTGGGCCTTTTCTTCTTATTTACTAGAAACACTCAATAAATCCTCAATGGTTCAAATAAAGACCGGGTGCTCAGGGCTCTTTACAGCCAGAATCTCTTCATCCAGCCGGACCTCCAGGGAGAATGAAGGTTTGTGCCTCCCATGGCTCTCCCCGGCTCCTGTCCCCTCTCTGTTTCATCATGACAGGTTCTATTTGATTTTGGCACCTTCAAGGTCTCCTTCTGCAAATTAAGAGGTTGACCTTTGACCCAGAATTCTAGCACCCAGCCTCGGAAGCACTGGTGGAATGGAGTGCTGCTGTGCTGGGGAGAAGAGCGTCTTGCATGCGCGCGCACACGCGCAACCTGGGAGGCCAAGTGCCCGCAGGAAGCCGAAGCTCCCTGAGCTCCCAAGGGAGCAGACCATCCCTCATCCCTGACACTTGCAGTCCATTAATATCTGCTTGTGCTCTGTGACAGAAAGCAGGGAGCATAAAGAAAAGCTTCCCTCGCCTTGACGGGAAGCCTGGTTCCTGTGTCTATGCCCGCCGTCCCCCAAACTGCATTCAGAAGGAAACACACGACACTCGGAGTTTTTAAAATGCTATTTTTTCGATGCACATCTGACCCTGAGTTGTTTTTCTGTTTTTGCTTTCGTTTTTTTCAAAAAACTAAACAGTGGCTACCAACTCTTTTCAGAACCACTTGCAATTCACAAATTCCAAGAAATAATTCGGACCCTAGAAGCAGAGGAGCCCCAAATTCCTACCCAGGGCTCTTTCTAAGGTGTGATGCACCTGGAGTCAGGTAAGCCCTAAGCCAGTGACGAGCTTGACACTTTCTGCCTCAGCCACTTAGGAACAAGTTGATCCTGGCCACGGGCGTGTATAGAAGCTTCATTCAGGAGAATCTGATTTATGAAAAACCACATGTAAGAAGAAAAAGATAAATTGAGAATGGCTATTTGCATCACAAAAGGACTCTCTGTGCCATATAAAGTGACCCACCATAGGATTCTTTTAAGCAGCAAACACTCCCATTACATTAAAATATGATCCTATTTGCCAAAATTCAAATTTTAAACAACTTTTCAGGAACATATTATTATAGGAGGAAGTAGACAGCTGCCTAAATAATGCCCAAATAGCATCCCCGGGGTAAGTTCAATTGTAGAATCAAAGTGAATTTTCTTCTGTGCTGGGGAAAAATGCCCCAAAACATATTCAAAGTGTATTAAACCAATCTGAATTGATGGCTTCTTGTTAAAAATAATAATAATCTCACGTGTAAATAACTCAGATAAACTTCAGAATCCTTCCCTCCATCTGGGGGCAGAAGGCATGAATTCTGAGAGCAGGTGTGAAGGGCGGCTGGGTACCCTGGAGAGAGGCAGGAGTGGGCCCAGCTACCGGAAGGGAGATGTTCATTGCAAACTGCATTTCTATGCCCATTGCTCTCTCCCTCTCTATGCAGAACAGATTTTGCCCAAGCAATGGACAGTGGCAGAGATCCATGACAGACAGACAGCTGTGTCTCTCCAGAGCAAGACAAGAGGAGAAGTGGCAAAGAATCCCATGCAGGGGCTGTCTCTGTTTCCTGCCCCTGAACCGAGTGTGTGCAAGGCCCCCCTGCGCAGTGCTTGAAGTCTTCCTCTGGATTTTCACTGCCCTTCTCCAGGCTGGGGATCTGGGCACCCATCCTCCCTTCTCTCGAGGCCCCAGCCATGGATAAAGCCATGAACCTGAACATGCAACTCACCTTGCCTTCTCCTGCCACCCCTGTGTCTCTGGGTCCCCTCTTCTCCCCGCGGCCTTTCCAGTCCCAGGATCTATACATCAGGACTGACCTGGGGGCCCTGCATCTCCTTGGGCCACCTGCGAGCCTCTTGGTGTGGGAGTGGTGGCACATCCTACAGCCAGGCCTCTGCCACTGGCTGCGTGGCCTCTGTCCAGCCATTGGGGGGACCTTGGATTTAATTGTATTTTTTCCCCAGCTTTCTTCTGCTGGCACAGCGGCTTCTTCCCAGTCTCAGTCTAGGAAAAAAAATCTTTTCATTATGGCTCACAGCTGTGATCCTCGGGTTAAAAGAAATTACTCATGAAAGGGCAGCCTGGGGTAGAAAGCACAGCATCAGAAAAAAACCCAGACTTCCAAGGGAGAGGGAACTTCAAGGATTTATTGACATGAGGGAGATCACAGCTCTGGCTTCAGGCCCAGCTGCTGACATTTGCGATAGATTTAGGCACCATGGTTTGGCTTGGAATTATTTTTTAACTCAAGCTAAGGGGGTCGGAGTGAGGTGTTCTGATCTGCTCCTGATGGTCTTGCTGATGTCCAAGCAAAATTAAGAGAGAACAATGATCTTCTTCCTCCTTTTCCCTAGTTTCTCTTGGTCCTCTCCTTCCTGGCTCCCCTCCTTCCTCCTCCATTCCATTTCCTTTGAGGACTTCGCCTCCTGCTACAGAAGAGGATCACTCAGTTGGATTACCCAGGTGTCCAGGACTGTGCTCAGTCCACACACCAGCTTGTCTATCAGCCCTCCAGACCCCAGCTCCAGGCAGGGGTGACACAAGAGACAAAAGGAACCAAGTTGCATCACCTACAAGGTGCTTCTTGGGGTTTTTGGAGTCTTCCTTAAAATTGCTGTGTGTTTGAAGCTTCAGCAAGAGCCTGGGACAAAGCAGGTAAGGGTATGCAAGGATGGGGAGGTTTCCATTTCACAGGAATCTGCTGACAATCTTGGAGAATCTACTGAGCCAGCAGTGGCACCAAAACCTCCAGGAGAATCAGACATGGTGTCAGGTCTGCTTCTGAGGTCTGCTTCTTCCCTGAGATTAGAACAGGGAAGGCTTATCTATGCAGTCCCTCACTATTCAGGAAAAGACATTGAGATTCAGAGAAGGGCAGTGGCTTCACCAAGATCACACAGTGATTCTAAAATAAAGCTAAGCCAGAAACCAGGTTACTGCTTACACCAGACAGAGGAACACACATCATTTTTCTACCTCCTATTTCTCTTTAAGCAATGTGAGTGACTCCAGCCTTGACCAAGAACTTGAAAACAGTATTAACTGAGCAGTTACTAATGCCAGGCACTGAGCATATGCAGGGACTCAAATGTGCTGTCAGTGTGCAACAAGCTTTGTTTTAATATCACTTTTTAACAGCTGAAGCTCAGAGTTGTGAAGTGATTTGTCCGAGATCTGAGGACTAATCAGTGGAGGGCTAGACTCAACCCCAATCCTGTCTGTCTCTACAACAATTCTCAGGCACAGGACTGAAGACAGCAATAACTATGGTCAATAAAGGGGATGTTCCAGCCGTGGGTCTGCCTGTCAGACCAAACCACTTACCCTGGGAAAAACCAGGTATGGCTGCATTTTGAAGCCAGGCCAGTAAGCTCAATGGAAAGCATAACTGGCCCCAAACAAGCTGATTATCCTATTCCTGGGACTTCACTCTTGATGCTCAGGCAAGAGAACTGAGTGGGGCCAGAATATATGTCCTCTGGCTGAGCTGCTAGTAAAAATGTCTTTTCAGGCTACATTTTTTGACGGCTTTCAGTGGAATGATTTATGACATGATGGGAAAGGACTATTCTGTTTTCCTAGTGGATCCTGAGAATTTGGCAAGAACTGCTGGGGCTTTTCTTCAAAGAGATTTTTCATGTTCTGCCCTGCAATCCCACACTGCTATGGATTGTTTAAACACAATGCTGCACCTGCTCCATCTGGGAAAAGAGGGCCCAGGACAGAGGTGTGAGCAGTACTCAAGGAGGCCCTCATGTCCTGGGCCCCAGAGTAGCCTCCTCCAGGGGCAGAGCCCTTCTGACAGCTAGTCTCTGCAGGGCCCAACTGGGGGAACATGTTGGGCTACACAGTAAGCATTTGAGAATCCCTAGAAAAAGTTATGAACATGCACGAAAGAATAAAAAAAAATCATCTTGTGCCCTCTGTTTCCTGTTCCAGATTTTCTCCAAATATATCATCCTTCAGGATCTCATGGAAAATTTGCTCTCTAGATTCTGTTCTCTAAATAATTTAATTCAGTAAGTCTGCGGTGAGGCCAGGAACCAACACTTTCACAAATATTCCAGTTAATCTGATCTGGTGTTCTAGGCACCACAGGGTAAAGACCCACACCAAGAGCTTCCATCAGGGGTCTGCAGATTGTTGTTTCCAAAACCCAGGCAATGGAGACAGCACTGGTCTAGATGTCAGACCAAGTCTCCATTCAGTCATGCCACTATGGGAAGTGTGGGACCTCAGAAAGAAAGGAACAAAATCTTTTCTGGAGGTAAAGGTGGTAAAGAAAAGTTAAGTTAGGTAGAGGGTGGGAAGGAAGAGCCAACTATACAGCAAGTTTTATGTGACAAGTGCTTTATGTTCATTGCCCCTTCTAATCTCACAACAATACAATATGGCAGATATTGCTATCAGTGTTTAACTTATGAGAAAACTACAACTCAGGAAACTTGCCTAGCATCATGGCTTTGGTCAGGGACAAACCGGAATCCTAAACAGATTCCAGTTTAAATGCTCTTTCATACAGCTATTCTCTCACACATGCATTCAAAAACATTTGATGCACTTCTACAGTGTGTCAGATGCTCTTTAAAGCACTAAAAATCCAACATTGAATATGATCAGGTCCTTGCTCCACTAGAACTTACCTCTGCATGTGGAGAGACAGATCATAATGAAGTAAATGAAAGGATGGAGACAATTGCAGATAGTGATAAAGGTTATGAAGAAAACAAAAGAGAGTGATATGTTGGAATCCCTGTGGGTGATATTTAAACTGACAGTTGATGGCAAGAATGAGCCAGCCAGGCCAGTGGTTGAGGGGAGGAAGCAGGACAAGAGCTTTTGGTCAGGACTGCACCTTGTATGTCAACAGGACAGAATGGCTGAAGCAAGTCAGAGAGAACAGCGTAGGAGGCTCCAGCAAGTCAGGACACACAGGCTGTAAGCTAGGATCTTATTCTAAGGGTGATAATGGCCATCAGGAGGTTGGGAGCAAGAGAGTGATACAATGGAATTTATCTCCAAAAATAGCACAATGGCTTCTATGTGGCTGATATTTATAAAAAGAAGAAAAATGTAACTCAGGGTACAATCCAGGAAGCTACAGTGGTAGCCCAGGCAAAAGAAGCTCATGGAGTATAAGTGGTACAACCAGGTCAGGGCTTCTCAAAGTTGTTTGAGACCCCTGGATATCCCCCAAGACACTTCAGAGGGGTCTGCGAGGTCTTCCTTTCCTCAAATACATATCTGTGTGTCAACCCAAATGACATACCATGACAGATCCCTATTTTAGCACAAAACAGAAACTAGCTGCCTTCCATTAAGTCAGACTTAAGAGATTTGCTAAAATGAAAAACAAAGTTGTCCTTTTTGTTACATTTGTTGTTTGCTTTGGGGTTAAAAAAAAAGTATTCTACTCATGTTAACTCACAAGGGATTTATTGTTGTTACTTTAAAATTAATTAATATTGTTTCATTTTCTGTTTTAATTTCTACTGACAAATATAATCAGCATATACCAAAGTCTTTTGGATTCTTAATAATTTCTAATAATGTAAAGAGGCCCAGAGACATTGGAACTGCTAGAATAGTGTCTGAAAAGACCCTGAATAGAACAGGAGGGCAGCCAGGCACCTGCCAACCAGCCTTGCTGATGCCCACCCCCAATCCCTGGTATCTTCTGGGGCTTCTTGGAGACTTTCTCAGTGTGGTCTGGACTGGGTAGTGAAGTCTTCTCTTTAGGTGGGGACAACTCAACTCCAGCAACAGTGGTGAGGGGTCTGCCTTGCTGCTGAGCTGTGTGGAGGGGATGCAGTGGCTGACTTTGCACAGCTAGCCAAGGAGTGTGGACATGTGTTCCATCTCATGACAGCTCTGACCTATGTGCAGCCTGAGGGATCATGCTTGAGGAGAGGAATCTACACCTACTGTAAGATGCCCCATGCCCTGTGCAAGGGCAGTCTGCACTGCTGGATGATAATGAACCCTCAGCACATTTGTTACCACTTAAACATTTCCAAGCTAGATGCTGAGCATGTAATTGCTCTACTAGGGAAGGCAAGGAGGCGAATGCTAAATGCAGCTGGATGCAGCAGGGAACAGACTGAGCTCCAGAGATCACTCCATCCCTACACTTGATGGCGGATTTACAAAGGGTGGGGCTGCTGAGGATGCCCCGTAATGTCTGCACATCTCTTCTAACCTGGCCAGTGGGAGAAGTTGGAGTATCTGGTGGACAGAGAACCATACTGCCAAGCATCCCTCAGAAACTTGTCCAGGTTCCTGGACTAAAAAACAAAATCCTAAAATGTTAGAATCAGATGACCATGGAAATTATCCTTCCTAGTTTTTCCCTAAATGTTTTCCAGGGATCACCAATCTACCCACAGGCTCCAGAGAGAGAGAGAGAGAGAGAGAGAGAGAGAGAGAGAGAGTTTGTTGTCAACAATGTTTTAGAAAAACTATACCCATTCCCCAACTGGAGATTCTCTGCACATGGCCATAGTAGTAATGGCTCTATAAGATACGTTGCAGTGACGGAAACTGCTTAATTCTGATACAAAGGTTCAGAGGAAGAAAAGACTCGCCCAAGTTCACAAGACAAAATTTAGAATTAAAATGGATGTCCTTTGACTCCCAGCCAGGCACTCTTTCTCTACCCCATAGGAAAAAGAGATCAATTTGGTAGGTTTCCAGTGACCTAATCATTGAGAGGTTAAAGACAGTAGTCAAGGTTAAACCATCAGCTTTGATCATCTAAATGTTCCAGCTGCCCAAGGCATGTGAAGGATTTAGAAATGAAGGGAAGAGGTAAATGGAGGAAAGGTGCTCTTGTCTTCCAGCCTATACTGCAACTAACTGCTTATGTATACAAGAAAAAAAAAAGAAAAATCTGTGTCTCTAAGGACATCATCTGAGATCTTTCACCAACACAGTGAAAGAATAGGAGCTATGAAAAGAAGATCTGATGATGTTGTGAATTAGAGTCTTGCAAATATGCATTTAATTTAGAATTAACGGGATGCATTTTTGTGAGTTAATTGAAAAAAATGGTTATTAAATACAAATTCACTGATGTTTGGCAAGTAGGTAGTAAATACCCATTTTGCACGTGGCAGTTAATTCTCAATAAATATGTTTCTTTCAATAACCAGCTGGTTTTAATTTAACAAATAGGTTGCTGCCTAGTGAAATCAGGATGGAGAATCAGGAAACCTTCATGGATAGCAGACCTCTGCAACCCACACCGTCTGCCCTAGAGATCAGGTGCACCAAGAAGTTCAAGAATCAGGGCTGGAAGCCCATGCCTTCCCTCAGTATCACAATTTTCCAAATATGAGCAGTCAGGGACCAGGCTGACAAAACAGTCAGACTCGATGCATAGTGTGCTTTCTGCCAGGAATTCCCTTCTTCTCTGGCATCCTGGCAAGCCACACAAACATCATGCCTCACCTGGAATATCACCTCTCCAGAGAAGCCTTACCAGATGCCTTCAGGCCCACGTAATCTCTCCTTCCTAAGTATCCTCAGGTCACTTACCATGTGCCTCTTCAACAATATTCAAAAGGTTGCAATAAAACCTGAAAATTCCTAAAGGAGAAGTTCCTGGCACATACGAATAGCAACTATAAAAAACAATAACAACAATCTGGCCGATACTGCTGTTTGCCATCCCAATCCATTTCTCCTTTATATTTAGTAACACAGCCTGGATCTTACTGAGGACAGCTACTAGAGTGTATGTCCCATCCCCCCTTGCAGTGAGATGTGATCATATAATTATATTCTGGCCAATGAGATCAAAGCAAAGTGTGGACTCACGAACTGGACTCTTACAGGGAGCTGAGTCATGTCAGCTAGACCCGCCTCAGGCTGAGAAAGAAGAAGCTAACTGAATTGGGAAATGGCCACTTGTGTCATCACCCCAGCCCTCTTCCCCACACACTTCCTCCCTAGTGCTGTTCAGAATATGGACATGACAGCTTTATCTCTGGCAGTCATGTTGGATTATGATGTGGCCCTGAGGACAAGTACCATATCCTGAAGATGTCAGAGCAGAAATGCAAGATGTTGTGGTTTAGATATGAGGTGTTCCCCCCCCCCTTGCATCTTGTGTGAGAGGATGCAAGAAGGTTTAGATGTGAAGTGATTGGGTCATGAGAGTCTAAACCTAATCTGTGCCATAACCCACTGAGTGGTAACTGCAGGCAGGTAGGGTGTGGCTGGAGGAGGTGGGGCCCTGGGGGATTGCCTTTGAGACTTAACATTTTGTTCTGGTGAGAAGAGTTAGTTCTCTCTCTCTCTCTCTCTCTCTCTCTCTCTCTCTCTCTGCTTCCTTGTACCCTGTTCTGACCTGCTCTCCTTCATCAAGCCCTTCTGCCATGATGTTCTGCCTCACTTGGGCCCAGAGCAATGGAGTTGGCCATCTATGGACTGAGAATGAGGCAAAATAAACTTCTCCTCTTCTGAATTGTACTTGTCAGATCTTTTAGTCAAGTGGTGGAAAAGTTGGGACAGCCTAGGTCTCTGGTGACTTCATGGCACTGCCTCCTCATTCTGGGACTGGCTGGCCCAAACCCTTTTCATGGACAAAATGCACTGAAAGGTTTTTTAAATCACTGTTATTTAATTAGAAACAGCTAAACTTAATCCTAGCAAACATATACAATATCCACAAATATTTACAAATGCTTATAACCAGTGGTGAATTATTTGCATTCATTTCGATCCCATCTGCATGTCGACCCAACGAGGTCGACATCTCTATTGCAGAGGTGAATAAAATGAGGTCCACAGAGGTCACACAACAAGCCCCGGTCACACAGTTAGTCATTAAAAAGGTCTGAGATCGCATTTAGGTCTATCTGATTCCAGGGCTGGAACTCTTAATTACTATAAGTGCAGTCTCTTGATGAAAACTTTTCAAATGACCTCTTCAGTGCTTTTCAGAGAACCCACAGTGTGAGAATAGTGTTATCACCAGGTCCGTCTCTAACACTTCTCTGGGACTCAGTTTCCTTACAAGTAAAATGGAGCACCTTCTATTTGCCAAAGACTTAAATAAGTACCTTATAGGTATAGCTCAGTCAAGGCTCACAGCTTCCCTACAGGATTAATGCTGCTATAATTCTCATTTTATAGATGAGCAAGTTGAGGCCCAGGAAGTTAATGAACTTCGCCCAAGAACACGCACCATTTGCAAGTGGTGATTAAAAGTGGAGCTGATAAGACCTAAGTTTGTCTGTTTGTCCTGGGATCTGCCTCTCACATTCCTCACAGCATCCAAGGACACACATTGAACTTTCTTTTTTTTTTTTTTTGCGGTGCTGGGGGTTGAACCCAGGGCCTTGTGCTTGCAGGGCAGGCACTTTACCCACAGAGCTATATCCCCAGCCTCACACATTGAACTTTGGAAGGAGCTACCTCCCATAACCCCATTGATTGTTGAACATATTATAAACAGAAATGCACTGAATCCACCTGACCAGCTGAGCACCAGGGCTTAGCAGCACAGCACTGCAGAGTACTGTTTGTGTCTCCTTGGGGTCCCATAGCTCACTGGGAGCCACAGAGGTCTCTGGCCCTAACCAACATCACAAGAACAGAACATCCTGTGTTTCACTAGCCAGGAAAAGATCTAAATTCAAAATTCCAAGCATGCTTTCTACTGAGTGGATATCACTTCTGCATCATGGTAAAGCTGCATCATGGTAAGTCGAATCATTGCAAGTCTGAGATCACTTGGAGTCCCCTGTACTCTTGAGGAAATGAAAGTTGCACTTGCTAAGTGATGAAATGAGGATCCAAAATCAGATCTATTTAGATCCAAAGTCAAGAATTCCCTACACTCCAAGGGTGAAGGGGAAGGTCAGAGAAGCCAGCCAGCTCTGAGCCAGCACTGGTTGAGGGAGGTGGGCCGTGCAATCAACTGCAAACCAAGGAGAGAGAGGAGAAGCCAAGGCCAGGAGGGGGCGAGTGGTGACTGCCTGGGGCCAAGCACCATGAGCCCTCTGCAGATGGCTCAGGAAGCTCCCCAAGGCCAGAGCCGCTGGGTCTGCAGCTCTTGGAAAAGTGCCATGACTCAGTGAGTCCTTAGGGACTGCATCCGTTCCTGCAGCTGCCATAACAAATTACCACAAACCTGGTGACTTAAAACAACACAAATTTATTTTCTCCCAGCTGCAGAGCCCAGAAGTCTGAAATCAAGATGTCAGCAGCCACATACTCCTGCTAAAGGCTCTATGGAGAACTCTCCCCTGCCTCTTCCTGCTGCTGGTGGGTGCCCGCCTTCCAGGCTGTCCCTTGGCATCACTCCAATCTCATCTTTGTTTGTCACACAGTGTTCCTTCCTGGGTGTGTGTGTGTGTCCTTTCCTTTTTATAAGGACACCAGTCATCAGATTAGGGACCACTTAGCCCAGGATGACCTTGCCTTAACCTGACTACATCCGCAGAGATCCTATTTCCATGAAGGCGAATGTACAGGTACAAGGTTAGGACTTGAACATGGGTTTTGGGTTGACCCAATTCAAATCTACTACAGGGACTATTTGCTGAACTGAATATATTGGTTCTCCTCAAAGGAATTACACCCTTGCAGAGAGCCACGAGCAAAGGCAGCCTCCTAAGTGCCAAGTGGTGAAACCCTCCCAGGAAAAAAAAAAAAAAAATTGTGTCTGCATCTCTGTTGTGTCCCTTGTATGTGTCTCTGAATGTGCCTGTGTATCTGTGTGTGTGTGAGTGTGTCTTTGTGTGTCTTCCTTTGGCCCGCCAGGGTCATAATGCAGAATTCCACTCTTAGAGATGAATTCCTTGGAGAGACCCATAAGAGGCTAGCCATTAAGTTCACTGCTGAATTGAACTTGAACTCATCCAGGTACATTTACAGAGCAGAGGGCCCTGCCAGGATGACCATTGTGATGAGGAGCCCGGGCAGATGCTGGCGTTTGGATTGTGGCTCTGTGATGAAGTCTGGATGAGCCTGTAATGGGCACTTGAGAGATGGGGACAGACGAAGAAGGAAGAGGCGGGGAGAGGCATTCCCCTCAGTGACGTAGGATTTCAAAATTCCTCCGAACCTGGTGTCCTCTAGCCCCTGGCCTCTGAACATGGGCACAGGTCCTCTGTGGTCCTGAAGGTGACAGCCCCAGCCTTCTGCTGTGCAGCAGGGGGCCCTGCAGCAGCCTGACTCGCTGGGCCTGTCCCAGGTGGTGGCGAGGTGGCCCCCAGGTCTGGGCAGTGTCCACTGTGTGTGCACACACCTCCCCAGCTGGCCAGGCACAAGAGATTTACTCTCCATCTCTCACTTGGGAAAGTGGCTCTGAAGTAGCAGCTTCACTGAGAGGAAGGTGGAGAGGGAAGAGGACGGAGAGGAGAGAGAAAGAGCACGGGAGGGAAGCCTCAGAAATTTGCCTGGAGACGTGGGGAGAGTGGAGCAGTAAAGGGGCCTCCGCCACGTCAATGGCTCTCTGCAGGCAGAGAGGAAGTGGTCCAAATTAACCCTAATAGGAAACTTAGCTCTGCGCACAGTGCGGTCCTCGTCCAGAGTGGAAGCCATTTGAAAATTCTCTGCCACCAAATCAAACCGCTCACTTCCCATTAACAGCCCGGCACATGCAGGAGGTATTCCTGGCCCATGCTATTATGCCTCTGGGTTATTGTTTTAAATTTGAGTCATTACAACAAATTACTGTACTTAGCCCTTCTCGAGGAGCTCTGAGGACTTATTGTCACTCAGACGTCCTGCTCGCCTGCCTCTCATGAAACCACACCTGCCAAAAGCGGAGGAGAGCAGTCCTTGGCCAGATGTTCCCAGGCGCATCAGGCCTCAGGTGGGCTCCAGGGCTGGCCCTCAGCACAACGGCCATCTCCCTGGTTCTCACAGGTCTCAACCAGCCCCTTGGGACAGAAGGCAATGAAACCCCAAATCATCAAACTGCTGTCAATCACAGAGCCCTCTTCCTGTGCCAAGCAATGTGTCAAGCTCAGAGCACCCCATGTGGTATCTCATGCAGGAATTTTTAAAAATTCATCTGAGACCCGACACTGGAGTCTTATGTCTGTAATCCCAGAGATTCGGAAGGCTGAGGCAGGAGGATTGCAAGTTCAAGGCCAGCCTCAGCAACTTGCTGAGACCCTGTCTCAAAATAAAAAATTAAAAGGGCTGGAGATGCAGCTCAGTGTTAGAGCACCTCAATTTAATCCCCAGTACAGAGGGAAAAAACTCGGTAGAGGGGGTGACACTTGCTTGGGGGATGCCCTGTCTTTGAGTCCATATGTGGAGGAGGAGAAGAGGAGGAGCAGAAGCTGTCCTCAGGGTAGACTACAGGCTGAGGCTCAACCTTGAGACTGTCACAGGGGTACAGGTGAGAGAGGCCTCACTGGGCCCTTTGGGACATCCTTACATTCTGGAGACAGTTGACATCACAGGTACAGGAAGGCTGGTGAAGTCCCTTGGTAGGTGCTGGCAGTGGGGCCCATACACATCTCCATTTTCTCCAGAAACCAAAAACTCAGACAGTTTTCTGTGTCTTCAGACACCATGAAGCACTTTTCATGGTGTGGAATTGGCCACAGTCTCATTGCTTCCTGGTTGGGGCTTCGCACCCCAAAAGCATCCCCCACAAAACGGATTAGACACTAAGTCCAACAAATATTCTTTAACAGTGTGTGGTACCAACTGAATTTGCTTTCTGATAAGGACATTCACACTTTTTTCCAAGTGTTTACCCAGCTTTTACTATCTGGAACATCCAAGTGATATAAAAATAAATCATTGAACTACTAAAAGTTGAGTAATATTCCATTCTACCATTGTGTACAACTAATTAGAACAAATTTTTAAATTTTTTTAAAAATCTCCCGAAAGTTAAAGTCCTGATCATCCCCATTTTACATCTAAGGAAACTGTGGTTGAACAATATGCTCAAGGTCACACAGTTAGTAGGTGGTAAAGCTGAGGCCTAACCCAGGCAGCTTCCTCTGGAGGTCGAGTGCCTAACGGCTGTGCCGTGCACTTGACCCTGTGGTTGCTTTCCAAGTGAGCTCTTTCCCTCCCTCCAAGCCTGCGCTCCTCATTTCACAGGGAACTTGATCACCAATTTTTCTCCCACTCTCATTATTTAAGATCCTGGCTGAGCTGCTAAGGAGATGTGAGAACCACACAGGTAGAAGTGCTTTGTAAACTGTAAAGTGCTATAAAAGCCATGGTATCCATCTCTGCTGTGGATGCCACACATTCCAGCCTTGCTTCTGTCCCAGAGTCTTGATCTCACAAAAACAACTCGTCCTCCTTTCCTTCCTGCCCGTGTACCATCTAAACCTCCAGATGTCTTTTCTTCCTAACTAGAGCTTGCCTGCTTTTCCTCTCCCCTCATCTCTGCCAAATGGCTCTGAAAGTTGTTATCTGCAGGTGCTGCGGCCTTCTCGCCACGCCCTTTTTCTAAGCAGCACACTTTCTTTTACTCTAAGCCTTTTTTAAACTCTCGCCAGAAGCTTGTTAAATATGTTATATGTGCATCTCAGCTCTGCCCCGCCCCCGCCACCTCCAAGAATCCAATCTAAGAATCAGTGTCCAAAACTTCTTTCTTTATGCCTGAGCCTCAAGCATGCCCGGCGAATGCTCTGCCACTGAGCCACACCATTACCCGGCCTCTGCATCTCTACTCTGTCTTTCCCTCTTCCACATTTCTAGGGCAGAGAAGTCAGCTCAGTACTTTGAAGTTCCTCACGCAGGGACCAGAGACCTGAGCTTGAGTCCTAGACATTCAGTCTTCTTCCTACTTATTTTGTGACTTTGAGCAAAGCTCCGTGTCCTCACTGAGCAAGGTGGGGAGGTTGGGCTGAGTCTCAGGTTCCTTCCAGCACAGTTGTTCTGTTCATCAGGTTTGGTGAGCTCCAGGATCACAGGTGACTTTGCCTCCAATCTGCTCCTAGACAGATAGGCTGTGTTTCCCTGCTCCTTCTCAGGGGATCTATTTAGTCCTTATCAGGACTTCACACCAGTGTCCTGCTGAACAGAGTTCCACAGCACGGTACCATTTGTGCATCAAGGAATGTGTCCCTTGTTGAACCACTTAGGGAAATGAAGGCAAAAGAAAGGCAATACCTCTAATTGCAGGCCTCTGAGAGCCCTTAATCCACAAGCAGGCATCCTGGAGTCCCAAGAAAGAGCTTCCCAAGCCTTTGTGGCCACAGCTTTGCGGGACACTCTCTTCACATCTCCCAGAAAAGTCCCTTGGATTCAACAGTGTGCGAAACTCTTCTAGCATTACCTTCTACACCATCATCATCTCTCTCCACTGTCCACTCTCCAGGAAACACTCCAGGGCCAGCAACTATGCACTGTCCTGTAAGCTGGAAGGCCAGAATTCATGTGGTGTAGACCAAGACCAGAAGGTTCCCCAGATTGAGTAGATGCTGAATTCACTACCAGAAGGAAGCAGATATGTCCAACAGGATGGGCTCATGGATTGCTATCTAGTCAGGCTTTCTTTTAAAGATATTTCTGTCAATGTTACAGTTATTTTCTTTCCAATAGAGTAGGAGAGGAGGTCAACATTGGTCCATGGAGAAATTTCTCTGACTAAACAACATACAGAACATACACACACACACACACACACACACACACACACACACACAAGGAGCTTTCAGGTGTGATATTATCTCAGAGAAAAACAAAAGAATCTTTAAACAAGGTAAATGACCACCTTGGAGCTGTCTGAAAACTAGAACAATTTGATGTCTGGAAGAAAAAAAAATGGCTTCTTAGTCAAGGAAATATGCATGTAGATATTGAGTCATTCACTTAAAAACACCTGCTTTAAAAACCTCTCTTGGGGAGAGCCTCCATCTATATTAGAATTCATAAAACAAAAACACTCTGAATGTGTTATTAAAATGTTAACATCAGAAATAGCACAAGAAGCCAGAGAGACTCTGGTTACCCAAAGAGGCTTCAAGGAGGGAAATCCCCAAGCAATTATAATCTTCAGGAAGCTTTTATTTTATACATAAGAATACAGAAATGGTTGGAGGATCATAGATACACAATTTCAGGTTGCTGGGAAGAATTATCAGCTCAAGGAACAGTAATAGAATGAAAAGGAAAGGTAGGAAGGGCATCAGTGTGTGCTTAGATCTCTCACACAGGGTCCACAAAACTGGAAGGGGGTGATATAACGCCACCTGCCACATCCCTGCTAGACACATGGATGGGCTCCAGTTCCTCCTTGGGGAAGCCAAACTTCAGAGAGGCTAAGTTATCTATTTCCATGACCAATATCTGACTCAAAAAGAACCATACTCTGTGTCTCTCCGACAGCTCCTGTGGGAAAGGGACCATCTGATGTGATACACTTTCTGACCAGAGGGGCTTCCTACCTGGGCTCAGCCTAAGTACTCACTGAAGGCATGGATGTTTCAGGTGACAGCCACCTTCTGAACAAGAACCTGGGGTGGAAGAACAAATAGCAAGTCTCTGATTTCTGTAATGGATTTTCATAGTGCTGTTATATAAGTCAAAATGGAGGGGGAGATAATTCTTCTGACCCCTCATCCTTGAAACCCTTTATTACTTGGCCATAAAGAAGAATGACTTAATTGCATTTGCCAGTAAACGGATGGATCTGGAAAATATCATGCTAAGTGAAATAAGCCATTCCTCCCAAAAAACAAAGGCAGAATGTTTTCACTGATTCATGGAAGCTAAACCACAATAAAGGGTGGGGGAAAGAGAAGTTCAGTAGATTAGACAAAGGGGAATGAAGGGAAGGGAGGAAGGATGAGAATAGGAAAGACAGAGAATAAATCTGACATAATAGTCCTATGTACATATATGAAAATACCTAAGTGAATCTCACCATCACGTACACCCACAAGAATGGGATCCCAATTAGAATAAGATATATTCCATGCTTGTGTACTTATATCATAATGAATTCTACTGTCATGTATAACTAAAAATAACCAATAAAAAGGTAGAAAATAATACAGGCTTTGATGTCAGATAAACTTGGGTTTGAACCTCAACGCTGTCACTGAGTTCCTTCTGACCTTCAGTTTCTGTATTAGTAAAAGGAGCATGTGATTAAAACTGTAGTCATAGCACTTAATACATGTGGATTTCTTTTTTTTTTTTAATTCATGTCCTTTACCTGAGCAAACATGTCCAATTACTGACAGTAATTCCATGGTTGGGTGTCCGTAGGTGGCTTACTCAAAGCCATATGAATACTTAGCTTTGGGGTCAGAATTTGAGCAAGGCAGTGGGAAACAAGAGCCTGTGCTCTAGGGTACTATGTGCTACCAAGTGCATAGCAGTGCCCAGCACAGGGTCAGGCCCCTGATACCTGATAAGTTTTTAGTGTCCCTTTCCTTTCATTGTCTTCCTTTTAGATTCACCAACTTCTATCTCAAAATACTGGGACAAGACTAAATGTCAATCCATGAAAACCTCAATCAAATGGTTGCAAGAAGAAAAATGACCTAGGAATCCTTATGGCAATTCTGTTAGAATCCACTCACAACTGTTTCTGTCTATGGAAGAAGCAGGACAGGCCCTAACTGCAAGACAACTTGGAGATTATCTCATTCAATTCTCACATCTGTCAGTTAGGGAAACAAAGTCCCAGAGAGAACAAGGAGTTTGCCCAGCTCCACACAGCTTGCTTGGCAGCAAAAGAACAAAACAAACAAACAAACAAACAGCATAGGAATGTTCTTACAATGAAGAAAAGTGGAGACAAAGGGAGAATTACAAGATGAACCCGCTCTGAGATATAGGAAACAAACTAATGGACATGTGGCCAAACTGCAGAAAATATCCAGTGAGTCATGCATGAAAGCAGCCTCAGTAAGAGATGGAATAATCCTATAATTCATAACACGAACCTCAGTTGTGAAGGAAGCTTCCTCCAGCAGGTTAACCAAGATGGCAGATGTTTGGATTCCAGGTGCCCTGCCAATCATATTTCTGTTCTATGCCACATCTCCAAAGCAGAGCCCATCCATGAGTTGCTATGCATGGTCTCAGAGATATTCAAGATATGAACACCAGCATCTTTTGAAACCCAAATGAATAATGAATACATAAGAAATATTCTTGCTTAACGTCAACTTGTTCCAATCAATCCAAGGTCTCTAAGTGAAATGGAAACCTCTTGAATGTCACTGAAGTCCTGAAATCCACAGTACATCAAGCACACACATACCTTTTATTTGAGATGAACAGAAAAGGTTATGGCTATGTCTAAAGGTGGCAATAGAATGGAAGGGCCAAAGAGAGGTCAGACACAAAGCACCCTTCTACTTTCATAACAAGCAAAACATTATAATTAATCATTCAGCCAAGGACTTCAATCAGTAAGAATTTTGTATATGAGTTTAATAAAAACATGATCATTTAAAGAAAAACAAAGTGTTAATGAGATACTAATGTTTATAGAAATTGGAAAACAAAAGACGAAGCAGCGTAACTAATCCACTACTCAGTGCTTAATTTTTGTCACTCTTACCTTTCCTTAATGAGTCTTCCATAAATTTTATTCTTTTGGTTCCAAGGTACTCAGGTAAGGCCTGTCTCTTCCACCTTACACAAATAAATTGTCAGCAAGCAACATTGGCATCAATCATTTTATGGAAAATATTCTGCCCTCTCCTTATATCTTTGAAGAGGAAACTAAGAACTTGAAAGATAAGTGACTTATGTAAGACCACACAGCTAATGGTAGAGCTACATTGGAGCCTGTGAGGCATCTTTCTCCCCCATGCCTGATGTGTTTACCCTAGTTGTTATTGTGTTCTTTCCTGAATGTGTGTACTCCTCTCTCTTTAGCTCCCTCTCTTTCTCTTTCCATCTCCCTACCCCCCTAACATTCAGACAGATATAATTCCATTGGACAGGTTCCCAATTGACAGCTTGAGCTGGTCAGCCCTGGTAATTCATGTATCTACAACACTGCAAATGCACAAACCAGAAACGTGGTGACGGGCCCCAGATTTTAATTATATCTTATTTCACAGCTGCAGTCAATTCCTGCTACAGCTTAATAACCAGGTTGCACGAGCCGTGAACACTTTTTGTTGTTAATTTTGCTCAGGAAAATTGAGTTTTTACTACCATTTTGGCAGAAATGCTTATCATAACAATTATGATAAAGTGATGAGGATTGGAAACATCTGCAGGAATGAACTTGGAGACAGAAGGATGTCAGTGAGTCTGGTTGTGCAGAAAAAAATGTGCTGTAGGAAATATGGGGCATGGTTCTGTCACCTGCTAAGAATAGTGGAGTGAACGAAGGGCTTGGGTCTGTCACCAACCTCCTTCCAGGAGACCCAAAGAAGATCATGGGCCCTCAGTGGCATGGACTGACAGTATCATAGTATCTACCCTCTGCTATGCCTTTGGGGAGATTTGAATGAGGAGGAAAATGTTGGTCTGGGCTAGGTCAGAGAACAGAAGAAACAACCGTGGAGAACATCTCATTGTATAAAGAGAAAAGATTGAGATCAAGGGAGAGAGGAGAGACATCCCCAAAGTCACACAACTGGTGAATATGATATCTTAGCTTTCTGGCTCCTGTGTGAAGTTCTTTATTTTATGCCTAACACAAACCCAGCCAGGGCTCTAGTAAGGAAATGAATGGAGTAGTCTGAAATCCCAAGAGGAGATCCCAAATGGTCCCTCTGAAAGATCAGAACCAGGATACACGAGAAAATCTCAAGACCCTTGTCCCCATTCATGACATTGTCTGGAAACTGGCAAACAGTCTATACCAGAGATGCAGGTCACTATGTCAAAGAGGGAGTGAAGTGACAAAGGAATCTGGGGTACTCTCATCCTGGGGTAATGAGGAGGAGGAAGGTCAATGCAAATACGTCAAATCCCAATGTTTCCTACCCAGCTTCTTCCCAAAGCAAGTCCTGAGCATCTGTGTGTTTCACTGCTGATGCTGTTGAAGAGGTTCTTGAGAAGGGAACCCTCTTTTCTCCACTTGGCAAGCATCCACAGGCTCTCACTAGAATTATGCAGTGCCACAGCAGTCATATTTAAGACTGAACTGACAGATTTCCTCAATTATTGGAAATGGCCAACTGGTAAGATGTACCATCAATGTAATAAGAGCTTTTGAAGGAAGCACTACATTAAGTGTGAACTTCCATCATGGGCCACAGCCTTATTTTAGAAATGTGAAGATGAAAAAAAAGTATTCACCAATAGAATCAAGGCTGCACAATATGCAGAAGTCCTGATCTCAGGATGGAACAGATTACCAGGAGATGAGGTAGGGAGAGAAGGAAATATGGGCTCCAGGGAGACTAAGGCAATAGTGCAGATAAAAGATACTTGTGGGAATTTATTTAGAAATGGACAAAAGAAATACAAGGATGTATTCATTTTCTATTGCTGCTTAATAAATATCTGAGAACTTAGCAGTTTAATACAATACCCATTTATTACCTCACTGTTCTAGAAGTCAAAATCTGGACAGGACCTGGCAGGGATCAAGGTATCACAAGGCTGAAGTCAAATCCAGGTGCTGGCAGGGCTGGGGGTCTCATCCAAGACTGCATCTTCAATGCTCTAGGCTCACTTGATGATGTCACTTCCTGGCAGCTGTACCTCTCTTGGAGGTTAGATCTTCAAGGCCAGTGGGAGAGGTGCCAGTCTAGGCCATTACAACAGTGTTATATAAACTGATAATCCCAGTGATGACTATCTATCTCATCATAACACAGTTCCCAACCACACTCAAGGGAAGAAGATCATGCAGCGTTTGTGCAACTGGGAGCAAGCACTTGGGAGCCAGCTCCTGACTCTGCCTTCCACAGTGAGAGAGTTCTAAGGCACCAACAACAAGCAAGACTTTGCTGGCTGAGTGAGCAGCATGCAATACTGGCCCTCAGAATTAGAATAGCTCATATTTTAAAGTAACTTCACACAGGTGAGTTCTTTTGATCTTTGAAGCTATCTTACAAAACAGATAGATCAGATACTGTTATTTCCATTTTCACAGATGGGAAAATGAAACTCCAGAGAAGTTAAGATCACATGCTGAATGACTGGCTCAGCTTCACCCAGAAATGTAAGGTCAGTTTCCTGCCTAAGAGCTGAGAGCCATTTCTCCCGCGCCATCTTGTATCATTGCTGCTGGTTTTACTGAGACATCCATGAAGCCTTTTCTTGCTTTTGGGCAACTCCAGCCCAAGCTTGGAAGCATACTGGAATACAGACGCCTGAGCCTCTGGAGCACAGGAGAGGGACTGGGACTCCACCAAAGTGGCTCTAGTTTCCTCACTGCTGTCATGCAAGTCATGATGGACACCACTGCTGCCTGCCTGCATGAGGAATCCCAGGCTTGATGACTCAGAGCACAAGCCTGTCTCCAAGTACCAGCTTCAGCCAGCAAGTGCAAAGAGCGTGACTTGACTCAAAAGATGTTATGACAATAATGATGAGACCACAACCCTGAGTATCCTCTTGATAGAACCACTGTTCCCATTTCCAATAGAGTCTCATTTGGAGGGTTAGTGGATGATTTACAGACCATTGACTTCCTTACGCTTCCTGGGATGTGCAGAGTGGTCTAGCTGACAGAAATCCCCTGAGACACAAAAATTGAGAATCCATGCCTGCTGATCTTTGCACACACACACATACATGTAGACATACCCCTGCCTAGTGACTGGCACACAGAGTAATGAGTGGCAGGAGTAAGGCTGCCCTTATGTGGCCATCTGAGCTCCAAACCACAACAACTTCATCAACTCCTTAAATGAGCAACCTTTAAATGAACCTGTTGTCAAGGGGGTGTAAACTACATTAACAGCAAAGTTCTGTGGTGGGGATCAAAACACATCACTAAAGACAGAGATGAGAGGACGAAGATGAAAGGATGCCCCCCTTTTCTTTCCTGCTGCTCTGGACTGGAAATGAGTGAAGACTTATTGTTTTCCTTGGTCAACGGTTGCTCACCTTTAAAACAGGAGGGTTAGGGGGGGAAGAGGTGGGAGAGCTGACCCAGGTGACTGACCTATTCTACTTTACATGTTGTAGACTCTATAAGACTTCAGGAAAATCTCTCAGTCTCTCAGAACCTCAGTTCCTTCAACTGTAAGTATGTGAAAATGCTTAAATTCTATAATTGTGACAATTTGTGTGTGTGTGTGTGTGTGTGTGTGTGTGTGACAGCCTACTTGGTGCAGGCCTATGGCAGTTGCACAATGCATGTTAATTTTTCCTTTCCACCCTCAGGGTCCTTCCTAACTCCTTCCTCCTCCACCTTTTTTGAAAGATGCTATCATCATTAGCCTTTCAATGGGGAAGTCATTTGAAGTGTTAAAGCATTTCTGACAGCCTGTATGTGGCACCTGACATTCTCCCACTTCCATCCCCTCCCTGGAAATTACCTAAGAAGAAAGCACAAATGCGTATGTACTTATTTGTCAGCATCCAGATCAGAAGCTCCTTCTGGGAAGTCTTTTCACTTTCTGGTGAAGACCTCAGACATCCCCTCCCACCGGTGTCACACATCAAGCAGGAGTAAGCAGCCTGCTGTCATGCAAAATCAAGGCAACGGCTTCTGCTGCGAGGATGAGCATTTAGAAACTTAAATACACACTGGTTATTGAGGATGATCTGCTCTGACTGTCGTACAGAGTCAAACCCTACCTCCCAGCCTGATAGCAGGAATAGAGAAGAATAAATATATATCTATGGTCAAGGGTGCCAAAGAGGAACTAGATTAAGCAAAACCAGAATCGGTGGGCCTTATGAGCTATTCACTGCCTGCCTGCAGGAGAACTGAAATGGACCATGGGATGACATCAGGGCTTTGCAGAGTTCTTTCCAGGGACTCCATGGTCCTGGCTCCTGGCACACTCTCCCCACTCTCAAGCTCTCCGACACTCAAATAATAAAGAGTCCTTATTATAATGGGACTTCTCCTTTCATGTTTCTTCACTCTAAGGATCTATGCACACTTTATTTACCTAGAACAACTACCACAAGTGAGAAAGCTGCTTACTAGAACCAGACACTGTGAAAGTTATGAATCACATTCCTCAGGCTTAATATACACCACATCAGCTTTCTCATTATATAAAACCTTATGAGAAGAGGTTTATTCCTTGAGTTTGAAAAGTAAAAACCTAAGTTAGTGGCAATCATTACCCTCTTAACATGGTTTGTTTTTCTGTCTATGTCCCACAGTGTCAGATAGCCAAGGGCAGGAACTGTCTCTCCAGGACAGGACAAAGCATGCTCTGTGTACAGTGGCTGGCCTGGGCCTGGGAAGTGTTCTGGAGTAAGATAGCAACTATCTCTAAAGAAATGCCAGGATTAACAGTTTCTAGGACAGGAGCATGGCTGAAAATCCAGTACCCAGTTCTGTCGCTGACCCTACCCTAATCCCAAAATACAATCCCAAACACCACAATCCTGAACACCAGAATTCCTTAAGTTCAAAAATCCCTGCCCTTCTCACCAAATGGCACTGAAAGCTAAGAAAGAAGCCCCTGCCCCTCCCACAGTCAATGCCAAGCAAAAGTTTCAAAGGCCAAGAAGGGAGTTGTTGAACAGCATCCACGGCCACATGAAAAGAAGGTTCCCATGTTATCTACCTTCCTGCACCCCAAGACATTGCAGCTCCAGAGGCAGCCCAAGTATCCCCAAAACAGCACCCCCAGAAGAAAACACACCTAGTTGTCCAGCTTGCCCTGACCACTGAAGATTGAAGAAGATTGAAGACAACAACACACTCATGTTCATTGTGGTTGTCAAGGCCAGAAACTCACCAGATCAAAAGGCTGTAAAGAAGCTCTGTGACATGGATGTGGCCAAGGTCAAGACCCCAATCAGGCCTGATGGAAAGAAGGCATGTGTTCAACTGGCCTCTGACTTTTTTTTTTTTTTGGATGTTGCCAACAAGATTGGGATCATCTAAACAGAGTCCAGCTGGCTAATAATATTAATTGTTTACAACATAAAAAAGATAAAAATTCCTGAAGTTAAAACTACCTGTAATCCCAGCACTTGGGAGGCTGAGGCAGGAGGATCGTGAGTTCAAAGCCAGCCTCAGCAACTTAGCGAGGCCCTAAGCAACTCAGTGAGACCCTGTCTCTAAATAAAATGCAAAATAGGTCTGGGGATATGGCTCAGTGGTGGAGTGCCCCTGGGTTCAATCCCTAGTACCAAAAAATAAATAAATAAATAAAACTTCCTAGGATGAAACTCCTGAAAGTCACAATCTTGAAAGATTAAAATCCTGAAAGTTCAAACCCTGCAAGAAGCAATTCCCTGTGGTGGGGGCAGGAAGGGACAGAAAACTGACCTCAGGGAAGGTGTTGGTTCATTTTCAGTGATATGCAGGATGGCCACATCGTGTCAGGTAGAATAAGTGCACAGAAACCTGGAAAAGTATTGCCTTGGATGTGTCTGTGAGGGGGTTTCCAGCAGAATCCACGTGTGAGTCTGAGTGAACCAGGTATAAATTGTGTAAAGACTTCTAGAGACTCTGACTTATGTTATGCTCTCTTTGAAATTTTAACAGCATTGATTCTGTGTGAAAGCTATGTGTGTGCATATAGAGGAAGACCAAAACTTCCTCAATAGATAAAGGTGTGTCCCCTTGGTACATCTGCATTTGTGGAAGTGAAAATGTCTAGGATCTCAGTAATTTGTGTGACCTCTACAATGGGAACTCATCACAGTTTCTGACTGGTTTCTTCAGGACTCAGATTCTCTATCATGGTATTTTAGATTCCAGTAGTAAATCTGGGTGCACACAGTTACCAACCATAATGATACACGTTGACACATTTCAATTTTTGATCTATTTTTGTGAATAAAATTCTTTTGCTCGTAACTGCTAAACCTGTGTGACTATCATTAGTGTACCCATTTATTCTTGCAAAAAAAAAGTATGATATTATTGCCTATTTCGTTGCATAAAGTGGCCTGTGATGTGTTGTCACTTTTTTTATGTGCTTAACAAGTAAATCCTCTCTTTAAAGTAAATAAATGTCTTTTAAATAATTTTGAATTATTTTTCCTAGAATTATGTTTTAGGCATTTTGATCTTTCAGGATTTTAGACTTCAGGGATTTTGCTCTTTGAAGATTTCAACATTTGGGATTAGGGTGTTTGGAATGGCATCGTTGAGGATTATACCCCAGGCCTGTTCTACATAAGACAAGTGAAACTATATCCTATCCAATAGGCACTGGAGACAGGTGAGAAATGCTCAAAGAGGAGATCCTAGTGCCCGGAAAGCAGATCACTGGTTTATGGTGCATCCTGGGGTGGACAGGCCCTGGTGCTGTCCAAGGTTCTGATTTTTTTTTTAATTATTCATTTATTTTTAAATGCATAAACACTGACCATGAAATTTTTCTCCAATCAACAAGTTCCAAGACATACTTGCACTGGCACACTAGTTATCTGAATAAGCATGTGTTACTACAGCATTTGTTTATATATTTTTTATTTTTTATTTTTACAGACCTCATTTGATTGAGGATTTTTTACCTTGATTATTTACCCCCTTTCACCCCTGCTTTCATCCTAAGGATTGCACAATGAGTGTTAATATTTAATGGCCACTCACAACATGAATGATCTTGTGTACTGCACTGTCAATTCACAAACCAAAGAATAAATGCATTAAATCGGAAATCTTCGGTCTGTGTTTTACAAAGCCACATATCATCCTTGTCAGGGCCTGTGTTCAGCAACTCTGCATTTCTTTCATCCTTTTACCTCCCCTTCCACTCATGCATTTAATATTTATTAATCAAAATGTATGGGAAGGGGTGGGTGGAAGCTACTTCTGGCTCTGCAACAGAGACATGGAACAGTGGAAAATCATTTGAGGACTTGCTTTCTTCCATACATCGAGAAGGATGTGGAACATAAATGAAGGTCCCGATCATAGTGGAATAAAAATCTACACAAATTCCAAAGAAGAAAAATCCTGTTAGAAATATATAAAATTTAGCTACATAGAAAGAAACATCTGCATGAGAAAAAAACACTGAACAAATTTAAATAATGATGACAAACTGAGAAATATAATTGGATCACATATATAAAACATATATAAACAGTCCAATAGAAAAGAGGATAAAATTCACAAGGGACATCTTCCAGCAAAGTTAACGCAATAACTCTCAAACAAGAGAATATACGCTCACCTCCCTTACAGTATGAGAAGTATATGTTTAAATTACACCAATATGCCCCTTCTCACCTACCAGGTTGGTTCATATCTGGAACTTCTGTAAAGTGTTAAGGACAGAAAAGCTTCAAGGAAACAAATGCTCTCATATGATGCTAGGAATGGGGAGCAAATTACAACCTCTATGGAGGGGACCTGGATGATATCTACCCACTTTACCAATGCACAGTCTTTGACCCAAAAAAATCAAGTCTAGTCTCACACACATTTGAAATGATATATGCATATGACTATTCAATGCAGCATTTTTACTGGTGGAAAAATATTAGGAATAAAATAAATGTCTATCAATGGAGATTTAATAAATGATAATATCTGTAGGCAATAGAATGTTATGCTGGTATAAAAATTAGAAATAATCTCTTCATATAATGGTATGCAAAAATGTCTACAATATATTTAAATTGAAATAACAATGTCAACAATAGCCCAGAAATAATGCTTAAAGGGGCAAAAAATGTGTATTTGCTTATATCTTTCCACAAAGGTAAGAAGTTGCTAACACTGGTTTCCTCCTGGGATGAGAACTGGGGAACTAGAAGTCAAGGATATGGGAAAAAAAAACTTCCCCTGTGAACTTCTAAGATTTTGATATCTGAGCCATGTGAAGGTGTTGCCTATTTTTAAAAATTTTAAATCAAAGTCATGCTAGGGAGAAAGATGATTGTCATTCCTTATGATTTCAGTATTGATCTCTCCCTCCTCTAACTCTTCTTGCTTTTAGCATTTGCACTACACATGTATTGCTTTAATGATAAGCTTTTCTACTAAGAGCTATAACACTCTACTTAAACTTATATAATATCAATAATTGGTGCTGTGAAATTCAGTGCTTTTATGTTCCCATGTTTTTCATGCAAGTATATCTTGTCTTCTCTTGGGTTTTTTTTTTTTTTTTTAAGCTTTCTCCCTGAGTAGCATATGTAAAAAAGAAAGAAATGTTACAACGTCAGTGAGTACCTTCTCTGTGCTCAGGGCTGTTATGATGTCTAATTTAATCTCACAGCAATTCTAGAGCTGAACAGTGTTCCTCTCCTGATTATACAGGTGATAAACTAGGGGCACAGAGAGGATAAATGACTCTCCAATAATAACTCAGCTAACAAGCCGCAGAGCTCAGATCCCAGTGCCTCTCTTTGGGTCTGCTCAATGCTGCCTCCTTGTGCAATAGAAAAGTGATGGTCCTTGAAGGTTTAATCAGTCTTGGATTCTTTTCCAGAACTCTCAGTGCTTGGATTTCATGTTTGTGGAACCAGGCTTCATGCCTCTTTTGGAGGAAGGACTGGAAATGTGATTTGCCTGTTTCTGTTTGGTGAGAGATGTTATATAGTATTGGTTCCCCCTACTTTTGTGTTCCAGTTCGTAGAGGACTACTATACTTTTGAGTTGTGCTAACTTTTTCTTTTTGAATCAAAGAAAGTGGAATATTATTTCTATGGTAAAGGAAGCATCCCAGAGGAAGCATGCCAAAAGTAATCTGAAGATATGAAAATGTGCTGTCTCTGAGTCTCCTGGGACAGAAAGGGCAAGTTTGTTATGCTCTGAGATGCCCATTCCCCTCCTGGTTTGTGAGCTGAAAGGATCCCTTAAAAGGATTTGTCAAGACTGACTTTATAGTTCGGTCCAGGTTGGTCATGAGCCAGTTCATTAAGCCAAAGGCGGAGGCTCGTTGTGCCAGCTACAATTGTACTGCTTCCATCTAGAAATGAGCAGAAGTCAAGTAATGTTTGAAATATAAATCCACTCCAGCCCACCACTCCAACAAAGAAGGTAAACGGGGGACAGAGGGCACCTACAGAGCACCTGTAATTTCACATAATTGGCCAAAGGGCTTCATTGTTCCATGATGCAAATGAAAGATCATTAATGGGCAATAAAAGGGGGTGGATGGTGGGGGGAATATGGAACGGAAGACAGCCTAATGCTTTCAGGGGAGATTGGCACTTTGGAGCTCTGCTGTAATATGCAGTTGGCTAATTTCACTGAGGTATTGAACAAATGATGGATGGGGATAGTTAACGGGCACCATGACAGCAATAATGAAGATACTCCCTGCCAGTAGAAGACCTCTGCTCCTG
>JAJEJO010001009.1:0-26384 GCA_020662805.1 Glaucomys volans
CCCAGAACACACTCTGAAAATTCATCTCATAGGCTAAGAGAATAGAATCCACTTGTGGCCAACAAAAAATCCCTGGTAGTTGCCTTCTTTCTCTTACCTCTCACCACCACAGTAAGGTCAGCCATTTTCTTGGTGGTAACCCAGGAGCAGGGAGGTCCTTAGGAGGTTATGGTTGATATGGCATCCATGATGCCATTTTGTGTCATATGGCCTTTTTATGATGGCAGGCCATATGAGGAGCACATTTACAATGACAGCCAAGCCATTTCTGGAGGCCAAAGTTGACCTAGTCCCAGCCTTTGGAAGAGACAAAACCTACATTTTCTCCACAATCAGACCACTAAACCCCATTTCAAAAGAAGCCATATGCCAACCCTGTCCAGTAGCTCTCCTCTCTTTTTCTCACATATCCCACAAGCACTGGTAAACAATTTAGGCATTTCCTCGTGTAGAGAAAACCAGGGTAAAAGTGTATGAAGAAGGACTGCCAGTACAAGGAATTGGACTTTCTGCAAATCATCTCACTGTAAAGAATGCTTAGAGGAATTCCTGCAAGCATAACTACTGGATTTTGAAAACTGAATTGGGATTCCTTTTTCACTGAGGAAATATTATTCATGGGTTCATAGATGCTGTGAGCCAACACCACTTCCCATTCCCTATACATGTATGCAGACTTTACCTTGTGAAGTTAGTGAGATATTGCCTTATAAAAAGAAATAGAAATTTTAAGGATAATCCATATTTTTCCAAGCATCCACATAACTGAGGTGAAAATATAGATTCAAGTCCTATAGGAGGATATGCATTAGGTCCTGCTGCTTAGATTTTCCTCAAGGAAATTGCCTTAAGGAATGAGAAGAATGAGACAGGCGAGTGTACTTGGCAAATTTAAAGGCCTGGTGTTCAAGTGTGAAACTTTCGCTCACTTTAATTGGTCCCAAAAATCAGAGTTTATAATGTTTCCTATGATTACTTACTTCCCAAACTTTCAAATACCTACAAACTTTCTCGGATAAATTTCTGCTCATTGAGCAGTTACAGTACTCTTTTCTCTTAAAGGGACAGGGATAAATCTTTCTCTCCTCATTAGTCCCTAGACATTGGAATTTGATATGCAACAATGAATGCTGGCTGGATTGTTCTGAAAAGTGATCTACAGAATTTGATAGAAATTAGTTGGCTGTGCCTTGGGTGTTTTTTCTGCCATCATCTACCACAAAGTTCCTCCTCAGTCTATGCCTACCTTACATGGTCTCAACATTTCCTCCTCTGTTCAATCAAGTGAACAAAAAATTTAGATAAGTTTTAGAGGTTTTTGCAAGCCAATTCAAAGGACAACACTCAGTAAATTGAAATGGAAATATCCAAAAGTGCTTCCCAATATACCTAAATTTCATAGGAAGCAGTATTCCTAAAGATGAGATGACTCTTAGCAACCCAGAAGTTGCAAAGTTCTCTTTAGTATGCTTGGCCCATGTATTGAATCAGTAAGTACTAAAAGATGAAAATGCGCACCAGGGTCTACAATAGATTCTTTTCAATTTTCACATTTTGAAGTTCAAGTTTAGAACATATTGGGGCTTCATTTTTGCCTTTCCACAACAAATGACATTGAAAATGTCACCTGCACTAGTGTTTGCGATAGGGAAGTGTTCAGGGGTGTACTCCATGATATCTGCAAAAGAAGTCGCCTTCTACACCACAATGTTTTCCAACACAACCAAAATATCAGCTTGAGAAAAGAGAGATGTAGACAAAGCACAGCTGCACATGGCCATCGTTTATTCAGTTTTTTTGTGCTCTGAAACTTACAGATATCATTTATTAAAGACTTGAATTAATTGGAAATGAACACATCAATTAACTATGATATCATTAAAGAGCTACAAAATTTATGAAAAGCCTGAATTCCCTTTATTATTCGAGGTCCAGATACATTCTGTCTTCTTCAGGCTTATGTTCCATCCCTCAGTATCACATTCTTTGAGGATAATTATGCACATATCTCTGACACTGACCTGTAGTTTGCATCAAGGAGCTGCTGGTTAAGGTGTCCTGTGACAGAGGGCTGTTGTTAACATAGGCAATAAGCAAATCAAAAGAATTGCACCCTTAATGAGGACACATTCTGAAGCAGTTTCTGTGTCAAAGGCTGAGTGAAGAGCCCCTTGGAGAATCATAGCAATGCAATGTCTGAGTGCACCATAATTGCAAGGAATAGAATAGGTGGTGGTTCCTGACTGGTGGAGTGAGCATAGAATGTTTCTCCTTGATTGCTAACAACTTACTAGCCTTGTTCATTATTGATTAGTGCTTACCTCCCTCATCTTGACATTTTGGTGTCAGCATCTGCTCACTACTGCTTAGAAATTGTAATTCAAAATTCCATCTGTGTCCTGTTGGGACATTCCTTGAAAGATGTGGCATCATACCAGAGTTGGTATGATATTTTCCAGTTCACACTTCACAGAACCCACCAACGTCTCTAGTATGCTTCTCTTCTCTGCTCTCTTATCTGCCGATATGTCAAGTGGCTGCCAAGGCCCCTGGCCAGTTTCTTGACTCAGCAAAGTTCCAGATGAGTGCAGACCAGGAGGAGTGCCTTAATACAGACCCCTCTTCAATTCTGCTCAGTGCTTGACAAGGACTCCACTGAGCTATAAAGTTGTTTACAAGGTCTCATTTTTCTGGGAATTGGGGCCGCTGTTTCCTGTTTTCTTATTTAATTTGCCATTGCTTAGGTGTAATATTATATTGTATTTCTGAGAATTCTAGCATATTAGGGGATTTAGAACACAAGAATCAAACAGCTTATCATAATGAATATAATGAAGAAAGTTCTTTGTTCTGAGGTGATAAACGTCTAACTAGGAAAGAATGCTATGTTCATTTCCAGCAACTTATGCAAAATGGCAGGGCAGATGGACACTACTCCCAGATGACCTAGGGAAGAAAAACACGTTGTTTCCACCTTAACTCCAGACAAACACATCACAAACAAAGTTGTTAATGCTAGAAAAATAGTCCCAACAATTCAGACATCATTTGGTAATGCTTATTTGGTTAATAGAAAACTATGATATCCTCCTAGGAAACCAGCTTCTGATCCCTTAGATATAGACCCCCCTTTATCTCCCACTGGCAGAATACACCTTGGTTGGCATCAAGAATATTATAATGAAACATGTACATGGAAAGCTCATCTCCCTTTTTAAGAATATTTAAAATACTTAAAACTGGTGTTTGCTTAGGTGCTCTGAAGAGTTTTCTTGGACAAGTCAGGTTAATGCTTACTAGGCAAAAACAGGAAGTGTAATCTAGGAATAACTGTTATTCCAATTAAACTAATTATTAACAAGCTTATATGTTGTTCATAGAAATGACTTCTGTGCATGATGTTCCCAGTAATATATAAAGCAGAACTAGTTAAAGATTATATAGAAGAATACTTAAAAACATTATGAAGAGTTGATAATATTTATTCTGTTAATGCATTTTGCTTATTGTGTTGTAGTTTGCGTCAGTTTCCTTTTGTGTGGCCTCAAGATATTGCACTCGAGCTAGAAGTTAACATATAAAAATGGTGCACAGAAAAAATAAAATTAGAACAAAACTTAGCCTCAGTTCACTGAGTCTGTGTTGCTTTGTTCTCCACCTCACTGACGCCATCCCATTCACCAGAGACAACCATGACTCTTATGCTTGGGCTGGACCCTGGCAGATGGTGCCCAGACATGAGGAAATAGTGATTATATTCCATGGGATAGGGATAGGATTTTGCCTATGATGCTGCAGACCCCTCCATAGAGAAGGCTGAGAGAGGAAGGGCAGATATTCTCAGAACTACATTTGAGAAGCATGGGCCATACTGAGAGTGAAGAAACAGCTCTCTGTGTTGATAGAATCAAGCAGTCACTTAGATAAAGGGGAATTCCTGTGACTTTATCACAGTTGAGAAAAGTGTGGATGCAGAGAAAAGCCACTGAGGCATGTGCTCCAAAAGACTGTGGAAAGGCGAAAATCCTTTGATTGAACACACAGGATTTCACATGCTTGCCAGAGAACACTCCCAAGTGGCCTGACTTGCCTGTGGATATATGTCACAGGTGAGCTTCACTCTCCTCATCTCTCCCTCCACCTTTTGGTAAACTGTGTGACTCCTGACTGGACCATCCATACAGATTATCATGTTAACACTATCTGTGCTTTGTTCTCAGACTCCCCTTGTGTACAAAAGTGCTGTAAATCCTTAATAAATTTGAGACTGGACTGGAACTTGCTCTCCTAAGGGCATTGGTTACCTGGTCAGCCTTACCCCCTTCAAAAGGGACAAAAACCCACAGATTGAACCCCAACAGAGAAGATTTCTTCATTTTCTACAAAAATGTTCCCCTTTGTTTCCCCCAAAAGGGAGTCTTAATTTAGATCCTTGGAAAAAGTTAGGTGAAGAGATTTAAGTCTACAATGAACATCATGGGGCTGAGCATGTTCCAGCAGATGATTTTTCCCTTTGGAATTCATTCAGAGAAACAACCAATCATATTGAACCAAAATGTGTCCATTTTAAAGTTTTTTTGGGCTGCAACACAGAAAAATGGTTTTAAGACTCTTATACTCTCTTCCTCTTTCTTTCTCTTTCTCATTCTCTAATGCTATTTTTACTAAAATAATTAATGGCTATTATTATTTTTTCTCATATTATTTTTTGTTTTTCTTAAATGTTATATTTTCTGAGCTCATAATTTCACATTAATTAGATTAATGCTTTTTGATTCGTTCTTATTTTCAACTCAAGTTATTTTTGACATATAGCATTGCAATGGAGATTCACATACAAAAAATTACAAGTTTTTTTTTTTTGGTGTGTGTGTGTTGTGTACATTGTGTGCCTTGTCTAGTGTGTCCAAGAACCATGTACATGATATCAAATTGAGATAAAGGGTTCTCAAAAATTAAAATTAAAAAATGGATTCATATATCTTTAATTCATGTGATTTAAAAACATTCAATTTAAATTAGGTAAACAAGTGTAAATCAGTTGTCTTTATAATTAATTCACAAGTCTTCAGGTGGTCAAACTAATACAATGTCTATAAAATGTTAATTGATACTAGTCAATTGTTTCTAGGAGTTTTCTTCAACAGAAGATAGCAAATACTGTTCAATACACTTATCTGATATCTTGATTTTTACAGTAAAATAAGTAAAGTAGATATAATATATACACAATTAATCAAATGTGTTGGAGAGATCTGGTTAATTTAAGAAATTAAAATGCTAATTGCTAAATAACATCTAGTGCTCTTAAACCCTTAAATTCCATGGGGTAATATACTTAAACATTATCGGTGCTTTCATAGATTAATAAATAAAAAGGGTTTTAAATTACTTTGTGTCATCATTAAAGCAAGGTAACTAAAAATTAAGTTCTAACAGGTACAATTCTATATAAATAAGGATCCAACGTTTCAACTCTGATTTAATTAAAGAATTATAAATAACATAAAATATTTCATCTTAAGAAAATGTAGTAATTTATCTAAATTCAGAAATTTCATAAGAGTTGTTTCAGAATCTGAACAAAAAGGAGACAGCAGATATGGAGTGGAAAATAGAAGGCTCTAAGTGTGGAAATATATTCAATAAAAAAAATGTTTCCAGGTAAAATAGTCTTTATGATAAAATATAGGAAGATCTAAATAAGTGCTAAGAAAGTCTGTGTGAATGTAAGGACAAATTTCAACAAGTTTGTGTGTAACTGAGTTAGTTGTATGTATATGAGACAATAAATTAAAAACTAATTAAGATTTTTCCACAAGGTCAAATATCAATGTGCTCATTTAAACCAGAGTTTAATCTATATGTTATAATAAAAAAAGATTTTTTTAAGAACACTAATTTACTCTTAACATTATGCCTGTTAATTTTTATTCTTTAAAACAATTAGTCTTAATAATGGAATTTCATACAATTATGGTCAAACAACTGTCTTTTCATGGTTATACAGGACTTGAGAGCTATTAAAGACACCATGGAAGAGGTCTGGTCTTCCGAGCCACTGCACCATGGCTTCTGGAGAGGTCTGGCCGAAAGCCGCTGGGGTTGCTGGCTCTGGCGGGGAGTTTGGACCTCTCCGCGCCATTTTGTAGCTTCCCTGGCAGAGAGGGACCATCATCAGCTGCCTGAGACCTTGAAGCTGAGGTTTGGTCTTCCGAGCCACTGAGCTGCAACTTCTGGAGAGGTCTGGCCAGGAGCCGCTGGCTTGCTCTGGTGGGGAGTTTGGATCCCTCAGCACCATTTCTAAGCTTCCCTGACAGAGAACTACCATCTATGGGTGCCTGAGTCCTTGGAGCTGACATCCGGTCTTCCGAGATACTGTGCCTCGGCTTCTGGAGGGGCCTGGCCAGGAGCCACTGGGGTTGCTGGCTCCAGTGGGGTGTTTGGACCCCTCAGTGCCATTTTGCAGCTTCCCTGGCAGAGAGGGACCATCTTCGGTTGCCTGAGTCCTTGGAACTGAGGTCTGGTCTATCCAGTCACTGCGCCATGGCTTCTGAAGAGGTCTGGCCAGGAGCCCCTGAGGTGGCTTGCTCTGGCAGGGAGTTTGGAACCCTCAGCGCCATTTTGCAGCTTCCCTGGCAGACAGTGACCATCTCCGGCTGCCTGAGTCCTTGAAGCTGAGGTCTGGTCCTCCGAGGTGCTATGCAGCATCTCCTGGGGAGGTCTGGCCTGGAGAAGATGGAGTCACTGGCTCTAGCAGGGAGCTTAGGGCCATTGATGCCATTTTACAGTGTCCCCGGGAGAGTGCAACCACCTGCCACCGCCTGAGCCCCCAGCAAGGAGTTCAGACTTGCCTGAGCTCTCAAGACCAGTGTCTCCATCACTGAGCACAGTTCTGTGCTCTCACCCCAACTTGGTCTAGTGCCCAGGTCCACACCCTGGCCCGGGATATAGCACCTTGTTGTATCTAATTGTCTATCAACACCAGACTGCCTCTGCCCAGAAGCATTAATCATTCCCAACCTGGATGTAGTGGGACAACACTTTTCTTGGGTCACTGCTTGATCAAGCATCACTCAAACATCAGGCGAGTAACTGGAAATCCGCAGGGACAGTTTAGGCCTTCACAGGGAAATTGCAATCCCTCAGATTCGCATTACTGGAGAGGAAGATACACAAGCAACGTAAGAAAACACGGGAAGAAAGTGTCCCAAACAAATCTAGATGATATATCAAGAGAACCCAAAGACAGCATGGTAGAAGGTATGACAGAAATGGAGTTCAGAATGTTCATAATTAAAATGATCAGAAAAGAGAATAATGTGATGAGACAGCAAATTCACGCTGTGAATAATCAGCTAATACAGCAATTGCAGGAAGCAAAACATTGTTTCAATACAGAGATAGAACTTCTAAGAAAAAAACAAACAGAAATCCTTGAAGGAAACAAGGAAATGAAGTTAACAATAAACCAAGTTAAAAACTCAATAGAAAGCATAATTAACAGAATGGATCACTTGGAAGACAGAACCTCAGATAATGAAGAAAAAATATTCAATCTTGAAAACAAAGTCAAACAAACAGCGAAGATGGTTAGGAATCATGAACGAAAACTCCAAGAAATATGGGACATAATGAAAAGACCAAATTTAAGAGTTATTTATTGGGATTGAGGAAGGCACAGAGATACAAACCAAAGGTATGAATAATCTGTTCAAGGAAATATTATTAGAAAATTTCCCAAATATGATGAATGAGATAGAAAATCAATTACAGAAGCTTACAGGACACAAAATGCACAGAATTATGACAGAGCCACACCAAGGCTCATTATAATGAAAATACCTAACACACAAAACAAAGATAGAATTTTAAAGGCTACGAGAGAAAAGCACCATTTACCTACATGGGGAAACCAATACAATACCAGCAGATTTCTCAACCCAGACCCTAAAAGCAAGAAGGGCCTGGAACAATATATTTCAAGCTCTGAAAGAAAATGGATGGCAACCAAGAATCTTATACCCAGCAAAACTTACCTTCAGATTTGATGACGAAATAAAATCCTTCCATGAAAAACAAAAGCTTAAAGAATTCACAAAGAGAAAGCCTGCCCTACAGGACATTCTCAACAAAATATTTGAAGAAGAAGAAACAAAAAATAACAATCTCTGTCATCATGGGGAGGAATTACCCTAAAGAAAGAGTCAATCAATGGAGAATCAAAGTTAAGCTAAAAACCCCAAAAAGGTAAAATGACTTAATCTGGAGGACATATACAACTTAAATAGATCAACTTAAAGCAATGAAATAGAAGAAGTCATCAAAACCCTACCAACAAAGGAAATTCCAGGACCAGATGGATTCACAGCTGAGTTCTACAAGACCTTCAAAGAGGAGCTCATTCCAATACTCCTCAAAGTATTTCATGAAATAGAGGAGGAGGGAACCCTTTCACATTCATTCTATGAAGCTAATATCACCCTGATACCAAAACGAGAGAAGGACACATCAGGGAAATAAAATTTCAGACCCATATCTCTAATGAACATAGATGCACAAATCCTTAACAAAATTTTAGTGAATCACATAGAAATGCATATTAAAATATAGTGCACCACGATCAATTGGGTTTGATCCTTCCCTGGGAGGGAAGGTTGTTTCAAAATCTGGAAATCAATAAATGTAATACACCACATCAACACATTTAAAGTCAAGAACCACATGATTATTTCAATGGATGCATAGAAAGAATTTGATAAAATACAGCACCCATTCATGCTCAAAACACTAGAAAAAAATAGGGATAGTGGGAACATTCCTTAACATTGTAAAGGCTATCTATGCTAAGCCCACAACTAACATCATTCTAAATGGAGAGAAATTGAAAGCATTCCCCCTGAGAACTGGAACAAGACAGGGATGCCCTCTTTTGCCACTATTATTCAACATTGTTCTTGAAACTCTACCCAGAGCAATTAGACAAACCAAAGAAATTAGAGAAATACGAATAGGAACATAAGAGATCAAACTATCCCTATTTGCTGAGGACATGACTCTATTTAGAAGACCCTAAGAATTCCACCAGTAAATTTCTGGAACTCAAAAATGAATTCAGTAAAGTAGCAGGATATAAAATTAATGCTCATAAATCTAATGCATTTTAATTCACAAGTGATGCATCCTCTAAGAGAAATTAGGAAAACTACCCCATTCACATTATCCCCCCCAAAAAATACTTGGGAATCAATCTAACAAAAGAAGTGAAAGACCTCTACAATGAGAACTACAGAACACTAAAGAAAGAAGTTAAAGAGCATCTGAGAAAATGGAAAGTCTCCCATATTCTTGGAGAGGCAAAATTAATATTGTCAAAAAGGCCATACTTCCAAAAGTTCTATAGAATTTCAATGCAATTCCAATTAAAATCCCAATGATGGACCTCATAGAAATAGAGCAAGCAATCTTGAAATTCATTTGGAGGAATAAAGGACCCAGAATTGCTAAATTAATCCTTAGCAAGAAGAGCGAAGCAGGAGGTATCACAATACCAGACCTTCAGCTATACTACAGAGCAATAGTAACAAAAACAGGATGATATTGGCACCAAAATAGACAGACAGATCAATGGTATATAATAGAGGACACAGAGACAAACCCACATAAGTACATGTATCTCATACTTGACAATGAGCCAAAAACATGTGATAGGAAAAGACAGCCTCTTCAACAAATGGTGCTGGGAAAACTGGAAATCCATATGCAGCAAATGAAACTAAACCCTTATCTCTCACCCTGTACAAAACTCAACTCAAAGTGGATCAAGGACCTAGAAATTAGACCAGAGACTCTGCACCTAATAGAAGAGAAAATAGGTACAAATCTTCAACACATTGGCCTAGTAACAGATTTCCTTAACATGACTCCCAAAGTGCAAGAAATAAAAGGTGGAATCAATGATTGGGATAGGGTCAAACTAAAAACTTTTTCTCAGCAAAGGAAACAATCAGTAATGTGAAGAGAGAGCCTTCAGAGTGGGAGAAAGTCTTTGCTACACACACTTCAGATAGAGCACTAATCTCCAGAATCTATAAAGTACTCAAATATCTTTACACCAAAAACACTAATAACCCAATCAACAAATGGCCAAGGGAATGACCAGACACTTTACAGAGGAAGGTCTACAATCAGTCAACAGATTTATGAAAAAATGTTCAATATCCCTCATTATAAGAGAAATTCAAATCAAAGCCACCTTAGCATTTCATCTTACCCCAATTAGAATGTCCTTTATTAAGAACACAAGCAACAACAGGTGTTGGCGAGGATGTGGGGAAAAGGGTACACTCGTTCATTGCTGGTGGGAGTGCAAGTTGGTGCAGCCACTCTGGAAAGCAGTGTGGAGATTCCTTAGAAAACTTGGAATGGATCCACCATTTGACCCTGCTATCCCACTCCTTGGCCTATACCCAAAGGGACTTAAAATCAGATTACTACAGTGATGCAGCCACATCAATGTTCATAGCTGCTCAATTCACAATTGCTAGATTGTGGAGTCAACCTAGATTCCCTTCAATAGATGAATGCCTAAAGAACCTGTGGTATACATACACAATGGTATATTACTCCACCATAAAGAATAAAATTATGGCATTTGCAGGTAAATGGATGATATTGGAGACTGTCATGCTAAGTGAGATTAGCCAATCCCCAAAATCCAAAGGCCGAATGATCTCTCTGATAATTGAATGATGATGCATACTGCAGGGTGGAAGGGAGGCAAGAATGGAGGAAAGAGAGATAGCATAGAGATAAGGGAGTAGTGGGTTCGGGTCGGGGGGCAAGAATAATAACAGAATGAGACAGACATAATTGCCCTGTACATATGTATGAATGCACAGATGGTGTGACTGTACTTCATGTGCAACCAGAAAATCAACTGTACTCCATTTGTGTACAATGAATCAAAATAAATAAATTTTAAAAAGAAACAGAAATATTAAGGATTATTCGTATTTTCCAAGCACCCACTTAACTGAAGTGAAAATCAAGATCTAGTACCTACAGTAAGATATGCAATAGGCCCTGCTGCTTAGAATTTCCACAAGGAAATGGCCATAAGGAATGAAATGAATGAAACATGTGTGAGTAGTTCACAATTTTAAGGGCCTGTTACACAAATGTTCCACTCACTTGAATTCCCTCACTTGAATTGGTCCCAAAGATCAGAGTTTATAATATTTCCTATGAATACCTACTTCTCCTACTTCCAAATATATATTTGCTTCCTCGGATAATTTTCTGCTTATTAAGCAGCTACAGACTTTTGTTTGTAAAAGGGACAGGGATGAAATTTTTTCTCCTCATTAGTCCCTAGACATTAGGATTTGACATGCAACAATGGATGCTGGCTGGATTGTTCTGAAAATGATCTACTGAATTTGATAGCATTTAGTTGACTGTGATATGGGTTGGTTTTCTGTAATGGATATATCAATCAGGTCTACAGAACCTGCAGTCATTTACCTTATGGATCCTCTTCGGAGCATGCCTAATATTCAGGGTTGCAATATTTCCTAATCTGTTCAATCAAGTGAACACAAAATATTTGGACAAATATCAGATATAATTGCAAGCCCTTTCAAAAGAGAGTATCCAGTAAGTAGAAAGGGTGAAACCCTCAAGTGCTTCCTCAGAGACCTGGATTTCTTAAGAGGCAGTCTTCCCATAGATGAGACAACTCTTAGGAATGGAGATGTTTTAAAGGTCTATTTAATATGCTATCAAGTGTATTGAATCAGAGAATTATGCAAGATAAAAATGTGCACCAGTGTTTAAAATCGATTCTTTCCCTTTTCTGCAGTTTGAACTTCATCTTTAGAATATATTGGTGCTTTATTTTTGCCTTGCAGCAAGAAGGGACAGTGAAAATACTACCTGTGCTAATGTATTTGCAGGAGAAGCGTTCTGGCATGCAGTCCAGTATATCTGTAAAAAAAGTTGACTTCTGCACCTCAACGTTTTCCAATACAACCAAAATATCAGCTTGAATACAGAGAGATGTAGATAAAACATAGCTTCACATTGTGAACTCACGAAAAGGCAGCACGTAAAGCTCACAAAGGAGATTGGTGGCCAAAAGGAGTAAAGCTCGCCAGGTGGGTTCACCAGAGTTCGACAAAAGTAGTGGCTTGAGATTTATTGGAGTCTGTGTCCTGGGCAAAATCTCCAGCCCCCCGGGGGTAAAAGTCGGGGAGGGAGAGCCAGAAGAAATTGCATGTGGCTTTGGCTGCTCAGGGTTTTTACACAGAAGAAAGGGGTCAGAGGTCCTGCCCAGGAAAAGGTGGACCCAAGGTGCATGTCAGGTGCTATCTATTGGTCACTTCTGGCACAGGTGTTGCAAGGTGACCATACTCCCTCCCCCAATTCAGTCTGACACACATGACCCTCAATTATTCAGTTTTCTCTCCTTGCGTTTGTAGAGATATCATTTATTAAAGACTCATATTATTTGGCACTGAATACATAAATTATCTTCCACTGATATCATTCAGGAACAACAGGGGTTATATAAACCTGAATTCCATTATCTTTTGAGGTCCAGGTTCATCTGTACTCATCAGACACTATTTTTTCACTCAGTGTCACCTACTTGGAGAATTGTTGTCCCACGATCCAGGAAAATGTCCCTGTGCATGTTTGTAGGAGGTGATGGTAATGGTGCCATTGAAATTATGACAGAGAGACTTTGATTAGACAGGTGATAGGCAGATCAAGGGCAATACACCATAAGTGAAGACATATTGTGAAGGTATTTCTGCATAAAAGGTTGAGTAGATGTGCCCCATGGAAAATCATAGCAAGACAATGTCTGAATGCCCCATAATTTTAAGGCACAGCAGAGGTGGTGGGCATGACTTGTGGAGTGAGCAAAGAATGTCTCTCCTCAATTGCCATCATCTTGCTAGCCTCCATCATAATTGTTAGTGATTATCTCCCACTTCTCTACATTGGGGAGCTCAGCATCTCCTAATTTCTACTTAGAAATAGATTCCAGCTGTCTCCTGTTGGGACACTACTTTAAAGACTACACCAGAATGGGTGTGATGTTTTCAAGTTCAAACTTCACAGAACAAACCGAGCTCTCCAGCAAGCTCCTCTTCTCTGAATTGTCATCAGTCATCATGTTGAATGGTTCTAAGACCCTAGGTCAGTTTTCTGACTCAACAATGTTCGAATGAGTGCAGATCATGAGGAGTGTCCTCATATGGCCACACCCCTTGGGCATGTGCTAGTCATGGTGACCCATTCATCCTCATGCAACACTGCATCTCTCCCTAGTGCACTACACCTGGTGGGAAACAATTGCCTGCAGTGGAGTCCCCATTTCCAGAAAAGAATGATGCCTGCAGGGTCCAAGTGAACACCTCACACCCTTAAGGATATTATTTCATCCTATTAAAAATCAGGGTCCCTTATCTTGGATAGAATCAGATATCTCAAAACCAGGGCGGATGTGCCCACAACACATCCTGATAAGTCACGTCATCAGGTAAGAGGGTAGGATCCAATTGTGGCCAACAAAAGACCCACAGTACTTACCTTCTTTCTCTTACCTCCCACCACCTCAGTAGGGCCAGCCATTATCTTGATGGTAGCTCAGGAGCAGCCAGAATCTGACAAGGTTATGGTTGATATGACAACCATGATGCCATTTTGTGTCATATGGCCTTTCTATGATGGCAGGTCATATGTGCAGCACATTTAGGATGATAGCCAAGCCACTCATGGGGACCAAATTTAACCTAGTCCCAGCAGCAAGCCCTCAGAAGAGACAAAACCTGCATTTTCCTTCACAAGTCAGAACACTAAACCTCATTTCAAAAGAAACTCCAGCATGCCAGCCCCATCCACTCTGCATACTGTAGCTCTCATCTCTTTTCTCACATATCCCATAAGCACTGGTAAACAAGTTAGGCATTTCTTGATGGGATGAAAATCAGGGTAAAGACTGTTGAAGAGAAATGATGACCTGACAAGTACAAAAGATTGGACTATCTGCAATTAATCTCACTGCAAGAATGCTTAGAGGAATTCCTGAATGTTTAACTACTGGACTTTTGAGAACTGAATGGGGATTCCTCTTTCTCTGAGGAAATATTACTCATGGGTTCAAAGATGTTGTGAGCCAACAACTCTTCCCATTCCCTACACATGTATACAGACTGAGCCTTGTTAAGTTGCTGAGATATTCCCTTATAAAAAGGAACAGAAATTTTAAGGATAATCCACATATTCTATGCACCCACATAACTGAAGTTAAAAGCAAGATTCAGGACATAGAGTAGGTATGCATTAGGCCTTGCTTCTTAGAATTTCCTCAAGGTAATGGCCTTATGTAATGAAAAGAATGAGACAAGTGTTAGTAGCTGATGATTTTAAAGACCTGGTATTCATTGTGAAATATTCCTTCACTTTAATTGGTCCCAAAATCAGAGTTTATATTTCCTAGGCATACCTACTTCTCCTACTTCCAAATACCTACATGCTTCTTCGGAGAACTTTCTGCTCATTGAACAACTACAGCCCTCTATTATCTTAAAGGTACAGGGATAAATCTTTCTCTCCTCATTATTCCCTAGACACTGGGATTTGGCATTCAACAATGGATACTGGCAGGATTGCTCTGAAAAGTGATCTACAGAATTTGATAGAAATTATTTGGCTGTGCTTTGGGTCATTTTTATGCACGAATATATCAGTCAGGTCTACAAAACCTACAGTCCATTACCACAAGGAGCCTCTTGAGAGCATGCCTAACCTTTAGGTCTCAACTTTTCCTCATCTGTTCAATCAAGTGTACTAAAATTGTTGGATAATATCATATACAATTGCAAGCCCATTCAAAAGAGATCATTCAATAAGAGGAAATGGTAACAGCCCCAAGTGCTTCCCCAAAGACCTGGATTTTTTAAATGACAGTATTACTAAAGAAGAGACCACTCTTAGTATCTGAGAAGTTATTAAGGTCTCCTTAATATGCTCGACAGTGTATTGAATCAGCAAATTCTACAATATGAAAATGTGCAACAGTTTCTAAAATTGATTCTTTTCCATTTCTGCATTTTGATGTTTGTGTATAAAACATATTGGGGTTCTATGTTTGCCTTTCCTCAAGAAATGACAGTGAAAGTATCACCTGTACTAGTGTTTTTGAAGGAGAAGCTTTCTGGGTGGCAGTTCAGTCTCTCTGCAAAAGAGTTCCACTTTTACAACTCAACGTTTTCCAACACAACCAAAATATCAACTTGAAAACAGAGAGATGTAGGCAAAGGCAGCTGCTCATTGCCATCATTTATTCAGTTTGTTGTGCTTTGCCATTTATAGATATGATTTATTAATGGCTTGAATGAATTGTCCCTGAATAAATGAATTAGCTTCTGTGTTATCATTCATGAGCCACAGAAGTCATGTAAAGCCTGAAGCACCTTTATTATCCCAGGTCCAGTTTCATCCTCTCCTCATCAGTCCCATGTTCATCCCTCTGTATCACATTCTATTAGGATCATTTTGCCAGTGTCTGTGACACTCACCTGTAGTCAGAATCAAGGTGCTTCTTTTTAAGGTGTCCTTGGAATTATGCCAGAGGGCCTTTATTCAGGCAGGTGAGAGGGAGGTCAAGAACATTACACCTTAAGTGAAGACATATTGTGAATTTGTTTCTGTATCCAAGGGTGAGTGAAAAGTCCCCTTGGAAAATCCTAGGAAGACAATGTCTAAGTTCACCATATTTGTAAAAACAGCAAAGTGGTGGGTCCTGACTGGTAGAGTGAGCATAGAATGACCATCCTTGATTGCCAGCAATTTGCTAGCATCCTTCATAATTGATTAGTGATTAATTGCACCCTCTCTACAGTGGGGAGCTCAGCTTCTCCCCATTTCTACTTAGAAATACAAATTCCAAGGTTCCAGATATCTCCTGTTGGAATATTCTATGAAAGTTATGGCATCACACCAGATTTGGTGTGGTATTTCCCAGTTCAAAGTTCACAGAACCCACTGAGCTATCCATCATTCTCCACATCTTTGAAATGTCATCGTTCATCATGTTGAGTGGCTCTAAGATCATAGGCCAGCTTCCAGACTCAGCAATGTTCCGGGTGAGTGCAGACCATGAGGATTGTCTTCATAGGGCAATGCCCCTGGAGCCTGTGATAGTTGTGGTGACCCACTCATCCTCAGGCAACACCAAGTCTCTCCCTAGTCCACTACACCTGGTGGGGAACAATTGCCTGCAGTGGAGTTCTCATTTCCAGAAAATGATGATGCCTTCAGTGCCCAAGTGATCACATCATCCCCTCGAGGACATTATTTCATTCTATTAGTGTTCAGCAGGTTCCCTTATCTTGGATAGAGTCAGATGTCTCAACGCCAGAGGGAATGTGCCCCCAGCACACCCTGAAAAGTCATCTCATGGGCTAAGATGTTAGGATCCCATTGTGGCTAACAAAAGCTCCCTGGTACTTGCCCTCTTCCTCTTACCTCCTCCACCACAGTATGGCCAACAATTTTCTTTGTGGTAACCCTGGAGCAGCCAGGCCATGAGTGGGTTACTGTTGACATGGCAACCATTATGCCATATTTATCATATGGCCTTTCTTAGATAGAAGGTCATATGTGCAGCACAGCTAGGATGACAGCCAAGACAATCATGGGGATCAAAGTGCATGAAGTCACAGCTACAAGCTCTGAGAGGAGGCAAAACCTGCATTTTCCTCCACAAGTCAAAACAGTAAAACTCATTACAAAAGAAACTCCTGCATGCCACTCTTGTCCACTCTGCATACTGTAGCTCTCCTCTCTTTTTCTCACATATCCAACAAGCACTGGTAAACAATTTAGGCATTTCTTGGTGGAATGAAAACCAGGGTAAAAGCATTTGAAGAGAAATGAAGGACTGACAGTACAAAGGATTGAACTTTCTCCCAATAATCTCACTACAGTGAATACTAAGAGGAAACAGCAAATATAATGACTGGACATTTGAAAACTGAATTGGAATTCCTCTATCTCTGAGGAAATATTATTCATGGGTTCATAGATGTTGTGAACCAAAACCTCTTCACATTCCCTATACATATATACAGAATGTGCCTTGCAAAGTTGCCGAGACATTCCCTTATAAAACGAAACAGAAATTTTAAGGATAATCCACATTTTTCAATCACCCAAATAACTGAGGAGAAAAGCAAGAGCCACATCTTACAGTAGGATATGTAATAGGCCCTGCTGCTTACACCTTCCTCAAGGAAATGGACATAAAAAATGAAAAGAATGAGACAAGTGTGAGTAGTTGGCGATTTTAAAGTCTTGGTGTTCAAGTGTGAAACATTTCCTCACTTTAATTGGTTCCAAAAATCAGAGTTTATACTATTTCCTTTGAATCCCTACTTCTCCTACTTCCAAATACTTACATGCTTCCTCAAATAATTTTCTGCTCATTGAGCAGCTACTGCACTCTTGTCTCCTAAAGGGACAGGGTTAAATCTTTCTCTCCTCATTAGTCCCTAAACATTGGGATATGACATGCAGCAATGGATGCTGGCTGGATTGTACTCAAAAGTGATCTATAGACATTGATAGAAGTTAGTTGTCTGTACCTTTCATTGTTCTTCTGCAATGCACGTATCACTCAGGTTTACAGAACCTGCAATCATTTACCACAAAGAGCCTCTTCAGAGAATACCTAACCTTCAGGGTCTCAACATTTCCTCATCTTTTCAATCAAGTGAAATCAAAATGGTTGGATATATATCAAATACATATGTAAGTCTATTCAAAAGAGAGTATCATTCATTAAGTAGAAATGATAACAGTCCCAAATGCTTCCTCAGGGACCTTAATTTCTTAGGAGCAGTATTATTAAAGATGAGACATCACTTAGAATCTGAGAAGTTATAAAAGTCTCTTAAATATTCTGGCCCGTGTATTGAATCAGCAAGTTCTATAAGATGAAAATGCACACAAGAGTCTAAAATAGATTCTTTTCCTTTTTTGCAGTTTGAAATTCAGCTTTAGGATATATTGGTGCCTTATGGCTCCCTTTAAGCAAGAAATGACAGTGAAAATATCACCTTCACTCGTGTTTGTGAAGGAGAAGTCTTCTGGGGCTCACTCCAGTACATATGCAAAAAAAGTTGACTTCTGCACCTCAATGTTTTCCAACACAACCAACATATCGACTTGAAAACAGAGAGATGTAGAAAAAACACAGCTGCACAAGATGCTCAATTATTCAGTTTTCTCTCCTTGCATTTATAGAGATATCATTTATTACAGACTCATAATGAATTATCCCTCAGTACATAAATTAACTTCTGCTGATATCATTCAGGAGCCACAAAGGTAATATATACCTGAATTCCATGTATCTATCAAGATTCAGGTTCGTCTGTCCTCATCAGACATTGTTTCTTTACTCAGTGTCACCTTCTTGGAGGATTGTTGTCCCAGAATCTTTGAAACTGTCCTGTAGTTTGCATGTAGGAGGTCCTGGTTAAGGTGTCATTGGAATTATGACAGAGGGACTTTGAACATACAGGTAATAGGCAGGTCAAGAGCATTACACCTTAAGTGAAGACATATTGTGAAAGTATTTCTGCATTATACATTGAGAGGATGGTCCCCTTGGAATACCAAAGCAAGATAATCTCTGAATTCACCACAGCAGAGGCGGTGGGGCATGACTGATACAGTGAGCATGGAAAGTCTCTCCTCATTTGCCAAAAACTTGCTAGCCTCCATCATAAATGATTACTGATTATCTCCCCCCACTCTGCATTGGGGAGCTCAGCATCTCCTCCTTTCTACTTAGAAATAAAAATTGCAAGAGTCCACGTCTCTTGTTGGGACATTCCTTGAAATTGTGGCATCACATGAGAGTAGGTGTGAAGTTTCCAAGTTCAAACTTCACAAAACCAACCAAGCTATCTGGCAAGCTCCTCATCTTTGAAATGTCATCAATCATCTTCTTGCATGGCTCTAAGATTCTAGGCCAATAACCTGACTCAACAATTTTCCGGGTGAATGCAGTCCACAAGGAGTTTATTCATACGGTCACGCCCCTAGGCCCTTTAATAGTTGTTCTGAACCATATATTCTCAGGCAACACCACATCCCACCCTAGTCCACTATACCTGGTGGGGAATAATTGCCTGCATTAGATTCCCCATTTCTAGAAAATGAAGAGGCCTGCAGGGCCCAGGAGAACACCTCACAACCTCGATGTCACTATTTCATTTTCTTCAGGTTCAGCAGTTTCCCTTATCTTGGATAGAGTCAGATGTCTCATAGTCAGAGGGGATGTGCTCACAACACACTCTGAAAGCTCATCTCATGGGCTAAGATATTAGGATCCCATTGTGGCCAACAAAAGCCCCCTAGTGCTCGCCTTCTTCCTCTTACCTCCCACCTCCACAGTAAGGCCAGACATTTTCTTTGTGGTAACCAGAAGCAGGCAGGCCCTGAGTAGGTTACGTTTGACATGGCAAACATGATGCCATTGTGTGCGATAAGACCTTTCTGTGATGGCAGGTCATGTGTGTAGCACATTTAGGATGACAGCCAAGCCACTCGTGGGGACCAAAGTTGATGTAGTCCCAGCTCCAAGTCCTGGGAAGAGACAAAACCTGCATTTTCCTTCACAATCAGAACACTAAACCCCATTACAAAAGAAACTCCTATGCCAGCCCCATCCACTCTGCATATTGTAGGTCTCCTTTCTTTTTGTCACATATTCCACAAGCACTGGTAAACAATTTAGACATTACTTGGTGGAATGAGAACCAGGGTAAAAGTGTTTAAAGAGACATGATGGACTGAGAGTAAAAGGATTGGACTTTCTGCAAATAATCTCACTGCAATGAATGTTTAGAGGATTTCCTGCAAATATAACTATTGAATTTTGAAAACTGAATTGGGATTTCTTTTTCTCTGAGGAAATATTATTCATTTGTTCATAGATGCTGTAAGCCAACACCTCTTCTCCTTCCCTATACATGTATGCAGAATGTTCCTTATGAAGTTAATGAGACATTGCCTTATAAAAAGAAACAGAAACTTGAAGGTTAATCCATATTTTCCAAGCATCCACATTATGGAGGTGAAAAGCAAGATCCAGGGCCTAGAGGAGGATATGCATTAGGCCCTGCTTAGAATTTCCTCAAGGAAAGGGCCTTAAGGAATGAAACGAATGAGACAGGTATGAGAAGTTGGTGATTTTAAAGGCCTTTTTTTCAAGTGTGAAACACTCCCTCACTTTGATTGGTTTGAAAGATCAGAATTTGTAATATTTCCTATGAATACCTACTACTCAAACTTCCAAATACCTACAAACTTCTTGGGATAAATTTCTACTCATTGAGCAGCTACAGCACTCTTGTCTCTTAAAGGGACAGGGATAAATATTTCTCTCCTCATTAGTCCCTAGACATTGGGATTTCACATGCAACAATGTATTCTGGCTGGATTGTTCTCAAAAGTGATCTTTAGAATTTGATAGAAATTAGTTAGCTGTGCCTTGGGTGGTTGTTCTGCAAAGCATATATCAATCAAGTCTAGAGAAACTGCAATGATTTATCACAAGGAACCTCTTCAGAGCATGCCTAACTAGGGTCTCAATATTTCCTCTTCTGTTAAATCAAGTGAGCACAAAATTTTTGGATATATAACAGATAAAATTGCAAGGCCATTCAAAAGAGAGTATTCAGTAAGTAGATATGCTAATAGTCACAAATGCTTCACCATATTCCTGGATTTCTTAAGAGACAGTATTACTAAAGATGAGGCAACATTTAGGAACTGAGGTGAAATAAAGTTTTCTTTAATATGCTGTCCCCTGTATTGTATCAGCAAATTCTACAATGTGAAATTCACACCAGGGTCTAAAATTGAATCATTTCATTTTTGCATTTTCAAGTTTGAGTTTACAATATATTGGGGCTCTATTGTTGCCTTTCTGCAAGAAATGATGGTGAAAATATCACCTGCACTAGTGTTTGTGGAGGAGAAACTTTCTGGACTGCACTCCAGTCTCTCTGCAGAATAGTCAACTTCTACACCTCAACATTTTCCAACACAACCAAAATATCAACTTGAAAACAGAGAAAAAACACAGCTGCACATAGCATTCACTTATTCATTGTTTGTACTTTGCAATTTGTATATATCATTTATTAAAGACTCGATTGAATTGACACTGAATGCATGAATTAACTTCTGCTGATATCATTTATGACCCACATAATTTATGTAAATCTGAAGTTTATTTGCTATTCAATGTCCAGATTCATACTGTCCTCAACAGACCCATGTTTTATCCCTCCATATTATCTTCTAGGAGGATCATTGTGCCAGTGTCTGTGACACTGTCCTGTAGTTTAAATCACGGAGCTGCTTTTTAAGGTGTCCTTAGTATTACGTCAGAGGGCCTTTGTTTAGACAGGCAATAGGCAGGACAAGAGAATTGCTCTCTTAATGAAGACACATTCTGAAGGTGTTTCTATATCAAAGGGTGAGTGTAAGAACTGCTTGGAAAATCATAGCAAGACAAAATCTGAGTTCACCATAATTGTAAGGAACAGCAGAGCTGGTGGGGCCTGACTAATGGAGTGAGCATAGAATGTCTCTCCTTGATTGTCAGCAATTTGCTAGCGCCCTTCATAATAAGTGATTAACTCCACCATCTTGACATTGCTGAGCTCAGCATCACCTCAATTCTACTTAGAAATACTAATTCCAAGGTTCCAGCTGTCTTCTATTGGGACATTCTTTGAAAGTTGTGGCATCACACCAGAGTTGTTGGAATATTTCTCAGTTCAAGCTTCACAGAACCCACCGAGCTATCTCACATGCTCCTATTCTCTGAAATGTCATTAGTCATCATTTTGAGTGGCTCTAAGGCCCTAGGACAGTTTCCTAACTCAGTAATGTGCTGGGTGAGTGCAGACCATGAGTAGTGTCTTCATAGGTCCATGTCTGACCCACTCTTCCATGGTCAACACCACATCTCTCCTTGGTTCACTACACTTGTTGGAGAAGGTTACGTCCAGTGGAGACCGGATTTCTAGAAAATCATGATGCCTGCTGCAGCCAAAATGAGCACATCCCCCTCTGGGACATGGAGGTTATTTTATCCGATTAAGGGATCAGCACCATCCCTTATCCTGGATGGAATCTGATGTCTGAATGCTGGAGGGACTGTGACCAAAATACACAATGACTCCCCCTCTCATGGGCTAAGAGGTTTGCATCCCTTTTTGGCCAGCAAGAGCACACGGCTTGCCTTCTTCCTTGTACTTCCCACCAGCACCCAAATGTCAGATATAATCTTGATGCTTACTCAGAAGCAGCAAGGAACTGAGGAGGTTATGGTTGACAAAGAATGATGATGCCATTGTGTGTCATATGGCCTCTCTTTGAAAGCAGACCATATGTGCATCAGCCAAGTTAAGATGGCAGCCAAGCAGTTCATGGGGACCCAAGTTGCCCAAGTTCCACCACCAATCCCTGGGAAGAGAAAAATCCTGCATTTTACTACACAAGTGAGAACACTCTAGCCGATTGCTAAAGAAATTCCTGCATGACCTTCCCTTTCACTCTGCACACTATAACTCTCCTTTTGTATTCTCTCATGTCCCACAAGTGCTGGTAAGCAATTTAGGCATTTCTGCAAGGGATGTAAACAAGAGTAGAAACATTTTGAAAGGAAATCAAGGACATTTCAAAGAGTAGGGCTTTCTGCAAATAATCTCACTGCAAGGAATGTTGTGAGGAATTTCTGCTAATATAACTTCTGGATATGTGACACATGAATGGTGATTCCTTTTCTTCTGAGGAAATGTTATTCATAGGTTCATGGAGTGCATGATCCAACATCTCTTCCCATTCCCTATACATTTATACAGACTGTGCCTCTTGAAGTTACTGAGACATTCCCTTAGAGAAACAGAAATTGCCCCAAATATCTACACATTTCAAGCACCCACAAAACTGAGGTAAAAGCAAGATCCAGTCCATGAAGTAGGATTTGCATTAGGCCCTGCTGCTTAGAATTTCCTCAAGGAGAAGGCTGGTAGGAATGAAAAGTTTGACACAGGTTTGAGTAGTTTTCGATTGTAATGTCTTGGTATTTAGATTTGAAAGATTCCCTCAATTATATTGGTCTCAAAGATCAGAGTTTATAAGATTTCCTACAAATAACTACTTCTACTGCCCAATGCTACATGTTTTCTTCGATAATTTCATGTGCATTGAGCATTGCAGCATTCATTTTTCTTAAAGGGACAGGGCTAAATCTTTCTCTCCTCATTAGTCCCTCAACATTGGGATTTGACATGCAACAATTGATGTTGAGTGGATTGTTCTCAAAAGTGATCTACAGAATTTGAAAGAAATTACCTGGCTGTGCCATGTGTGGTTTTTCTCCAAAGCATATCACATTCAGATCTGCAGAACCTGCAGTCATCTACCACAAGGAACCTCTTCAGAACATGCTGACCTCTAGCATCTCAACATTTCCTCCTCTGTTCAATCAAGTGAATACAAAATGTTTTGACATGTATCAGATACAATTGCAAAACCATTCAAAAGAGAGAATTCTTTAATTAGACATGGTACCAGCCAAAAGTGCTTTCCCATATGTCTGGATTTCTAAAGAGGCAGTATTCCTAAAGATGAGACAACATTTAGGAATCCAGGAGATATAAATCTTTCTCTAATATGCTGGCCTGTGTATTGAATCACCAAGTTCTATGATATGAAATTGCTCACTGGGGTCTAAAATTGATCTTTTCCATTTTTGCATTTTGCAGTTAAGGTTTAGTGCATATTGGGGATTTATTTTTACCTTTTTGCAAGAAAAAACAGTGATAATATCACCTGCACTAGTGTGTGTGAAGGAGGATCTTTTCTTGGCACACTCCATTCTCTCTGTAAAAGAAGTTGACTTCTACAGCTCAATGTTTGCCAACACAACCAATACATCAACTTGAAAACAGAGAGATGTAGACAAAACACAGCTGCACATTATTATCACTTATTCAGCTTTTTGTGCTTTGAAATTTGGACCTCATAGAAATAGAGCAAGAAATCATGAAATTCATTTGAAGGAATAAGGGTCCCAGAATAGCTAAAGCAAGTCTTAGCAAGAAGAGCGAAGCAGGGGGTATCACAATACCAGACCTTCAAATATACTACAGAAAAATAGTAGCAAAAACAGCATGGTATTGGCACCAAAATAGACAGGTAGATCAATAGTACAGAATAGAGGACACAGAGAAAAACCCACATAAATACAGGTATCTCATACTTGATAAAGAAGCAAAAACATACAATGGAGAAAAGATAGCCTCTGCAACAAATGGTGCTGGGAAGACTGGAAATCCATTTGCAGCAAAGTGAAACTAAACCCATACCTCTCACCCTGGACAAAACTCAACTCAAAGTGGACCAAGGACCTAGGAATTAGACCAGATACCCTGCACCTAATAGAAGAGAAAAGAGGTCAAAATCTCCATCATGTTGGCTTAGGACCAGATTTTCTTAATATTACTCCAAAAGTGCAAGAAATAAAAGCAGGAATCAATGAAATTTATAGATTGTGGGGATGTAGGAAGAAATCACTGAGCCACATGGCTTCCTAGGCTGTGGAACAAGGCATTCTTGAGAAAACCTGGGAATCATGTATGCCAGGGGACAGAATTTCCAGGTGACTGGACCTGTCAGGGGGCCACCTGTCTCAGAAGAGCTTCACACTTCCTCATATCCCTGTACCCTTGTGTGACTGTGTAACCTCACACTGAGGTGCACACCGGCTATCAGGGTTCAAGCTTTGTTCACTGATTCACCTGGTGTGTAAAAAGGGCTGCAAGTTCACATTAAATTGGGGATGCCATCAATGAATGTGGCTTCCCAGAATGTGTGTTTTTTTTTTATTCCGTATGGATCGCTCCCTCTAAGGGAGACCCACTTGTGTTGCCCCAGTTGCAACAGATATAGTTGCAGAATATATGGCACCCAGAATGTGGGGCCTTCCCTTAGAGATATAAGTCTATGTGACTCCTGTCCCTGGCTAGGACTCCCATACATGGCTGGGACCACCATCTCGAATTGGATCAAGCAGCGCTGCCATCACAGAAACATGTCAATGTCAGAGAGGAACTTTGACCTCCTTGAATACCCCATCCACTGTAAATTGCACTGCAAACCCTCTTTTGTCTTCAAGGATCAGTTGACTGGGTGAGTCCCTTTTGGGTAAGAAAAATGCAATAGGTTCCCTTCCATCATCTTTGAAGGAATCTCAGGTGAAAGCATTGTGTTCTTTACTTAAAAGTAGACAATTAAAGGTGGAAGAAAAGGAAGTGCAACAGGTCTGGGAATGGTGCTGAAACTCGTTCCCTCCCTTACTGATGACAATCTCTGGAATCGTGAATTCTGGAAGAAAGTTATTTTTCTTGCACGTTAGGCAGAAGTGCAAGGTGATGAAAAGTTACCATTAAAATTTTTCCCAATCATTACTGCCATACTCACCTGCCTTCAAGGCTTGTCAGAACCTGAATTCCCAAACTTAACTGAGGCTTTAGTCGCAAAAGGGCAGATCCAGGAAAACTGAAAGATATCAGCTTAAGTCCTAGCACTTTAAATCTCATGGGCAGCTCTGTGCAGCCTGAGGAGACCAATGCTTACCAGCCAAATCTTAGAGTATCTCAGGCATCATGCCAACAGTTACCATCCCCCAGGTTCCTTATCCCAGGAGGAGTGCTGCATAGAGAGCCTCAAGTCTCCAGCACCCCCCAGGGAGATAAACAAATATAAGCCTGTAGCTTTATCCTTTGAATTCCCTAGCTCTAAGAAAGGCTTATGGGTAAAGCAGACAGAGCTCACTCCACCTAGGCACCTGCAGCCTGCAGCAGAGTCATTCCCATAGAAATGCAAAATGCTAAAGAGAAAAGAAAAATTTGCTCTGGAAATTCCTATTTTCCCCCAGAGCAGATACAAATCTTGGTGGGGACACAGGAAAAAAAAAATGGAGATAATCATACTGTTGCCACAGCAAATGCCTACAATGCCAAGTAGCAATCATTGGGCAACATTTTCTCCCCATGCAATCTCTACAGGGGAACTAAATAGCTCCTAAATACCTGAATTTACTGCATTATGCAAACGAAGAGTTTGTGCCAGGCATTCCAACTTTTCGGGAGCAAATAAACCTGTAGAAGCATTCCCTGCTAATATTAGCCCAACCTTGCAAAATCCTCATTGCTGGAGTACCATTAAATGTTGAGTATACAAGGCATAGGAATTCATAGCTCTCTGGTATTTCAAGT